>JACWQW010000020.1:153163-381519 GCA_014849355.1 Cryphonectria radicalis
CCCGGTGACAAACCACTGTTTTTATGCGTTCACATATAAAACACTTTTGGCGGGGCGGGCGATAGTCAAAAATTTGCCCCCCCCCCCCCCCCCCCCCCCTCTATGGATTTATATGCGTCGTGAGAGACGAGATTCACTTAAATGTGACCACAAAAGCTATCGACATCAAACAGCCCTTAGAAAATCTGTTCTAGGGAGACCTCCTTTTCCCCTCGATGTACAATTGTTAAGGGAGATGTTTTCAAGTGACGGTAAAGTATCTACAGTAAGGCGTCTGCCTCCCTCCCTCCCTCCCTCCCTCTTTCTTTCTCTCTCTCGTTCTCCCCTCAAGAAACGCCATGCTGATGGATGATGCTTTGTCGATGCTGTTGTTGCTTTGAAAAGGAGGCATAATCCCAAGACAAGAAGAAGATAACCTACCCTACCCACCCACCTAATATTCAAATAAATCCTCCATCCAAAGCCATAATCCTAACCTCCGATCTATGTCCTACTCCCCCGCCCCCCTCCGCCCCCTCTCCTTTCTCCAAATCACCATCTCCTAAAGCCGCAATCCAATAAAACAACAATAACAACAATTACGGGACAAAGAAGATATGAGGTCCGAAAGCTTGGTCCAACAGATCCCACGCATCTCAGAATCTCTATTTCTTGATGCCAAAAATGTTGCGCTTCTTCTTTTTCTCCTTCTCCAGCTTGTTGCTGTCGGAGCTCGCCGTCGGCGAGTGGTAGCTGGCACTACTCGCCCCTCCGCCGTTGGCCGCCGGCGGCGGGACGGGCGAGGGGCGGGGCGGGGCGCTGGCTATCGACATGGCCGACATCTGTTGTGTCGGCGCCATCATCGGCCCTGGTCGTCCCGGAAGACCTCCTGCCCGTGGACCGGAAGGCAGGCCGCCAGCAAGCCCTCCCTTAGGGGGCGGTGCCGGCGCGCCTTGGGAGGAGTACATGACGGGAGGTGGCGTGGGCCGCTCGGGTTCCGTCACCCACTTGGGAAGCCCTGGTCTGCGGAGCATGGGCAGGTCCAGCCTGTTCCTCTCGAGGTCGAGGTCTTGGACCTGGCGGAGGAACATCTTGGGCGAGACCATGTGGCTGGTGACCAGGAAGACCTCGCGGTTGTGTTTCTCGGCGACCTCATAGCATGCTCTGGATTCGGAGAAGGTCGCACCGCCAGCCATGAAGACGATCAGCCGCTGGCGGTTGTCCTGTCGTCGCGTGGCTCCGGCGCCGGTACGGCTCGCCCAGCTCGGCTTGGCGGCCCGTAGCGAGCTCTGCACCTGTCCCACCTCCATGGTCTCCTGGTCCTCTTGCTTCATGTAAGGGAACACGTCGTGCTGCAGCCTGCCTTCGCAAAAGTACTCCAGCATGTGCTTCACGTTTGGGTGATACCGTACCAGGCCATACTCTTCGTTTAGTTCTTGTTTGGTGTCGACAGGGAACAAGGGCTCTGGCGCTTTTCTCTCGTCCTTGAGGGGCGCGAGGATCCGGGCTCCGAGGAGCTGCAGGTTATAGATGGTATCCAGCTTCTCGCTCTTCGGCTCGCCCCCATAAAGCTGCGCGTGGGCCAGAAGCCTCTTGATGTCCTCGTCGACCACGCCGTACCGGTAGATCAACCATGCGATGATCAGCCGCTCCCTGTCTATGGGCAGGACAGATTCGTCATCGAGCAGCCTCACGATTGCCGGTAGGAGGTTCTTTGCTTTGCGAAGATCCTCGTCCAGCCCGGTCGCCAGCGACTGCTCGACAGACTGGATTTCTGGAAGTTTGCGTGCCTGGAACGCATTCATGCAGTCCTCGGCCATGGCCAGGTGCAGGGTGTAGGCGTCCTTCAGCTGCTGGTATTTCGGCATGTTGGCCAACATGTCCTTGATCATGTTCAGGTTGGCCGGATTCCCGTCGTCTGTGGCACCCGGGTTTTCGGCTACGAATTTCTGAAATTTTGACATGAGCGTGTCAATTGTGTCTTTCATGTGCCGATGCCTGTTCTCCACCCATGTCTCATCCTTCTCCTGCAGCTCCATATCCTGCTCTTCCTCCCCGTCGTTGATCTTGATGCGGTACGTCACCTTCTCCCCCTCCTTGATGGGCAGCAGGTCGTGTGCCATGGCCTGGTAGGTGAACTCGTGTAGCAGAGGTGCCATCAAGTCCATGGACCTGTCCGTTATGAAGAGGACACTCTGTGGCCGCGACGACGGCGGCGGGTATTCCTGGTGTCTCCGCGCGTAATTGTCAAGCTCTTGCTGGAGAAGGTTGGCAAAGTGGTAGCAGAGGACCTGCGCGTCGTGTAGGGCGGCATTGGGCCTATAGTACCGAATCTTGGGATATTCGCCTAGGGATACGCAGACATCCGTGACCTGGGGGCACGCACACAGGAGTCAGCTTCAATTTTGACCAGAGCGCCCGGAAGGGGGGGGGGGATTGAGGGGTCGCTCATCACCTTGCGGGCCAGCGTTTCCATGTGTTCCTTGACCAAATCGTTGCATTTCGGGTTGTACAGCGTGGGGAAGCTGTATGGGTCGCGGAAGGTGATCAAGTGCGACTCTCGGGGGAAGAAGTCAATGTTGAGCTCGTGTTCGCCGGCGATCGACCTGCTTGCGCGGCTCGAGGCGATGCGATCTCGCAGTCGCCGGGTCAGGGTGTTGATCCATAACAGGTGGGCGCGCTGATACCGTTGTTTCTCGAGGTCCGCCACAAGTGTCTCGACGATGTGTTGTTGCGGGGAGAGGAGGTATATAGCCGACATGCCGGGATTTGCCTCCCTCTTCTCCTCAAGCCGCTCGATATCTATTCCTATGTGTGAGTGTCGGGGGACGGCTTAGGTATGAAACGGAGGGCCGGCCGGCTACTAGCACATACTAGCGATGTTGATGTTGAGGATATCATCTTCCTTGACAGTGTTGTCCAAAAGCCTCTTGGACTCTGTGTCGGTCACAAGGATCATCCACTAAGGGGCAACAAGAAGATCAGCTGCCTGAAGCCCTGGCCCCTTTCCTGTAGGCTGGGGAGATGGTGTTTGTTTTTTCCTCCTTACCTCGCCATTGGTTACCTCCCTGATCTTGGAGATGATGACTAGCAATGTTGGAATCAGCAGCTATTCCTGGAGATAGAGCCCCTCTATTCGCAGTGCTCACTGTCTTCTTGTATCTGGAATGCAGAGACCCCCATCTTGGCGACGAAATGTCACGGGTGAAAAAGAGGGGGGCGCTCAATGTTGATAGAGATCTAGACCAAGATCGACACCACACAGGGCTCGTTTGTATGCAAGAGAGGGCAAGGTCGATTGATTGGTCTCCTCTGTGTAAGCCACCTGGTCAAGCAGCAGTAATCTTGGAGGCGGGGATTCTCGCAGCAAGAGGTGGATGGTGCTCGACTTGGGTTGTCTGGGGGGAGGAGCAAAGTGTTGTTGGCAGGTATCGGTATCGGTATTGGGATTGGTATTGGGTATGGAAGCGGTAAGAGGTCAAGGTCAAACAAATGTCAGGAGCCTCTGGGAAAGGGTGAAGATGTCGTCCAGGCTGTGTGGCCCCTGAGAATGAAGCAGGAAAGGTTATGGTGTCCTAGAGCGAATGTCAATGCCGAAGCCCAGCGTTCAGGTCATGGGCCTTGTCTCGCCCCGCTGCAGTCAGAAAGTACATACAGTGCATCACAGAGCAGGTGTTGGAGAGTGCTCAAGAAAGCTTGCTGAGGCCAGATGGGAGAGATAGATGGCAGAAATGGCAGATGCGACAAGGACACACACTGGGGGGGGAACTGCATGACGATGCCCCACCAGGGATGGATTGAAGGGGGGGAAGGTCGGTGCCCAGTGCCCACCCTCGCCCGGCATGCCCAAGCTGCAGGGGTTATACTATTATAGTAAAGTAGTACAGGCGTGTCAAGCCGATGCCCAGACCCCCCAGTCCCGAGACCCGCGGCTGGCAGTGGGGACTCCACTCCCAGCAGTGCGGGAGCTGCACTCTACCCGGGCCGCAGTACCGCAGGAACTCTAAAACAGGCAAAGGCCATGGGCTCCCTGCTCACCAACATACTTTCAACACCACATTATATAAGCACAAGCCTTGGGACGACTTCACCTCCTCCTCTACTCTGCTTCGTCTCGACTTTCATCCTGATTCAGACCCTCCTTAGAATCATGCCTTGTGTGCCAGAGGCCCTCAGCCGGACAGCCAGGGCAAAGGTTCAGACAGGGGAGGCCAGCTGACCATCTTTGAATGCCCAGATCCATCCATCCAGTCTTCTTTTGAGGTCTGAAGAATCGCAGTATACTCTTGACCAGCAACTCTATTCAAGCATAATAAGTCTAGGTCATTCAACTCCTTTAGCAACAGTCCCACTATAGCACAAGAGTCAAATAACAGTGTTATATTCTTGACAGCACCTGTTAAACACTGTAAGCCCAATCCAGTACTATGTAAGTCTATACAATGTGCTACTTTTTTTTTTTTTTTTAAAAAAAAAGCATAAAAACAAAAACATGGTATTTTGATTTTCCCCAGTTCTATATGTAGCCCCATTGAACCCCCACCCCCTCCCTCCAACCTCAATACAGCTTTATTTATCCGGTTACAGTTATATAATGCATCGAATGGGACCTTGGGAACAGCAGCACGCCGTTTGGGAATTTGTCAGCACACACACATCAAAGCCCAGACCGTACAGATCGTGGGTAATAGTCTCACCGAACGATTATGATTTTTGATTTTTTTTTTCTCTTAGAGACTGTTTCAATCTATCAATGAGTCAACTGTGCATATCTTGTTGTGTGTGCCCTCAGCGGATCAGTCAACAGACGGACGCATAATTTGAATACACAGTAAACAAGCCATGCTCATGCCCGTCTTGGCATCGGTAGTAGGGCCTGTAATCACGAAAAGCAGCACTTACAACCAACGTTAGGGGCTCAATAAAGATATTCCGAATGGTAATCATTTGGGTGGGAACACTTGTTAAAAACTTACGCCCTTGATGAGCTTACTATTCAAACATCTTTATGGTTTAGAAATCACCAGCACACAGCCTACATACGACACGCGTGTTCAGGCTTCTGCCTTCGGAGAGGGTGTGTGGCGTGTCCTTGGTGGTGAAGGGCCCGCCGCGACTTGGTAGTAGTGGTGGCGATATACTTATGCACTGTAACCACATACATGGACTAAAAAAGTTAAGATAGACGGGGCTACCTGCCACATGCACACACGCCCATGATACATGATGAGTCTATATTCACGTCTTTTCATGTAGATTCTACACATGTAGTAGTAAAATAACAAGGATAATCTATGTGGATCTAAAGAAAAGTACACAGACGGGTACATATGTGGTACATTGACGGGAGTTGAGGCGCTGCTATGACCAGCATAGCGCAGTTTTACCTTCTTCTTCTTTCTTCTTCTTTCTTTCCCCTTTCCGTAAGAGGACCTTGACGCCAACGTTGCCATTACTCAGCGAGGCCGACTTGCGAGCAGTGTATCCACAATCCGTACCAACGCCTCGAACAACGAGCCCGGGGTGGCCCATTTGGTGATCTTGGGCACCAGCACCGAGGCCAAGGTGTCGAGCTCAGGCGCGAAGGGCCGGAGGTGAGGGGATCGGGAGGCCATCAGGAGGACCACAAAACATGCCACGCTGGCCTGGGCGACAGACCAGAGGTAGGGGTTTCGCTTGTCGAGGAGATCGGCGGCGTTGCGGATGTAGGTCTCGCTCGACTGGATGCAGACGGTGCACTTTTCCATGATCACTCGTGGCATCGCGTAGGGGGAGTGCTGGGGTGTCGGCGATCTGGACGACGAGGCCTGCGGGTTGGGCGATGCCTGGAGGGCTGGCTGGAGGGCGACGTAGAGGATAAACGGCCTGTGTATGAGATGACGAGCGTACAAGGCGCGCAGGTTGAGTCTCCGCCTCTTGTCGTTCGATATAGGGTCTACGGTCAACGGCGGCTGGACGGGGATGGTGCTGTAGTATTGCTCGAGTTGTCTGTTCAGCTCCGAGCTCAAGGTGATGAGCTGGTTGAGGCTGGTGTTGTTCGGCATGGGGCCCAGCTCTGCGAGGAGGGTAATGTCAACATTATCTGGGGAGTAGAGAGATCCGATGATCCTGTTCATTAGGCGCAACATGGCCATCTCTGCTGTCCAATATATGAGATTCTCGGACTCGCTGATGTCGGTGCTTCGAGGGAGCCGCATCTTGTCACCAAATGGCTCGAGGCCGGTCCTTGTCACGTCAAACTCGGCTGCGGAGTCACTGCAATCATTATGTGTTAACAGAAAAGAAGATGAAGCATACTCGATCTTGATAGTGTTGAAAAAAGAAAAAAGAAAAAAGGACTTGTTAGAGAAAAAGGGTCATTGTCGATCAGGATATGGAAGTAAAAGAGACGACTTGTATGCCAGGAACCTTGGGCCCCAAAGAAACGAATGATGGGGAGTGCAAAAGGGCTCGGCTTACCAGTCCTTGATGAAACAACACCAAAATAATCGGATATAATCTTCGTCAAATTGTACAGTGTCAACAGAGTTTGATCGGCTTGATAAACATATTCGTGTTAGCTTGATGTAAGACGAAGTGGGAAAGAGGGGGGGGGGGGAAGAACATCTTACCTGTTGATCCTTTCAAGTAGTTTCTGCCCAGCGTTGTGGATCATCTTCCAGGCATGTAAAGGTCTCCCGAGATAACAAAAGTATACGCCTGCCAGAACCAGAGCCTGACAGGTATGCAGGCTTGCAGTGAACCCCCAGACTGATTTTGACAAGATGATCCTCAGGGCGATAGCAAAGTAGCTCAGACCCAGATCCTGGCTTGGGTCGGTGGACGACTCTGGTATGGTGGCCACACCAGAGTTGGAAGCGATACAACCAAGAGCCCATACAGACAGGCATATGGCCGTATCAATATCCTGCGAGGGGCCGTTGCGGAGCACCTCGTCCTGCAGCCTCTCGTAATTATCTCTGCCCAGAAGGGTAAGATGAGCCGCGACATGCTCAAAGTAGGAGTCAGCAAGCCCTCGGAGTCGGTCCGGCTCGAGAGCTGGCCAGTCGATGTGACCTGGCTGGGTGATGTCCAGGGGCTGTGGAAGAGCGGTGTCCTGCTCGAGCTCGTAAAAGTACGACTTGGGTAGGTCTCCGAGGACAGATCGGATGGGTGGGATCGATAGGAGCCAGGTCAGGGTCGCTGAGTGGCCGGTGGGGATAAGGAATTGTGTTTCAAGACCAGAGTCGCCCCCCTCTGTCGATCGATTGGACGCAGAGGCTGGCGAGGCCGCAGACGCTCGTGGGGAAGAGCGGAAAGAGGGCCATGACATGGCTGAGGGGCTCGTCAGGGCCTCATTCAGCTTGTGTCCCTGCTCCTCTAACAGGCTGTCCTTGCGATGTCAGCTCGAGTCCACCATGCTAAAGTGGGAAAGTTAAAAAAAAAAAAAACCCCCCCAAAAAAACCAAGAAGTCGGTGTAGATGAGATTTAGGACGGAACCAGGGGCTAGCAGATACGACCCTACGTCTCTCTCGTGTCCATGAAAGTGAGGAGGACTCACGCTTCGATACGGCTTAGGCGCTCAGCCACTGCACCCTGAGAAGAGGAAGAAGGTTCGATGCTGTGAAGATACGATAGTCAGCAGCGGTGGCGAAGGAGGGTGGCGAGCTATGGGGCGGGAAAGGAAGCTCGTGGTAGAGGGTGGAAGGTAGGTCGACGAGGGCAGCATACCGATCCGTAGGCAGCTCCTTGTACACGCAGTCGGCCTGAGCATCTCGACAGGTTGAACACGGCTGCCTTCCATCACAACGCCGTTTCCTATGTCTGCAAAAGTCGCAGGCCAGCAGGGCACCTGGGAGGGGATGTCAGTAAGTGAACAAGACATAAAGGTAATAGGGAAGGAAGGGCATGATTAATACTCACGTTTCCTCGTGTAGTTCATATCGTAAGACCTGGCAGGGGACTGTCTAGATTTTAGGAAAAGACCAAGAGGGGATGACAGGTGATAATATCGTCGTATGACCTCTGCGGAAGAAAGTGTGCCAGAACTTGGGGCTTATATAAGGCAGGATGGAATATGAGAGGAGGTTCTCGATCACTCTCTCACTCACTCTCACCCATATGCGAATGGTGTCGAGGGTACTTTGCACCTCCCTGCCTCCTCCTCCCTCTCCTCCTCCTCCACGGTCCCGAGGCCAGGGTGGGATTTGTCGATGTTCATGACGTGCATAATTGGGTGTCGTCGTTCGTGGATGTTCTGCAGCATTGATGCATGCTGAGGTATTTTCAACTTCCTTGGGGCCTCGGTCCCATACTTTTGTATGTATGTAAAGAAGTATATTGTATCTGTTGAGTCACGTTGATTCATGCTGACCTCGTCGCGGTCCGGAGACTGTCGCGGCTTCTCACGAGGCGAGTTGGCTTCGGTAATCCCCGAGCTAACAAGTACTATAGCACTGATACTACTACATACCCACCCACCACTGTAGGTACCAATGGTTCTATTAGCGTCAGTGGTTGTCGCCCCCGGAAACTTTGACGTACCAACCCCCCCCCCCCCAAAAAAAAATCCCTTCCCGAGCTTCCACACCACCCAAGTGTACCTGTTCTCCAGCTCCTAAGCCCTACCACCCATGCCCTACCGTCCAAGCCCTACAACGTCTCCATCCTACTCTCCATCCGTCCATGTATCCATCTACATGCATGGTACTTCCCACCAGTACATCTTTCTCTTCTCTCATCAACCCATTTTCAGTGTGGACGAACGACGAACCCCAATCCACGGATCATCCGGCGTCTTGTCCCTGGCCCCTCCCCGATCCCCATGACCAACCTGCACATCGTCCACCGGCTGACTGATAACCTCGTGGGAAAAGCTGACGCATCTGATATACGGGAAATCGACGGCCTAAGATGACTGCGCCGCATTTTCCACATGCTCATTGTTCCCCTTGGGCTGCCGGCAGTTACAGGAAACGAAGAAGGGTTGGTCGTCGTCGCCGCCACTCACACCACAATCGCATCACGACCAGTGAAGGACGGTCAGCTGCCCCCCTCGACGAGGCACGACTAGACACTTTTCAGCATGGGGCTTAAGTACTTAGTAGCCAGGCACCAAACTATGGACCCGTGCCGTACCCTCGGGTCGGGTTCGCCCCCCGTTAGTACTTCAGGTATACACACACCCACACTCCATCTTTGTCCTTTTTTTTTTTCCTTTCGCACATGGCAGCACCGCACCTCCACTGAGCAGTGGAAGTACTTGAGAGTAAATACTAAGGGCAGCACCCCGGAGCATCTTGCCCTCCGCGGGCTTCCCTCCGCGGTCCACGGAACCTCAAAGAAACCACTTGAGTCTATGAGGCTCACATGAAAAAAAAAAAAAAGAGAGAAGAAAGAAGAAGAAGAATACTACTGTGTAAGGCAGTATATGTACGACACTACAGGTTGGACATGCTTGTTTCGGCAAAGATCGAGATGTTTTTGATTCCAAGATCGAACTCGCATGCGTAGTGTGTCCCGGCCCTCCGGACAAGAAGGGCGGTGCAACCACAACCTTGTTTTTAGATCCCTCCAGGGACGGGTGTAGTAGCAGCGCGAGGCCGAAGGGAAAGAAAAAGAAAAAAATGTTGCACGTCATGCGGCATGATTAGAGATGCCTGAGCGGTAAGCAAGTAGAACACCACCCAATTTCGTTACACATCTAACATCGTGAATACGCGCAAAAAAAACAACAAAAAAAAAAGCATTCAATTTTCTACATACCAATGTAGCTCCGAGGGGGAACGTCCACCCTCTCACGTCATAATCTATTAATTCGTGTGGGGGGTTTTTTTTCTCTTAAAAATAAAAGAATTATTTCTCCACGGCTGACTAGGATTCTTTTTTTCTTTTCCACCCCCCCATCACATGCAAGTGGTCACATGCGAATAAATCGGGGTTGATAACTATATTCGTCTATTTGATAATTATCAAATGCACAGTACGTTCCTGGATTTCAGTGCTCGTTTGTTTACAATGACTAATAATACCACGCCATGCTGAATATGCAAACCTGCCCTGCCCCCCCACCACCCCAACCCCTTTTTTGCAATGCAATGCAATGCAATACGACGCAACGTTTCTCTGTCCTCTAACACACCCACACCGGACGGAGCTACTATAATACATGCTTTGAAGTGCGTTATGAAATCAATCTACATCATCTGGCTGAGTAATTGCGGCGTCCGGAGTGCCCGATCCTTGACCGGAAGACGTCAATGGCTTGGAACCCGATGCTGCCGATGCTGTTGTTGCTGTTGCTGCTGCTGCTGCTGCTTCCGTCGCCGCGGCCTGACTTTCCTCCTGCTTGTTGCTTGGTGACTTGCTCCGCCTCTTCTTGGTCGCACCCTTTCCAACAATCTTCTCTGTCCAGTACGCACCGCTCAGGGGGCTCGAGCTGCGCTCGGGGGGGACCTTCCTCCCTTCGTCGCCGCCGATCGAGGCCAACACGTCGGAATCGCTCTCGTCTGCGCTGTCCGCCCAGTCACGGTCGCTCCAGCACATGCTGTCGGGCATGTCTGTGGGGCCCATGTCCGGCCCGCCATATATGTTGTTGTTGTTGTTGTTGTTGTTGTTGTTGGAAGGGAGGTCAGGGACACTATCCACAGCCTCGCGATCCTCACTCTCCGTGCGCTGGTGCTCATGGAGTCTCGCCGCCGCCTGCGTGGGCGACTTCAGCTTGCCTTGTAACTGGTTCGCAGCGGTAGGGGCGGCGGCGTCGCTGTGGTCCGTCGTTTCGCGGCCGTGCTTGTCTGGTGCTTCGTAGGTCGCCTTGGCCCTCTCGGTATTCTGCTCGTCCTCGTTACGCAGGCGAGCCACTGCCGAGTCGCTGAAGTGTGCATCGACAAGGTGCTTCACCACCGGCCACCCAAACGCGTTTGCAAACATGCGGCGGCAGATCATATTGTTGTGCGCGTCGGGCTCTAGTTTGACCAGGACCTTGCGCCACGACAGGTCGCGGTGGTAGGCACGAGCGATCTTTTCTTCCACCTTCATGTTCGAGCCGTCAACAATCTCGTCCGGTTCCTTGTCTGGGTTTGTGTTGGCGGTGTCATCGTAGTCCTTGGTGGAAGCCAGGGAATCCTGATGAGAGGGGGGAGGAACAGGATGCGGCGAGGAGCCGCTGCTCTCGGCACGGATGCTAGACGAGGACCCCAATCTCTTAAATGCCGTCCTGCGCGTAGCTAAAGGGCCCGTGGGCCGCTTCTTCAGAGGCGGCGGCGGAATGTCTTGCGGGTGGTAGACGCGGTCGTGGAAAATCGTTCTCGGCCGCGACTCTGGGTCGATCAGGTACTCGACCGACGGCAGCTTTGGGTTGAGCAGATCTCCTGCAGATTCAAAGAAGCTTGTCGTCGGAGGCGCCGAGACGCCACTGTCGGAGTCCTCGCCTAGTTCATGACCAGAGGTGACCTTGGACTTCTGTGATGGCTGTGATGTTTCTGACCCGTTGGCCTCAAGGGGCAAGGTCTGGCTGCGCTGATAGATCTTCTGCTGTTTCACAGATGGTGGCGGAGCAGGTTTCGAGGAGGAATCAGTGTTTGGCTTAAAGAAGGAGAAGAAGCCGGAGAAGGGGTTGTTGTTGTTGTTGTTGTTAGTGGTGGCTGAATTTTGCGGATAAGAGGGGTTATCGTCCCCAAGGTGACTCGTTACGGGTCGCAGGCTCGCTCTGTCATCTTCCATGACCGCATCCGTGGGCGGTTGAGGAACAGCATGGACATCGTCCCCGTCCACAGGTGTGGTCGTGCCTGTAGAGGGGTTCCTGGCCTCACTGTCGGTTTTTGGGGTCCACGGTCCGTTCCGTGGAGAGGTCACATTTGTGCCCGTGAGCTCAGCCCACCCGAACCCGACCACGGTCTCGACAAGGCCAGCTTCACGACGCGCCTTCTCGACGCGGCCCAGGCCCTGCCAGTCGAGGAACAGCAGACAGCTAGTCCGCAGCGGTACAATCCCGTCGTTCACGACGTTGGAGTACACCGTCCTGTTCCGGAACTTTTTCAGGGCCACGTGAGCCGGACCAGTGGGGAGGATGCGAAGCAGCGGCTTCGACTCTGGTTGTGGCTCCCCCATAACCTTCTTGTGTGCGTTTTCGCCGAGGTTGCTGACGATTGCGCCCCAGCCGTTTCTAGCGATTGTCGGTGCTCTCCAGGTCAAGCCCAGGTCCTGTCCTGTCCTGCCGACGAGACCAAAATCGAGGGCAAACTTGACATACATTGGGTTCTCATGATTGAGACCTAGGAAAGGGGAAGCGAGTGCGATGAAGTTGATGGGTTTGATCAGGTCGAAGAAGTGTGGTGAGTGTTTCTGGATGTAGGCAACGGCGTAGGTCTGCACGAGGCCACCCAGCGAGTGTCCAACAAAGCTGATGCTGGCGATTCGGTATGCGCGCGACTCGCTGGCCGTGGCCTTGTGGATGGTGCTGTGCTTGTGAGATGGGTTTCCGGCTGCATCCTTTTGCACAGCTGCCTCGCCCTTGAAGGCATGGGACAGTACTTCCTGGGCTGCCTTTCCAGCTGGCAGAAATGGTTGGTCTGGATAGGTAAGAGACAAGATGTATCTAGCCAGCCGCTTGCCGAGATACTTGATGCCCCTCTCTGTGCGTGTAGCATTTCCAGAAAAGCCTCGGACGATGACCTCCCCGTCGCCCTCATCCTCAACATCCTCATCCTCTTCATCCGCACTCTCGTGAGACGGCTCAGCTGATGACCCCTTCGCGTCCTCATTGCGGCTTTCCCGCTCCTTCTTCCGCCTGGCTCTGGCGTCAATCTGGGCCTGCTTGGCGGCGGCGTCGATGCTTTCCTTCATGTAGAGCATGTCGGACCCCAGGTTGCTATGCAGGCCGTGGGTGAGGATAACCAGATGTATCTTCTTCTTCTTCTTCTTCTTCTTCTCCTTCTTCTCTGGTCTCTGATCTTCCGGCTCGGGATCTTTCGGCTTCTGGGTTGTCTGCACAGCCTCCGCATCTGGGCCTGTCGCAGCGTCACTGTTCTCTGCCGACTGTTCCATCCCAGGCAGCTCAGGTGTATTCCACATGCTGGCGGTGTCTTCCACCTTGAGATGAATGGCCCGAGAAAAGACACCCTTGCTCGGCGCGGCGTGCTTGCCCTCCTTGGCGCCCTTGCTCTGCTGGAAGTCGCTGACCCGGCCGGGCTGGGGGACCTGGGCCTGGTTACCGACCACCGGTATGCTCGAGGAGAGGCTCAGCGACTTCTCGTCCCTTGCCAGCAGCAGGTCGTAATGCACGGCAGCCGAGGTCGAGAAGATCACCTGGGAGGCAACTTCTATGACCCACGACACGCTCTCCTCGTCGTGTCCGGGCCCGGTTCCAAAGTATGCGCCGGAACGCCCGGTGCCGGCGCTCTGCCTGATATGCTCGGGGACGACCAGGCGACATGTCCACGAGCCACCGGCCTTGAGCATGGGCTCGAACTCGGGCACGCCGTAGACGTGGGCATCTTGGACGAAACTCTCGTTGGGGTTGAAGGTGGCGGGCCAGGCAGCTACGGAGAGGTTGTAGGGGCCGTGGACGAAGGCCGCTCGGAGCGCGATGCCAGAGCTGTTCTTGACGCGTAGGTATAGACACTCGGGAGAGGGCAGTATGCGGTCCTGTGACGGCGTGTACGTCACGGTGTAGCGCACGACCTCGCCTATCTTGAGACTGCTGCCGGTCTGGTGGAGGAGCAACATGCTGGCTTTGGGAGGAGGGGCGGCTTGCTCGCGCGTAGGAGAATCAAGGCCTGCCACAGGTTTTGGTTGTTGTCTGGTTGCGCCCAGCTATCCACATTGTCGAGGTGGCCCTCTCTCTTGAGACCAGATCGGGAGAGAAAGAATGGTGGACTCGATGCTAGGTGGGTCAAAGGCCCCCCCCCCCTACACAGAGCAGAGTCGTTGTGCCACGCCGGATCAGAGAGACATGTATCGAAGGCAGTCAGGTCATCTTGTTGTGCTATGGCTGGCCGGACATTCTGAGGATCCCGAAGAGAAGGTCAGGAACTAGAAAGAAGGTTGAGAAAGGTTGCTGAGAGTTGGAAAGAGTTGTTACTTTTAAGAAGGATGGGATGGAATACCTTGGCGAAGAACTATATCAGATGGTGTGTCGACAGAATGACCTGCATTCCCAATCTGTCACCCTAATCGCGGTATGAGCTCATCGCCTGCTAAATTTGGCCCCACCTGCTGAGCTGTTCAGGGCTATGCATGCTCTATAACAGCTCCGAAGCCCCCGGTAACGCGGACCCCCTATTCTGGAATGGCCCTACAACCGCGTGCTACTGGTCGCTAATGATAACGGCGCCGACTTTCTTTCTTCAGCGAGATAAAACTATTGGACATCAGTTGTACCCTGCGATGGTTATATCTCGCTAGATTTGTTTCATACAGGCAAGAAGGAATCCCCTTTTTTGTTTGTTTTTTTGGAAATGATGATTTTCATAGTACCTCGCTTCGTTAAGTGTGATGGGGGTTGGTGGATCGGGCCACAGCGAGCGCTTGCAGCGTGAAATAACCAAGTTATCAAGGTTATCGCATGTTTCCTCTGACGACTCCTTGTTCTCCTCCTTTCTAGCAGGGGGTAACTTGCTATTGCAGGGACACTTGTTGTTGATCTCAAGAGTATGAACATGTTGCGCCCGGGCCGCGACTTTCTTTCTCTCTTTCTCTCCTCATGATTTGTCCTCGACAGGAGTGATCCTCAGCCTTGCCGCACCACGCATGGTCCTCCAGGAGTTGCTCTGCTCGATGACCGCCCCGTTGAATATAAACCACCACCTCTCAAACAACAGCTGCCCGACCTCCCAGCTCAGCGGGTCGTATGGATCCTCGCCCCAGATCCGGATGCCCTCGGCGCCGTCCTCCAGATCGTAGACAAACTGCACCAGCGCGGTGGGCGATTTGGCAGCCGGAGGGCGCATCTCCTCCGGCAGGGCCAAGACGGAGATGATCTTCTCGCGCACCGATGGCCAGGGCAGGAAGTCGAGGATAGGGTGGTGGGGGACCAGCAGCTGGGCTGTGGTGGGCTGCCACGTCGGTGGCAGGTGTTGCGTGGGCGACGAGGGGTCCGTGAAGGGGGAGGTCGCCTTGATGTCACAGATGCCGCACACGTAACCCAGCCGGCTCCCTATGCGCCTGAAGGCCCGGAGGAGTCTGAGCTCGGCGACGGGCAAGAGGTACGAGTCCGAGAAGCAAACGTCACTCTCGGGTGTGAAGGATGGCGCTCCTGTTAGGGACCCGCAGAGTGCTGCCGGGTCCTCCATGGTGCCTATGGACTGGATGCTGGAGAGGCTTGGGGATGACATGTCCTCGAGAAATGATGCCTGCACTGCGCCACACCCGGTTGCACCGCCAGCCAGGTCACTGAAGTCGCCAAGCGTTGCATTGTTGTCGTCTGGTGTGTTGAAGGCGGCCAAGTCACAATTGACAGTAGCCTCGGGCTCGTTCCTCCTCGTAACCTCAGGAGCCTTTGGTTCTGAAGTAGTGACCACAGGGAACCCAGCCTGGTCACTTAGCAGGGCTTGATGATTTCGCCCGCTCGCAGCATCGCAAGGAGCCTCCTTGTCGTCTGCTGCGAGTAGGTCCGCTCCCTGCGATGTTGTTTCTGTGTTGCGCAGCGAGTTGGCGTTTTGACTTGCTCGTCTCCGCTCTCCTAAGGCTTGCGTCAGTAACTTACAGCACAACAACTCACACATGGGCTTTTCCTGCTTACGGTATCGCCGCTGAGCCAATACGTTTAGAATCCGCTTCCTCTCAGCCGCATTCTCGTTGAGATCTGGAACGTCTAGTGAAGGAGGCGGCTTATGTATTCGTTGCCTCGTCCTAGGCTTGTTGGTCGTCTGTAATTTTCGGTCCATTGTATGCTATACCTGAGGGGAAATGCGTCCGAGATCCGACTCATCCGCAGGAGTAACCATTAAGAATAACGACCTGGAAAAGAAAAGGAAGCAGGCATAACGCTGGGTACATTCGCAGCGGCGGTTGTCCTTGAAATACGTCGAGCAGCATAACGCGTAGTGTGGGCTCTGAGAAATGGCACTGTGTACGCATAACGGATAAGCTTTACCAATTGAATGGCGAGTACATGGGCGAGGGAAGTCGATAGCTACTATCAGAATTTCGGATGAGCAGCGTACCAGCGGCGTCACTGTGCACGGCCTCAATCTACTGTCACGGTATTATAAATTCCTCAAATGCTTATCCCGTCACCTGTCACTGTTTGTAAGCTCTAACATGAGGTCCCCTACGGGATCCTACTCTCACAAGACATGATCAGAAACAATGAAGAATCTGGCCAAATCGTCAAGGACGTTGTGGAATCAAATGTCTTCTTCCCCATTTATTTCGGCCTCTGAATTGATAATAGTGAAGTCTCTCCCATAAAGCCACTGGCGTGATCAAGACTAGGCCTCAACCTGCGCCGCCCTCTCGTCCATTTGCCTCATCATAGCCGCCTCCTCGTCTTCGACTTCTGCACCATTGCCATTATGCACGCCTCTCCTCTTCAGCTCCTCCTGTATCATCTTCCGTGTGATCATCCCTTTCACCATCCACGGAAACTCCTCCCTCTGCTTCCTCACCCACCCCTCCAGACTCCTCATCGCGACCACCAAAAAGCCCAACTCCTCCCTCTCGACATCAAAGACTTCCCACCACTCGCACTCAGGCATCTTGGCGCCGAGGTCCTTGGCAGCGTTGTAGATCGCCGCGACAGCCAGCATGTTGGGTTGGTGTGTCAGGTACAACAACTGCGGTGACAGTAGCGCCGTGTTCAAGTACTCGATAGCCCTCTTCGAGATCGCCTCCTTGGGCTGGTGGTTACAGAACTCCAGGGTCTGGAGGTAGGTGATGGCCAAGGGATGGGGAAGGGCGACGTGTGTGTCAAAGGAGAGGGCATACAGAATGCGCGCTTCGAGCGCGAGGACACGGTTGTGGAAGGCAAAGTAGTCTGACTCGCCGAGGTAGTAAGAAGCAGGATCATTTGTGGTGGGAGGCTGCGCGCCTTTGTCGCGCATGAAGGAAGAGTTGGTGGAGAGCAGGTAGGCGTAGACGTTAGCGATGTCCCGCGCTGAGCGCGGCCGAGGTCCGAGTTTCGCGACGAGGAAGATGCAGGCCGCCGAGACATCCTTTTGAGAGCGAGCGAGACGTTAGGAACAACTTCTGTGCTTCCACGTGGGTCGGTCGATCCTGGGAACACTTACGCTGAATTCGCTTGTGAGGAGAGGTCGGGACTCTGCCAGCCAGTATCTCACAAGGATCACGTTCGCCTGCGCCGTGACAGACTGTGGCAGCTGGAGGAGGACGCCGGCAGCCTGGGTCAGGCATTGCGTCGTGTAAAAGATGACGTCTTGGAGGTCATTTGGCAGGGAACTAAAGTCGTTCCTCATGTACAGCTGCTCGACGCTCGCCAAGGGGTTCGTCATGTGCGCCATGTCTGCTCGTAATCCTCGCGATCACTTTGATCTTTTCGAGATGCACACCAGCCCCTCTGTTGCCTGCAGGCTCATCAGTTACAGTGACTCGGACTTGAACAACTTCCTTGGGAATAATCACGATGAGTTTACCTTGAAGATGGTTGAAGAAGAAGTTTCAATTCGTGTTGTCACTGTCCAAGTCTGTGATGTGTTGTAGTGTGGACGGGTTTGAGAACTTCGAGCGGAATGTCTTGGGTGCTGAGGGTGAGAGTTGGCCAGTGAGAGTGGACCCACATTCTACAGTACAGTAGGGCGGGCCAAGTACTTGTACAGGGTTTCGAGGCACTGAGAGTAAGTCCGCGGGCGACTTTGACTTCCAAACCACAATGCTAAATCACACTTTCGGACTTTAATCCAGAGTTTTCTCTTCATAGCAAACGAGTAAAATAGATTATTTAATTTAATCCAGGACTTTTTATATGACACTGTAATCTTTTTCTTCTCCCTTTTTTTTTTTTTTGAGGGGGGGGTTTTTTTTATTAATATTGCCTCAGAACTTGAGACCCAGTGGTCAGAGTAGCTTTTCTCGGTTTCCTGTGACCCTCTCAAATGTGTCCAGTTCCATTTGGATGGAGTGCCTTCCTTCCGTCAAGCTTCTCAAGTGTTGGTCATAATCCAGCATGTCCTTCAGCGGCACCTTGGCCTTGAGCTTGAGCATCCGCGTCGCGCCCTTCTTATCCTCGCGCAATGTTGAGATGCTCTCGTACGGGTCCGGCGGTGCATACACCTCCTCAAGGTTGATCTCGCCTTCACCAGATGCCCCTTCATTCAGGTCTTCTGTTTCAAGAACATGCCCACCATGCCTCGAAGCGAGATCATGCCGGACCTGCGCAGCCACAGACTCGGGACACACAATGTCAACCTTCATCAAGGGCTCAAGAAGGCCGATCATCTGCCTGTCGTGGGCGGTCTTCAGCGCATTCCGGACAACGTGATAGCCTGCTTGTTGATAGTGCGCTGGCGACGCGAGACCAGAGTAATCTTTTTGACAGTCCAAGATGATCTCGATATTGCAGCCATGGAGTGGATATCCCTTTCTTGGTCCTCTATACAAGGCTGAAATAGCCCCGTTCTGGAGATTGTGACAGATGGTGTCAATGTCGAACTGTTTCGGGTCATTGACTGGGTGGATTATGTTGACATGGATTGTGTTGCCGTCCTTCTCGAGACTTGAGAGATGAAAGTCTTTGCTGCTCTCCAGGTCAGTGTAGCCGAGACGAGCGGCTCTGTCTCCCCACGACTCATCGGCCGGTTGATGCTCCGCGTTTATGGGCTCGATCGTAGCCGTGCACGATGCCTTTCCTTGCTTGCCGGCCACCGGACGGTCAAGCGTGTAGTGCTCGGGTGGCGTCTGCGACGAGATGGACTCTTTGTAATCCACCTGGATGGTGCCAAACAGTGCATCAATCTTGTGCTTCTTCAGGTTATCAATGGCAACCTCCAGATGCAGCAGGCCCATTCCCGACAGGATGTAATGGCCAGCCTTCTCATCCTTTGACCACCGAAGGCTGGGATCTTCTCTTGACGCATCGGTGAGCACCTTCTCCAGCTTCTCTTCATGAGTCTGTGAGAAAGGCTCAATCGAGATAAATGTTACAGCTGGCGGGATCACCGCGGGACGGATCTGTATGCTCTTCATGAGGGTGTCTGTTGCTTTCTCGGGAGATATGACGAGGGTGTCTCCGGTACGTGCATGTTTCAGGCCTGCCAGAGCGCCGATGCCACCCACCTTGAGGTGAGGAATGTCGATGTGCTTGTTGGCCAGGATCTGCATCATGACGAGCGGCTTCTCTTCAAGGCGCTGTGTCGAGTTCCACATATGTGCGTTCCGTTGCAAGGTGCCGTGGTATACGCGGACGAAGCTCAGCATACCCCGGTGGTGGTCACTAATGACCTTGAAAACGGAGGCAATCGCGATGTTTGCCCCCTTCTGCTTCAGCTTCACTGCTTCGTGGGCGATGAGCTCCTCCATCTTTCGGGTTCCCTGTGAAGTCTTGACCTCGACAGGGGGGCGCTCCTGAGGGTTGGGTAGATATTCCACAACGCCATCCAAAAGAGGTTCCACGCCAATGTTCCTCAAGCTGGCCCCGGCGAATACTGGTGCAACAACGCCATTGCCGTCGCTGATGGCTCGGCGGATGCTCAGCTTGATGGTCTCATCGGGCAGGTTCGCCCCTTGGTCCGCGAACTCGGTGGCGATCTCGTCATCGACCTCGCACAGTCGCTCGATGAGTTGTTCCCGCGCAAGCTCAACTTCCTCGATGAGCGAGGGGCTCTCCGACTCGAGGGCACTTTTCAGAGCGTCCTTGTTATAAGACTTCCTTGCGCCGCCGGACGACCACTTGTAACCCACCCGCTTGATGACATCAATGACCCCAACAAAATGATCCCCAGCCCACCAAGGGATCTGGCATACCAGGGGCCATGCCTTCAGCCTCGTCGCAATGTCGAGGACGGACTTTCTGAAGGACGCACCCTCGCGGTCGAGCTTGTTCACGAAGATGATCCGCGGGATCTTGAACTGCTGAGCGGCAGCCCATACCCGCTCAGTGTGAGCCTCCACACCCTTCACCGAGTCCATGACACAAACCGCACCATCGAGGACAGGCATACACCGTAGCACTTCGTACTGGAAATCCTGATGCCCTGGGGTGTCGATCAGGTTGATGGTCTTGGCCTCCTCGCCTGGCTTGCAGTCCTCAGCTCGAGGCCAGTTGAACGACGCTGCCGCTGACTGGATGGTGATGCCTCTCTCCCTCTCCATAGGGAGGAAATCAGTGACCGTATCACCATGATCGACGTCTGGGATGGACGTAAGTTAACTTGGGGCGTTTTTGCCGCATAGAGGACATGAAGGAGGTTGTTTCATACTTCCAAGGTGCCTAGTTGAACCACTGTAATAGAGCATCCGCTCTGTCGTGGTAGTTTTTCCCTAGATTGGTTCGAAACATTTCAGTCGTCAGTACTGGTATAAAATCAGGATCAGGATCAGACCACATACAGCATCAACGTGGGCAATAATGCCAATGTTGCGGATGTTCTCAACTAGAGCTTCATGGTGAGCCCGCTGTGCCGTAGTCGTCTGAGTCCAGCGCCGGGTAGCATGTCTCAAGGGATTGCCATTTTGCCCACAGCCATAACGATACAGAGTCGCTTCATTGCATAGACGGACGAGCTTGCTGGGCTGATGGCGTCTGTGGCCTCGAAGGAGGCACGCTGACAGGGTCATTTCGACTCATCTGGCAGCCCGCAGCGCAGAATACCACAGTCAATTGGTCCTTTACCACATCAAGAGTTGACCTGTCAGCTGTTTTTTGGTGTTGAAGAATTGTGTTTGCCATGTGCTCCTGCCAGAATGATGTCAAAGTGGGCGTATGTACAAGATCCCACTCTAACGGCACTCCCTCTTCGGGCCCCTATGCTCACCCCCCTGTGTCTTACTCGCGCCGCAGCTGCCCTGGCCCCACTTCCAACCCGTTCGCACTTTGGGACTCCATCAGCTTCTCACCATCGTCATCCCCCTCCGAATTACAGGCAACCCAAGGGGGGCTATTGCAGTCCTTGTTCTCTTGTCTGCCCTTTTTAGGCTTGACGACCTCTAGAGAGCCGATTCTGGTCCCTACGAGCATCACCGCTGCCACACGATCACATCCTATCCCGACAACGCGCACGGCATTAACGAGCTACGAGAGCTACAAGCAACGTTATCCACACGCGGCAGCCCCCGTACCTGACGGTCTCTCTGCTCCCCCTCTGAGCGCATTCTTCCACAATGGATTACAGCGCCTCCATTCATGAGACCGAACACTCGGCAGGCGCATCGCCTTGGGGTAACTCTCCTGCCTCCTCGCCACAGGCAACCCGAACCACATTCGGCACGATAGGAGGCGATTCTCCCGCATCTCCTGCGTTTGGGTCGCAGATCTCGGGCAGCGGCTTCGGATCTGAACCTGATGAGGAGGGCTTTGGATCGCCCGGCGATGGCTTCAGGAGGCCTGGTACCGCCAGTACGGTGTCCGAGGACGATGGGCAGACACTAGCACAAGAAGCCGCGGGAGCGCCTGATGCGTACCACGACGAAAACGTGTCCCCATCACAGGGCCATGATGATCCCAACCGGCTGTCTGGAGACACGGCGCGCGCCAGTCGCGAACAGGCCCAGCCCCAGGCCCAGGCCCAGCCCCAGGCTCGGAGGCCCACGGGGCCAGTATACAAGCTTCAGGCCAAGATTACTGGTCTGGAACGCGCTGCTCGCAAGGACCCGATCTTGAGATTCGATGTGCATGTGAGTTGGTGACCGCTGATGGAGGAGAAGCTCTGTTCCCCTCGCGCGCGCGCGCGCGCTAACTATGACAGACCAATCTTCCCAAGTTCCGAACGACCCAGTTCCGAGATGTCCGGCGTCTGCACTCCGAGTTTGTCAAGCTAGCCGAGCATCTGATCTCGGCGAATCCTGAAGCGATGGTGCCTGCCGTTCCACCGCCTCTGACATCTGCCGGAGCCGGAACCGACGAGGATGAGATCAGAGTGAAGGCACTGATGCAGCGCTGGTTCAACTATGTCTGCAGCAACGAGGTCCTGATGAGAGATGATGAGATGGTCCTGTTCGTGGAGAGCGACTTCGGCTACAGCCCCATGATGAAGAAGAAACAGCCTGCCACGGGTGTCAGACGCAAGCTTCTGAAGCAGTTTGCTCCTCCCCCGGATGATACCCCGGAGCTGTCCGAGGCACGACCCATCGTGAAGCTCTTCTACTTGGGCTCGATGGACGCAGGTCACAAGGTCGACAAGCTGGTCAAGGCCCGTCGAGGCAAGTTCTCTTTCCTCCGTGTGCCGCTCTAGCACATTGTCTCACCCCATTGCTAACATTGATTCCAGGACTGGGCCTTTCTCAGTCCGATTTCGGCGTGAGGCTCGGCGGCATGCATGTCCAAGAGCCTCATCAAGGGCTGGCAAATGCCTACCGCAAACTCGGCAAGATCATTCAGACGGTCGGAGACTCGCAACAAGCGCAGGCAACGGCTGAGGCCTTTTCCATCGGGGATCCATTCCAGTATCATTCCAACGATGCCTTCATCGTCAAGGAGACCCTGACCAACCGGCAGCTTCTCATCCGCGAATTCATACAGGCGCAGGAAAATACTCGTAGCAAGCTCAACGCGGCGGACCGTCTGAGGAGCAGCTCCAACGTGCGCCGGGAGAAGGTCGACGAGGCTATTACGGCATTGGACGACGCGAAACAAAACCAGGAGTATCTGTATCAAAAGACTACAAGAGTGACACAGAACCTGGTGCAGGACCGCCGCAAATGGTTCGCAAGAACGACAGCAGACCTCAGAGCAAGCATTCGGGAGTTTGTGTGCAAGGAGATCGAGGCCGAGAGGAGGACCCTGGCGCTGCTGGAGAACGTGCGGCCCGACGTACGGGCGATCGATGCTTCGGGTGGTCTCAGCCGACTAGGTCGTGAGGCGCACCCCACAGCACGGCGGACGAGCATGGCTTCGAGCCAGGGACCCAAGGGAGACGCGTGGAGTGGTGTTCCCAGGCGGTCTGTAGACCCCATGGGAAGAAGCATGTCTGGCAGCTTCATGCCCAACGTCGGCGAGGAGGCAGAGGCCGAAGAGGAGAACGCCCGACCCCCGACCGGACTGCCGGGCCTCAACGAGGAGGATGACGAGGACAGGGTGGATGCCAGGAACGCAGCGAGCCGGCTAGCCACCAGCACATTCTGAGCTCTGAGATGTGTATTTTTCTCGATCAACGGGGCTACTCCCAAGGTCGATTCTTTTCAGAGGTCAACTCTCCATTAAATTATGAATTGTATCATTGTATGTGCTCCCAATGCCCTATTCTCTTTCCTTGGCTGGTCATCGTTTATTGTAGGAAATGCAGTGGTCTATCCGCTGTACAGTAATAAAACGCCGCCTCTCGCTCCCTCTCTCTCTCTCTCGCTCTCTCTGTGGTGATATCAACCCGGACAAATCCTTTGCCGTGGAATTACCGCCGCCAATCTTTTACGCTTTAAGCTTTATACTATGTTATGTTGAATGCAACTTCAGGCATGTGTGAATGGTTCGGAATCACACATTGCCGGCCTATGGTACAGCAGCTAGCATGAGAAATCGTACCACGGGTGACTGGCGCTGCATGCATGATATGCGACTTGATCAAGGCGCGCCAATCCTAATGTCTTTTTACTTTAAATTTCTTATCTCCGCAGCATTTTATCTTCAAGTCCCAGGGGGGTCAACCTTCTCATTGTACCTCACACCGCCTGAGATAGAGGATTCCGAAGATATGGTACGGCCCAGCTTGTAGGCTTGGCCCGAACCGAAAGCAGACAGGTATGTCAGTACTCTCTGCGTGCGTACTACTGTGGGCGTCGTCCACGTTCTTGAACGAGCCAAGCGCTAATTGGGCGACTATGTTGCTTAGAGACGCTCGGATGGCGGCCTCTTGGGCACGCACGGCGGGTAATCTATCTGCCTTGTTCCCCTGTGAGAGAACCGATGGGTTAAACCCACCCTAGTCTCCAAGTTCACCACTGATGGGTATATTGCCCGTCAGCTCGTGCACTTTTGAGATGCGGCACCGAGGACTAGCAGAAACATCATCACACCATTTCGGAACCTGAGCCGAAGCTAAAGGTGTGCATCCGCTAAACGGTGACCTGATTCCTGCTTGAGGGGGGGTGGCTGGCTTCGAAGGGCTGGCTCGAGCACTTGATATTCGTGACTTCTTATTCTTATTTTATTTTTTTTCCTTCATTGAAAAGTCGAGAGTACCGAAATTCCCGAAAATTAAAGAAGAGAGAAGAGGGGGGGGGGGGGGGAATTTGTTGAGCCGACCTCGCGATCAATCATTATACCAGGGTGGCAAAGGCGGTTCTGCAACAACAACAAACAACTACTACCCTGAAGCGATCGGCCAGCATGGGAGGGACAAATCGCACCAGTCATCTCTGACCATGGTGATGAGCTGCTGGACATCCTTTCTAGTCTTAATGCTGGAAATCCTGAGAACTTAGGCCCAGCAGTGGCAGACCCGTGCACATGTTTGCTCCTCTGCTGCGCGGGAGCTCGTGTGATTGGGCACCTACCGGTCAGACCTGCACAGTAAACCCCGGCAGCGATGGGGTTGCAGCAAGGCATCAACGTCCTCCTCCTCCAAGTGTGTGTGTGTGTGTGTGTCGTGAGGGAGGACGAGACCCACGGCACACTCACAACAACCCAGGCGATTTACATCCCTCCGCCGGCATGTCGCGCCGCCTTCCTGAGACTGCGATGTGCACGACGCGCGTCTTGTGATGGATATATTGAGGGGTACACGTTGACATGGTCAATCCTGGGCGCACTTCCTTTCCTTTTCCTCCACAAATCTTTTGCCAATCCAGACCGTCTTCTCATCAAAAAAGGAGAAGAGGCCATCGATCACCGCTGCTACCATGTGCAGGTCACATCCAGCCCTTTTTCTCAACAGAGATATGCGTCAGCCTTTTGACTGGAGCGACGCAGCACACGCACACACACACACACACACACAACCTCGAGCCGCTCCAGCATCGTTTCTTGGCAATGGAGTGTAACACTGAACCGTGGTCGTGGTGATGGCGGCTCGTCTGCGGTGGGAAACTCAAGGCCAATTTATTGGCAGGGCCGTATCATTTCTGACGACGATCTCTCACTTCTGAGGAGAGCGGGCTCCTTTCCGACAACAAGTATTCAAGTTTCCAGTAAGCATGAAAATTGCTCGGAACAGCAGGCCGAACCTGACTTTCAGGACTCCCTGTGATTTATATGCTGTGTGTACATAGTATATGTGAGAGAGAGTGAGAGAAAAGAAGCCGCCCCGCCCAGGTGTGAACAGCAGAGAACGGTCTAATATCCGTCTTCCGACAAAAGGTAACGGACCAATACTTGCTCACCGACCCCGTTGAAAGCTACCATGGACACAGTATATCTCGGCTACAGACAGCGACAGGGCTTCTATCCACCCACCCACCCACCCACATACCTTGCCCCAGACCCATGCCACGACCATGTGTGAATCCTTCGTCCCGTCGTCCGGAAAAGGGTCCGTTTTGGGCAAAGATGGAGGACTGTTAATACGACTTTAAACTGTTATGTAGGTTCCTAGGATCACAGTTACTTTCTCTTAAACTCGCAACACTACACTCGTTTGGAATCGCAACGAGTTTGCCGCCGTCCAGACGGTCGATCAGCACACCGAGCGTCAGAGAGGTCAAACCTGTTTTGATTTGGACCGAAGATCCCAGCCCGTCTTTACTATCTCTCCTCGCCTCATTTCTCGCCGGGAAGGGAAGGGACTTTTTCTCTTCCTCGGCCATCAAAAAAGAGAGGAGAGAGAGAGAGAGACGTGTGGAGGGCCTCGGGCTAGCATCCTCGGTGACCTTGTGATGGATTTACTTGCGCCTGAATAGCGCCGGAGTAAACCCACGACTTTCACTCAAGCAGTCAGCGAGACGAGCGTGCAGGAGGATATGTGTCGATTTTTCGAGTCGAGACTAACTTTCTCCCTCCAAACAACCCGAGAGACCCGCGCTCGCAGTCCCAGTTCCTGGTGTCAAACCTGTCCTGTCAGTGCTTTTTGGCTGGGCCCCGTCGTCACCAAAGAGTTCTGGCTCGCAGTTTTGCTGCGTTATTCGCTATACACAGCAGCAGACACTAATTTTGAAAATAGACAGCCCATACTTATGCTGCGGTCAGTGTTTTGCCACGTTCCCAAGATGCAAGCCCATGTTCTCTCATCTTGAACCACCCCCCTTCTTCACAATCAAAACCCTGTTTTCCGCAGTGGCCAAACTCTCAAGCTTTCTCCTCTCTCTCTCTCTCTCTCTCTCTCTCTGGGTCGGAAATACCGAGAAGGCTTGTTCCTTCCCACCAACACACCCCCCCCCCTCCTTGGTTGAACAGCGTTACAGTCAAGATAAGGGCTGTCCAACAGCCAGACAGCCTGCGTAGGCGAGGTAGCAACGAGACGACGTTCGCATGTGCTGGATACATCAGCGCTTCATCACCGTGCATCATGCAGTTCTTTCCTTTATGGTCTAGCCCCCTTGTCCGCCGTGGCCCCAAAGAACGAGCTGCACTTCCCGCCCCTCCATCACAATCTGTTTCTAACGTTCTGGCAATGCAGCGAATCACATCGCCACCTGTTACGCACCGAAACGAGTTTTCTGATGGGACCCTTTTATGTCTATCAGACCGCATCTCTGGGGCTAGAGAATGGACCGGCTAATTATGACGGGTCAGTTGGTAGACGACGACGACACAAATCATTTGTATTGTCTATCCTTCTTGAATCCGCCTTAGGACAAGGACTGCTTGGGAGAAAATTCTAAACCTTGTTCCCCTCTTGGCGTTGCACAAATCAAATCACGATGCTACTGCTCGTCGTCCTATGGCGCATCCTTCGAGGTTGTTCCGGGAGGAGAGGGGGAGAGGGGGGGGGGGGAAAGAACCTTCTTTCTGCAGGCTCTCTATCGCTCTCCTCCTCCCTTCCTTCACTGCTTAACCCAGCCCACACACATGATCTCTCTCTCTCTTTTCTTCAAGCGGTGGAAGATCGGGAACTTTGGGGTTACTTGTTCAGTGGCCTGTGAAGCCATAGGCAGCAAATGGCGTGGCGGGTTGCATGCAAATTCACATGTGGTCTTCTTCCCTCCCTCTTCTGAACGAGGATATCGTGTGTGAACGAGGGCCAAGGTTGCCTCATGTCACCCTGTCCCATGGATACTACCACCCCTCGGTTGACTTCAGGCTAATGCAAGTCGGCTGGAGCTGCTGTGGTGCTACTGCAGGACCTTTTGCATCTGATATCTGGAAACACAACCTCCCTCTTCTTTCTCTTTCAGCTGGCCAGCATGTGCTTTCTCTCCACCTTTCGAAGAGTTAAGCTTCTTCGAGAGGGGGTCCAGATAACTCGTCGCAAGGTAACTGGCAGGAAATGATGAGGAGGGGGAAAAGGAGGGGGGAGGGTGAACCCAAGGAGGGGGGGGGGGGCTTCTTCTTCCAGGTGTCTCTCGTCCTGAAATGTCCAATCCCTGCCTCAGTCATGCTCACACATACACACGCAACTTGTCCTCTATCCGCTGGCGGATCAGATGGCATGTTCTCTTTGCTCTTTGTGTGTGAGCCTTATACTACTACTCCGCTTTCTAGGGAAGTCCTGCTCCTCCTCCTCCTGCTGCTGCTCCTCCTCCTCCTACTCTTTCGTTCATGCGGCCCTCTATCTCGTCATACCCACAAACATGCTTGGGTCCCCCCCTGGTCGACTTGCTATCGCCCTCTTGCATTGATCATCCCTGGGTTAGCCACCATTGAGTAACACACCCCGGATCACGATCATGCCAGGCCGGAAAGGGGTGGGCGTCTTGACGGAACGGAACTTCCTGGTCTTGAATATGGTATCGATGGGCGGGGGAACTTTTTTCTCTTCCTTTTTCCTAGGAGATTTGTCGGTGTGTCTTGTCATATATGGAGAGGGAGAGAAAGAGGGGAAGAAGGAGAGATAAATGGCCTTCCTCCTTCGTCTATCTAATTCACGCTCCGCCTCCGTCCACCCTCTCCTCCCACTCGTCCCAGTATCAATCTACCCATCTGCTTTTGTCCACACATCCCACGCCGCTATCAACTAGGTTCTGTCAACCTTCCTGAAGCAGAACTCCTAGTAGAAAACAGGAGGCCGCGTTATTTTCGTTTTCGATACAGGGTCTTTACCAACCAAAAGGCGCCGCCACCCTCGTCGTCAAGCAAACATAACGTTGCGTCCCAGCTTTCGCCCTGCCCTGCCCTGCCCTGCCCTGCCCTGTCTCCTGACGGCTGGTGCTGTGTGCGTGTGTGGCTCCCAGCCCTACCTAACAGGACGGACCACCACGGCATATCCCCCTGGGGCTTTTATCCCCACGTTTCACCCCACGCCCACGACAATCACCTGGACGATGGCGCCTTCTGCCATGATGGAGGACAAGATGGAGCCTATGCATATGGGCTCGTCGTATACGAAGACGTCTACAGTTGTGGCGTCTGTCTTGCATGGCGCTCGAGACCTGCGATTGGTGAGTTTTTTTTTTTCTTAAACAAAAGAAGAAGATGAGCCTTTTTTTTTTTTCAATGTCAGTCATCACTACTGTTTTAGATCTCACTGTAACACAAGATCTCACGTCCTCTTCTTCCCCGGCCGGGACCCAGCCAGTCGGTAAATCGCCTGCTGTTTCCGGCAAAAAACGCGAGGGGGGGGGGGGGAAGGGGGAACCACCTTTTTATGTGTGAGAGAGAGAGACAAGAAAGAAAGATGACCCGCATAAACAAAGCCCTGGAAAGATCTTATCTCTAGGCCATTCTACTATGTACAACTTCTTGCTGACCAGGTCCTCTCTTAGGAGCACAGGTCAGTCGATCCTCCAGCGGCGGGCGAGCTCCAGATCGCCATCCGCTCCACGGGCATCTGCGGTTCTGATGTCTCCTACTTCAAGAAGTTTGCCAACGGCGACCTGTGTGCCTGCCAGCCTTTGTCCCTGGGCCATGAGTCCTCGGGCGTGGTGGTCGCCATCGGCGCCCAGGTGGGCGGCTTCTCGCTCGGCGACCGCGTGGCCCTCGAGGTCGGCGTGCCGTGTGGGCAGTGCGGCATCTGCAGGAAGGGGAGGTATAATCTCTGCAGGAAGATGCGGTTCAGGAGCAGCGCGAAGAGCTTCCCGCACTTCCAGGGGACGCTGCAGGAGCGGATCAACCATCCGGCTGTGTGGTGCCACAAGTGAGTTTTATTTTCTCTTTGGGGATTAGGAAGTGAAGAGAAAAATGAAAGGGAAGGGAAGGGAAAGAAAAGAAAGAAGAAGAAAAAAAAGAATAACCTCCCCAGCCTTTTGTCTTTTTGCTCACCATGTTCTCAGATTACCTGACCACATCTCCTTTGACGCCGCGGCCCTCCTCGAGCCCCTCTCGGTAGCCCTGCACGCTGTCAACCGCGCAAAGCCCGAGCCCGGCTCCACGGCCCTGGTCATGGGCGCCGGCACCGTCGGCCTGCTCACAGCCGCCATGGCACAACAGTCGGGCTGCTCGTTTGTCACCATCTGCGACGTCGATCAGGGCCGCGTCGAATACGCCCTCGAGCACGGCTTCGCGACGCACGGCTACGTCGTGCCCCGCCCTCTCCACACCTCCTCCTCCAGCTCCTCCGTCTCGTCGGAGATCTCGACGCCGGGTGGTGTAGGTGTAGACGGCGGCTGTGGCGGCGGCGGCGGCGAGGGTGCCATGACCCCTGCGAGCAGTATCTTCTCGATGCTCGACACCAGGCTCGAGGGTGCCCGGTCGCAGGCGCGGGACATCCTTGCCGTGTCCAAAGTCTCTTCTTCTTCTTCTTCTTCTTCTCCCCTTGTCTCTCCGACCGAGGACGACGACGGCGAGGAAGATGACGGTGTCGACCTCACCTTCGAGTGCACAGGTAAAGAAGTGTGCATGCACACCGCCCTGTACGCCACCAAGCCCGGCGGCAAGGTCATCATGGTCGGAATGGGCACGCCCATCCAGACGCTGCCCATGTCCGTCGCCCACCTCCGCGAGGTCGACATCCTTGGCATCTTCCGCTACGCAAACACGTACGCCACGGGGATCCGGCTGCTGTGTGCCTCGAAACATGGCGGCGGCGGCGGCAGAGGTGGCAAAGCTGGTGGCCTGCCGAGCCTGGACAACATGGTCACGCACCGGTTCAAGGGACTGCACCGTTCGCCGGAGGCGTTTGAGCTGGCAGGCCGGACGGCTGATGACGAGGGCAGGCTGGTGTTGAAGGTTGTTATTGAGGCGTAAACTAAAGGGGAAGAAAAAGAGGTCTGTCTTGTGTCTGTCGGGGGGGAAGGGGGGGGGGGCGTTCTATGCGTGCTTCGGATGGGAGGATGGCTCTGATCTGGTCATGATTTCTGTTCTTGTGCTTCCACTTGGATAAAGAATGACCCTGGGTAGTTCGTTCGGTTTGGCGGGCCCTTTGGCAGAGGGATAATTTAGATACCGTTAATGTTCTCCTTCAGAGATGTTACATGATCAATGACACAAATTCATCACAATGGCGGCTATTCATTCGCCGTGCCGTGAGGTTTTCCAGCTTGACTTAATAATAAATAGCCAGTCGAACATCATGGTCAAAAATGTATCGTTCATTGATCTATTCATTTAGCCTGGTCTATATGACCTCCCGTTTTTCGGGATCAGATAAAACGCCATGCCATGCCATGCCTTGCCCTTTCACGCATGCAAATCTAAAATGCCCCCCATGCTCCAAGAACCCCCCCCCCCCGGACACCAGGCAAAATCAAGAGAGGAAAACATTTTCCACAATAAAAAGAACGACGAAACGTGACGGGCTTGTGGAAGAGGGGAAAAAACGCCATCTAAAACAGGTCGCCGGCTGCAGACTTGGCGGCGAATTGCTGAGAAGAGATAGCCGCGTGCTTCAGAGAAATTTTGCCAGTCTCGACAGCCGAGAACTTCTTACCAATATCGCGTGTTTCGCCGACCCGGCCCATAAGATCGTTGAGAAGCTTGATGGTGGCGACATCGTTCTCCTCACGTAGCATCTCCGTCTTGAACTCCTCGGCGTCGGCGGGCTCAACGAGGCTGAGGCGGTGGACAAGAGCTTGAATGAGCCTCAAGAGCGTTTGTGAGGGCTCAGTGGAGCCGCCTGCATTGGCTTCCGCCTCAACCTGGGCCATGTAAGGAGGCGGGAGCTTCTGCAGGTACTTGATGATGAGGTCGATGCGGGACTTGAGCATCTTGATCGCGTTGGCCTTGGTCATCAAAGCGGCGATCATATCCTCGTCTTCTTTTGGCAGAGCCACGGTGTTGGGGTCGACCTTCTCGGTCTCTGTAGAAGCCTGCTTGCCCTTGCCCTTGACATCGGTCTCCTTTTTCTGCTCGCGGGTCCGGGCAGACGCGGCGTTTGTTGCACCTCCTGCAACCGAGCTCATACTGATCATCTCGTCCTCGCCCGTCTCCACCACAAAAGGGATCTCTCGGAACTTGAGCCTGGGCTGCGCGTCGCCGTCCTTCATCTCCTTGTCCTCGCCGTCATCTTGGGCTTCCTTGTTGCCGCCCTCCACCTCGTAATTTGTCTCATACAGCGTGACGGGAAGCGTCCCGCCGGCAGACTCCTCACTAAGCTCTTCGGTATGGAAACCAAGCAGGATGGCAGACTCGTTCCGCTCGAGAATCTGGTTGTGAATGGGTAACACATTGGGGCTGGGACCGCTTCGGGACAGCAGAGTGTACCAGCCCACCAAGTCGAGCTCGCGATCCTTGTGAACAGCTCTCACTACAGACTCGGGTCAGAACAGACAACAGCCTGGGGGGTTGACGTGTGGGGGGAGGGGGGGGCTCACTCTGTTCTAGACGAGTGTCAAACCAGTGCAAGTCTAGTTTGAAGTCATCATTACGATCTCCAGACAGCGTCTTGACCTCGTATGCGAACTCGATGCTGATCTCGCGACCATTCTGCTGGCCAAACAAAGCGCCAACGACAGGACCTGGTTGCGCCCGCAACGTGTGTCTCACCACGTAATCGGAGATTGCGATTAGAGGCAACGGGTGGAGAATGACGTGCTCCATGTTGAATCGGTCGGCGGCTGCTCAAGCGGAGCGAAGGAGTGGATTGTTGATGCCAGGTTCGTCTGTATCGTTAGGAGGAGGGAGCGTGGGCAAAGGCAGCGAGGGAGCGCGGGTTGGAGGTGGACCGTGGCGGGCCAGTCCGGCGACGAAGGCGTTGGATAGACCACGCGCGGGAATCTCGAGGCTGTAGAGGTTGGGCGGCGCCGACGACTCGTGTCTCGATTTGTGGCTGTCGTTTCTTCCTCACGTCTCGTTCGTCCTCGTTTCCCCGTCGCTCGTTCCAGGCCCCTTGATTGCTTTTAAAGGATTAGGTCGTCGTCTCGCCCGCCTCGTCGCTGACAGCAACGCTGGCAGCAGGAGAGGAAACGAAGAGGTAGGCCTGGTGGTCAGCCGAAGAAGGACGGGCAGTCTGTTGAGCTAGCTGAACCTCACAAAGTACACTGAGGTTGCCCTGGAAAAGAGGACCAGGAGTTGAGGTGGTACGTGGCGGATCTCTTGAGGGGATCTTTGTAAGCTCGTAGGAAAGAGCTATTGAGGTTGTCTCTTGGTGGGCTGTAGCAGGGAAGGCACAGTAGCTTCATGGTGGGCGGGCTGTAACACGCGCCAGAGGGAGATCCGTGCGTCTTTTGAGCTGCCCAGGATGGGAGGTGGGGGTATGGCGGGGGAGGCCTAGAGCTAAGCGCATAGTAACGGTTACCCACTACAAAAGGTCTCGGGCCCTAGTGGACCCCTTCTACCGAGCTCAACATCAACCTCAGTGAGCAAGGAATTGGTCCAGCAAACCCTCTGCGTGTAATATGCAGCCACACATTGAATCCTCCTCTATGGCATCCTTAGGAGCCTTTGGTGATGCTGGCTGGCTGGCTGGCTGGCTGGCGAGAGCAGTAGGCCTAGAGGGGTCCTGTCCTCGCATATTCAACGCTGGGGGGGCGGCCAGGGAGTTTCCAGCAGAGGATCATGAGATGGTGTGGCTCGACTGAGTTCAGAAATAATTTGTAGGTACTATATTAGGGAAGTAGATGTTACAATATCTCTCAGCCAAATGGGTCAATGGAAAAAAGGAGGGCAGGGGCTGGCGCAGTGGGTTCCCATCGCCTTCCTTTGACTCTCCTTTAGACAAAGGTTTTTTGTATCCAGTGCTGTAGTATTACTGAAGTCAGATAACATAATGACAGGTGAGGAATTTCTATAATTTTCTGCCTTCGTTGTGAAGATCTGACTGTTTGGTCTTGTTAATTCATACTGTGTAGCTCGGCAACTCAAAGTTTGAATGTTGTTAGCTTCCAATGGCAGCCTGTGATTTTAGAAACATAGTGATGAGACTCTGCATAAGATAGTTCTAGTGCAACGCTCATAAAAATCTGGCTGCTGCAACTGATTCTACACAATGTTATGTCTTACTGGTCCATGGCCAAAGAACCCCTGATTATTTTGATAGGAAACTTAAGAGCATGTAACAGTCTTGTCTATATGCAAACATTTCAGGTCCAAGCACAAAAGTCTTGAGCAATATTCAAAACCAAATAAGCAATGAACCAATCACCATGTGTGTGTCTCTATCAATGTTCGTGAAGTATCTAGATTGTGTCTACTTGATGTCAACCAAAAGAAAAGAAGGGGGGGGGGGGGGAAGTAGAAAGCCAGCCTTCCATGTCTCAAGTGGATTGTAGAATTGATGGACTTTTCATGTTAAGCAAACACTACAGATGTGTCTGCATGATACAGCATCAACCCAATCGGGGCTTTGAAGATAGATAGTCTCAAAAGCTATTGCCTTAGCCGCAAAGGTTCAGCAGCCATCAAGAAAGAATTACACCACAGCATGTATGTCTTCTCCTCCACAGCGACATTCCTTTGTTGACCGGGCAAAGAGAGAGTTTGTAAGTAACAACTGCTCTCAAAGAGGCCAGCGCAGGCTACAGAGTGAAGAGTGCTAAAGAGTGCATGTCCCAGAGGGCAGAGATCATAATTTCAATGGCATCATGAGGCTTCTTCTCTTCATCAGCAGCAATCCCCTCGGTTCCAGGATTGTTTTCCCAACAACATAAGAATAGGCCAAGATGCAGTCCCATTTTTGAGAAAAATCAGAATTCCTACTGCATCATCCTATTACAAGAACTGAGAGGTGACTGCACAAATCCAACAACTGTCATCGGACATGGCTTCTTCTCTGGCCCCTACACAACATGGTGAACTCGCCAGCCTTCCCTCCTGTCCGTCCACACCTAACCACCACCACCTGATGGCACCGAATCCCAACATGGAGATGCCGAGCACCCTTCCAGCGAAGAGAGGACCAGAGGACGAGGTCCAATTTGTCTCTGCTCACAGTGTGAAGAAGTGCTGTGGCAGCAGAGAGTCAACTCCCGCCGCCCAAGAGCAACAGGCGGCAGCAGAACAGAGCAACAGCACACACCCACCCCAGGGCCTCACGAGTGGGATCCAGGACAATAGTGGTTTCCCATGCAGTCCTGCAGCCAGAGGGCTGTTCCCAGGCGAACCACAGCCAGCGATCCACCGTGGCGTGTCAGTGCCGCCGAACATGGGAGACTACGTCTTCCCTCCTCCTTCCAACACAGCTCCGAGCCGCACCTCGCGCAGTTCTCCCATGCTCTCACCGAAGCAGCTCCCTCAAACGATGCTCCGAAGGCCGGCTGCTGATCAGGTCCCAGAGCACCCGGGCTTCGCTGCTATGACTGCTGGAGGACTCCCACCTCCCATGCACCAACGTGGACTGCATGTTCCCTGGGGCATGGCTGGTCTGTATCCTCAGCCTGCGCCAGTGAACTCGAGCATGAACTGGACCGCCCTGCCCCCCCTGCCTCCTGTTGAGCCCCAACATGCTGAGAAGTCCTCTGAGCAACGGAGCCCCGAGCCTTCACCAAGACAGTCTCCCTCGCCCAACAAGGACTTCTGGCCGATCCCGCCACCTGCCTGTCTTCCTCGACCTCGAGAGAATTTATCCAGCCAGCAAGTCCATGAAGCCGAATCGAATTGTACTCGGAAGACACCAGAACTACAACGTTCGGCACATAGGCCTCCTGCGGACCAGGCAGTAGATGCATCAGCTCAACCAACCTCGTCGCCTCCTCCTTTTACTTCTCCTTCTCCTGCTCCTGCTCCTGCTCCTGCTCCTCCACAAGCCGAGACCAGTGCTCAGCCTCAACACCTGGCTCAGGCTCAATTTTCCACCAGCCCACCAACGACAACCCAAACTCACCAGGAGATGCCCACGACTACTACTGCTGCTTCTGCCGCCGCCTGCAACAGCGACATGTCAACAAGCGCACAGCAGCCACAAGCCCCAAAACCTCCGTGCCTGATCTGTGAGCAGATGCGCCAGCAGCAGGCCCTCTTCAGCCAGGCCAACAGCCTTCCTGCTGGACATGCTCCTCCTCATCTGCAGCAGCACGGCTGGCACGCACTGAATCCGTTTCAACAACAGCTACACCTGGCACACCAGCCTGCGATGGGCCCCAGTGTGGGCATGCAGAACTTCCAGCTCAGGTTTCAACCCTTCCCACCTGGGCAGATTCCAATGGGATATGCCATGCCACAGTTTCCCGTGCAGGTTCCGGCATCGATGCAGAGGGTAGGCGCAGCCTCCAACATGAGTGCAGGTGAGCAAGTGCAGGGTGGCGTTACCTTCCCTCCTCAGGGCACTCAGAATCAGCCCCAGCAAGCCTCCCAAAATCAGGCGTTACCTCAGACCTACACGGGAATCACTCAGCTTTTACGCCCTGAATTCTACCAGAACCAGATCCCACCTCCTCAGCAGGCAATCCATGCGCTCAAACCCGTCTTGGCTTCCTCACATGCTCCCGTTCCAGCAGTGCCAGTCCCGCCTCCTTCGCCAGCCCCCGCCCCATCTTCAGGGCCCTCTCCAACCTTCCAGGCTCCTCAACCAGCAGCAGCAGCAGCAGCAGCACAGGCCGCCGAGCCACGCAAACCATCTCCCAACCTCATCGTCGACATTGCCGAGACGTGCGAGGAGATGTTCCCCTGGGACGAAGTGGCAAGGAGACACGGCGTGCCACGCGTCAAGGTTGTCGACACGTTCGCCGCCATCATCCAGCTGCCCCTCCTCCGCTGCACGACCGACAAGAAGCGACACGGGAAGCTCGCGACCAGCAGGCTCCGGGAGTACACCAAGGCGAAGAAGGACGTGGAGGCCGCGAATAGTTCTTCAGCAGCGAAGACGACAACGACTGCCACAAAATCTACACCCAAGCCGACGACGACGACGACGACGATGACGACGACAACAGCAACAACAGCCCAGGCCTGCCACTCACGACCGCCACAGAGCTACGAGGGCCAACCTCAAGCCGGCGAGGCGCCGCATGCAGCTCAGGATAGGCCCCTCCTGCCAGGTGTGCTCGAGATGGCCAACACGATGGCACCGCTCGGTCTCCCGTCCACGCTCACAAATGGTCTGGCCGGGCCATGGCAGCGATAATAACTTCCCCTCGCCCCCCTCACTCTGGCCCCTCTCACCTGTTCAACAACAAGTCCCAGTCCACAGGTCTCCCCAGGTTCTCCCCCACCCACTGCTCATAACACCCCGGCCAGCGACAGCCAACCGCCGGATCTAACCCCGAGAGCCTCGTCCGGCTCATGTCCTCCATCTGCAGGCACGCGGCGACGCGGAGCTGCCTCTCGAGGACCCGCACGTCGGTGGTGCGCCCCTCGGCCGTCGCCTGGAGGATCCTCGCTGACAGAACCTCGCGCTCGGCGGCATACCTGAGGAGGATCCGGGTGCGGTTGTGGTCTGGGTCGCAGGCGGCGCAGGTGCAGTTGAGCCAGGTCCTGTGGGCCGGGAGGATGCAATTCTTGGGACAGCGGGGACCGGACCAGTGGATGAGGTAGTGGGAGCAAAGGAGCTGGGTCGCGGTGCCGTTGCACATTTTCCTTCTCTTCTCTTCTCTTCTCTTCTCTTCTCTTCTCTCGCTCTTTCTTTCCTTCCTTCCTTGAGTGTGTCTCTATGCTTCCTTTCCTGGATGCGATAGCTCCAGCCATTCACTGTTGTTGATCCGAGGGAGAGCCAATGTTGTATTTGTGGGACAATAGTCGTTGTTGTTGTTGTTGTTGCGCCTCGAAGCTTTCAGGACCCGCTGAGCACGAGTGACGATGGAAGGCATGTTGTTTGTTTGTGGTGGTGTTGTGTGTGTGTGGAAAATATTGGCGTTTGGTACTGTTTGGTAGGATAATAACTTGGTTGCTTGATGTTGAGTTCAAATGATTTGAATGAACACAAATACTGCAACTCAGTACAGTAACGAGTTGTTGGAACAGAGGAAACATGAGAAAGAAATGACCAAGACAAGAAGGTTGTCCTCCAAGGACGGAAACGTGTTCAGCGATTTATGTCTCGGATGATGCAAAAGTAATTAATCACTTTTGTTCCTATAAACTGGTCACCCTTTTCCTGGTGTCACAAATGATGTCTCTCTCTCTCTCTCTCTCTCTTTCTGATTGGTGACCAACACGGTGAAAAAAAGACAGTGAGTGGTATGAGAGAGAGAGAGAGAGAAAGGGAGAGGGGGGGTGAGAGAGAGAGAGGGAGGGACAGAAAGAGTATGTATATGCCAGAGAGCAAGAAAGCGAGAGTCAAATCAAACACGAAGAAAAATGATCCCTCTTAGATCATCCGTTTGTCGCTTGTTTCTCTCTCTTCGGACCCTCCCTTCACGCTGTATGCCCTCACCCTTGACGTTTCTCTTATGATCAATATTATTGTCTTATTATTTTTGTTTTTGAGAAGCACACAAACCAAAAATAAAATAAAAAAAATAAAAAAAAGGAAGAAGAAGAAGAGAAAGTAAGGAATCCAACATCACGAGAGTCCTACTGTGTATGAGATTGATCTTCCTCTACACACAAAAAAACCCCACCGAGCTCTTCCAGCCCAACAACAGCACACTCATCTTCCAAGGGGGCAACGCCGGTCCCCTCTCGGCCGCCACTCTGCTAAAAGCAAGCACAGTATCACCACCGTCGCCAGCCCGGGCATCATCCCTGACGACTAGATCACTCCACGCTCGCCCGCCCCTCCGATCCCCATGCGAGAGCCACGAGAGAGAGAAAGAGAAGGGATGTCCCCTCGAGCCTCGCAAGCTCGAACCAGCTAAAGCAGAAAATAATAACTTGCTCCACCCCGGGGGGGGGGGGGCAATGCCTGGGGCCCTTCCTCCCGCTGCCTACGAGGATGTAGCTCCGTGAGGTGGGCGAGAAAGGCACAGTCCCGGATTCCCTAGCAAAGCCCACGGGCATATCTCAGTCCAGGCCCGCGAGACTGTTTCGGGGCTGACCAATTCGTCATCAGCCTCACTTTTTTTTCTTTCCTTTCCCCTTTCCTTTTTAATGCGTGGCCGCATCCGGCCGTGTGACCATCAAAATAGAACCTAACTCAATTCGGGACGTCAAATGGCCTTGAAGCAGTTTTTGGTACTTCGTAGAGAGAGAAGGAAAAAAATGCAGGGAGACAGAGGCCATCCAAGGTCAGTTTTTTTGCCACTCAGCTGGATAACAGCGACTGACTTACCCTGACTTACTGCGAGGGTTTCACCATGTTGCCAATAAAGCTTAGAGCCAACAAAGACTGGTTATTTCGTATGTGCAAAAATACATCGTAGAAAGAGAAAGAAGAAGAAAAGAAGAAAAAAAAAAGGGCTGGGTATCAATTATCATCAGTCATTGCAAGGTCTCTCTCTTCCACATCTTTTTTCGTTTTTGCGCCGCTCATCTTGGCGGCTTGATGTTCAATATGGGCCACTCGTCATCCTCCTCCTCCTCCGCGCCATGACCCACCTTTTGCTGCTCAGACGTGCTCGACGTCGGTGTCGGCAGCGCAAGCTCATGTAAGCTGTTCTTATGGCCGCCAGCCCGCAGGCACAGGTTGTCCCCCCCCGACTCCCGTCCGTCCAGCTCGAAACACTCCACGCCGGGCGTCGAGAGCGCTGAGCCTATCGGCACATCTGATGCCCGTGACAACTGGCGTGGCTGGGGTTCCTCCGACTGTGACGGGTTCGCGGGCCGAGGCATGTTCCTGGAGCGCCGGTGGAGCCTGCGGCGGATGGCCCGCGGGACCAGCTTGCGGTAGAAGAACTCGCGGAAGGCCTTGGTCGTTCCGAAGACGAGAAAGGCGAGGATACTGGCGGTCACGCCTGGAAGAAATGATTTGCAGTCCGTGATGGCGTTGCTGACCTGCAAGTCAGCCCTCTCGTCCGCGGCGATCTGATCTGTCCCGACCGCAAAGAAAACCTCGGATAGGATGATCACGAGCTCGTAGGCACTGGGGAAGAGATTCCTCATGTTAGCTTCCCTCGGGAGTAGTGCAAATGAACTCGTCCCAGCACGTAGGGGAAAACTTACGCCAGACCTGCAAAGGCGATGGCGAACCGCACCACCAGCCAGTTGTCGTAGATGTTCCTCTGGCTGAGTGGCGGCTCGTCACTGACACTATTAAAGGTTGCAAGGCTGTTCTCAACCTGGGCCTCTGGGTCGTCGACAGGTGATCGTCTCGCATAGTTCACCTGCCAAGATGCTGCCGACCGCGTGGTGATGTATCTCACCAGTATTGCAATGAGAAAGATCGAGCCAAGCGACAGGGAGGTACACACTTGGGCGTGGAGATAGATAATCAGCACTTGCTCACAGGGGGGAAATAAGTAGCTCTGGAGAGCTGGCGACACTCACTGAGGACGTTGGCAACGAAGTAGAAGCCGATGATTGTATGTTGCAGTGCGCTGGTCCGCATAAGGGCGATCTGTGGGATCGGGAGTAGAATGGCCGTGAGTTTGGCGATATTGGCTCCATGACGACTGGCCGACGGGGACGCCTTCATTTGGAACACAGAGTATGCTAATTGGTAACTCCTTTAACCGTGTGTAAGTGATGTGACTGGATACATGCTATATATACTCAAGTATATATATATATATATATATATGTATAGCCTAGAAGTAGTGAATCTACTTACCAGACGAGTACAAGAAGGGCCTCGACATTATAGCAGTAGTATTCTGTTGCGAAACGTCAGCCACCGTCCAAGACGGAAGGGGAGCCAGCCCGGCCCGCTCTTGTAGTAGAGACGTACGGATATAGAATAGGATGAGATCAACTCCGACCGAAGGCCCGGCGACGGACAGCTCAGGGTTTCCAAGGTTGGCCTTCACGTATTCAGACTGGGCGACCTTGATGCTCGCCCATCGGAGGTAGGTATGAAGCTGCTGGCCCATGCTGACCAGTGCACTGAGCGAGGTGAAGAAAGCGACGAGGGCCACGTCTGGAGAAAGCAGGACAGGGCGTCAGTCATAGGATTGGTCATGTTTAGATATAAGCCAAGTAGGGGGGAGACATAGAGAGGTTGGACTCACAACTCTTCCATTCCCGGTGAGCTATTGCTGCCCACAGGAGGGCAGAACTCACCAAGAGGCATATGAAGGTGTAAGTGAAGACACCAGCCGCTGCACCTATGGCTTCAGGTGGGAACTGCTGTCCGGTATCACCGAACATGACGGGATGCTGGATATTCTAGAATAGTGATACATTTGCCCCGATGAGATCCAGGAAGCGGCCTCAACAACAAGAAGAAGCCGTGCTAGTAGGAGGTGATATCATGGAAGTAGGACAAAAAGAAGAAAAAAACCCATGTGCTCCGGAAATTAAAAAAAAGTTGAATATGGAGAAGAAAAAGAAACCTCCCAGGCAATACGATCAGAAAGAAAAAGAAAAGAAAAAAAGAGAAAAAGAGAGAGTCTCTGTCGCCAGAATTGGGATTTGACAGCAGGTTGAAATATATTGCGGGTGTGAGGGAAGAGGAAGATAGATCAAACGAGGGTCCAAAGGGGAAATAATAATAATTTTGACCTGACACTAAGAGAAGAGGCCAACCACGAGGTCTCAAGAAGAGAAGTAGAAGAAGAAGAAAGAAAGAGAGAGAGGAGGGGAGAAAAAGAATCTAGAACACTGAGGATAGAAACAGAAGCATCCAAGGGGTGAGGAAGTACACTAGGTATAATGGTTTGGCGGCCCTGCAGGAGGAATGTCAGGGATAACCCAAGCACTGCCGAGAAGGTTTCAAGACTCGACCCGACCGTGTCGGTGTCTGGTGACAAGTGGGCATTGGGGTTTCACCTGTATTAGCACTCAACACCACAAAAAAGGCCCGTAAAGAAAGACGACGGACGGCCTGAGGGGACAGGCGAGGATCAACCTTGGGGTTTGGGTTGAAATTGGAACACTCGTTCTTGTCGACACCATTCCTCCATCTCCTTGAGCTGAAGGAGTTTGACTCGCCGTCGTGCGCTTGGACCGCCACCGCCGACGAGTATTTTTGTTGAATACGAATCTGAGCGGGTGCTTCCGAAGCTAGATAGCTTGACGCTTGCCAGGCCTGAGGGCCTCGTTGGGCTAGAAGCATTCGATCGTGGGCGTTACCCATGGGATGATCGGTGTAGCCCGTCGATTTGAGATGATGATCTCACTGACGGAAACATCGATACCCCCACCTCCCTCCTCCTCCTCTCTCCTCTCTCTCTCTCTCTCTCTTCTTCTCTTGTGCAAGAGAAGGTGTCGATGTAACTTCTCAATCAGACAACGGTCGGGATGAACAACCGAGCTGCCGAAATCTGCCTCAAAGTACCGCGTACTGTACGTATTCTTGGAAAGCGAATCCGCATTCGGTCCACTCTCAAGATCCGATAGGGATAGAGTCGAAGCAAGATCTGAGACGAGTGTTCTAATCGGGTACTGCTCCGCCATGCCGCGCATGGTAGCTCAGCCCGAGGGCCGGGAGACGAGGTTGCAATTTAGATGCGGCGCGCGCTGGCTCAATCGGCATGATTGCCGGGTTGTTCAAGTCCCACTTGAAGGGATCCGAGTCCCGATCTGATGGGAACAGGCCTGGTTCTTCGAGGATGGCCTCGTTCTTGTTCTCTCAAAGAGGCAATCTGCCGAAAGAAGATGGAAAAAAGAGACCGTCTGATGTTTCGCTGTGCATGTCAAGATCGAGTAGTACTTTCTGCTGATAGACATGACATTCGAGGTACGCTGTGCACATCTCCTTCACACACCCAAGAGACAGACCCCTTGCAAAAAAAAGATCAGAACATGATCGCCGTATGTATCCATCAGGCGGCATGAAAATCAGTACAAAGTCCCGAAGGTAGAGTTGCCACGCGTCGTGGCTCTGCGAGTACATGAGAGGGAAAAAAAAAGAGGCTGGAGAGTTGCAGTACTTTGGTGGCGGGAGGCATAAACTGCTGGCGGGGCACAGTACTTGTTTAATGTCAGCACGCTGGCTGTAGCGCTGTGCTGCAGGGGGGCCCCCTGACCTTGGCCCTGTGCTGTGCATGTAACGGCGGTGCGCCTCGCCTATTTTGAGTGCCGATGGGGTCCGCTGCTGCTGTGCATTGGCCCATGCACCCCCCGCCCCGCCCCCTCCAAACCCTGTGCACGCCTAGACGCGGTTGCGAATATCGAACGCGTCTTTCCTCGATCGACCGGCTGGCTCACTTCTAGCACATACACTCTCTTCCATAGGACAGCATGCCCTCCCCGCCTGCGACAGGGGGAGAACCCATGGACGTCGAGCGCTCTGTGCCCAGCGGGTGGGATAACAGCAACCGCGCCTTCCTTCAGGCGCTGTTGGGCCGCGGCGCGCTGACCTTTCCAGAGGCCCAGCGCATCGTCGCCGCCATCCTCTCCGCAGGCGGCGCGGCGAAGGAGGTGGTCAACCCGGGCGACGTCAACGAGGACCTGGTCCGGCACTACATCAGCAAGGCCCGCGAGGCCGTCGCGCCCCTCGACTACGATATCCGCAGCGCCCTGCACCAGACCACCCGTGAGCGGATATGGGCCTTTGTCAACGCCCACAGCGACCCCGCCACCCAGCTGGCGACGACACGCACTGCTGACGAGCTCGCCTTCATCAAGAGGGTGCTCGATGCCATGTTCGACACCTACAACACCCCGAGGCAGGAGGTCATGGCCGTCACGGCAGCGCAGGCAAGAAAAGTCGCCAGGCCACCACAGCCGCCGTCCAGGGAGGGCCAACGTGGTGGTGGTGGTGGTGGTGGTGGTGGTGATGATGCAGCAGAGGGGGAGGCCTCGCAGCCGCAGCGGACAGCCGCCAGGGGCCTGAAGCACAGCGAGATCGAAAAGCTGCTGCCGAGCATGGTGGGGGAGGGCTGGTTCGAGTGGAGCCCCGCGGGCTTCTACAGCCTGAGCGCGAGGTCGCTGATGGAGCTGAAGACGTGGCTGCAGGACACATACAACGACCCAGAGGCCGCGCCCGGGGAGTGGCAGCGCATCAAGTTCTGCGAGGCATGCAAGGAGATTGTCACGATAGGCCAGAGGTGCGCGGAGCGTGACTGCAACATGCGGCTTCACGATATCTGTGCAGACGCCTTCTGGCGCACCAGAAGAGGTGGACACAAGATCTGCCCTAGATGCGAGACGGCCTGGACGGGCAGGAATTTTGTGGGCGAGAGGTCGGTCACGGAGACGCCTGCTGCTCATCGTCAAGTCGGCAGGGCCAGTGGCTCGGGGAGGCGGGACGAAGATGCGTCCATGGACCTTGGAGAAGGCGACGACTGAGGCCAACAGGATGAAGGTGATGGCTGAAGACAGGCCTGTGAGCTTAGAGACCCTCTCTTCTCTCTGTGTGGTTGCTACTCTTGATGTCGCATTCTGACGATTTACGGAGACACGATTCTCAGGAAGGATTGCCTGACCATGTATGTCTTTGTATCTTTAATGCGAAAGGCTAGAGTCGAGGATTCATGATGGCAGGATACTTACCAAGATACCCCATTGCCACAATTGGTTGGCATTTTCACATGAAATTCATCCGCTGCTGCGCAAAGCCTCTCTATCCATTACGAGTGACGTCATCCCACTTATCTGAAGAGGCCTCTCTTGAAACGGGCCAACACGCACAAGCAACATGCGACCTTGCTTGTACAACTGTCCAGCGGGGTAACCGTGCCAGAATTTGGTTACACTTTCCATGTCATAGGCAAATAAAGAATGCTCGTTGTGTGTCTGGCCAGACGGATTCTAGTGGCTATGTCCTGCTCCTGAAACCGTGCTTTGTAGTGAAGCGCGTAGTAGCCTCGGCGGCCTCTTTACATACTACTGATTATCCATACAAACCCGTTACTTGCCACATTGAGCCGCAAATCAGGCTCATTGCAACTGCCTGTATAATTACGTCTTTGTTGGGTCGAGAGCTGGTATCGATCTTCTTCCTCGACCACTTGACCATCACGAAACCCCCCTTAAAATAAAAAATAAAGGTGCCCTGTCTGAAAGAAAAAAACGAGACAATAAAGAGACCATGTTGGAGTTCATCACCTACAAGAAATTCAAAAAGAATCGTGACCAAAAGGTCAAAGCCAGAGAAGAGGCCAAAGAGGAAGCCTCGCGCGCAGCCTCTCCATCGCCCGCGCCCGGCCCACAGGGCCCCGTCCTCACAGACGATGACGAGCTGTTCTTCGAGCGCCTGACGGGCGAGGGCGCCTTCTCGGACGAGGACGGCAAGCGGCCTCCCCTCCCGCCGCGCAGCAACACGCCCGAGTACACCTGGGAGAGCGACTGGGAGAGCGACTCGGAGAGCCCAGCTGCTGCCGCCGCCGCTGGCAAGGGAAAGACAGTCATGGGCCGCAAGGAGAGTGACGAGGACAACAACAACAAGAAGAAGAAGAACAATCTGCCTGACAGCGAGAAGAATAAGAACAACAACAACAACAACAACAACAACAGCAGCAGCAGCAGCACCGCTACCACTACCACCACTACCACCACCACTAATAATAACAACAACAACAACAACAACAAGAGCCGCTTCTCCTTTTGGGTCCGACGGCCGACGGCAAAGAACGAGGGCGGTGCCGCTGGCGCTCTCGAGCCCGCCGCAGCGGTTATCACGCCCGACGAGGAGGAGCGTGAGAAGAAGGACATCAGCCGCGTCCTCGAGGACCTGAACCTCTCGGCCCGCAACAACAAGACCTTCTCCCTGTCCAAGGACAGCCAGGAGCTCGTGTCCAAATTCACCCTGGTGCTCAAGGACCTCGTCAACGGCGTGCCCACCGCGGGCCGCGACCTGCAGCACCTGTTTGAGGACCACGACGGCACCCTGGCCAGGAACTTCGACAAGCTCCCCGGCAGCATGAAGAAGCTGGTCACGAGCCTCCCCAACAAGCTGACGAGCACCCTCGCCCCCGAGCTGCTGGCCGTCGCCGCCGAGAGCCAGGGGCTCAAGACCAAGGGCACGCCTGCTGCCGGCTCCATCAAGGACCAGGCCATGAAGCTGTTGACCCCCAAGAACATCAGCGAGCTGGTGACCAAGCCCGGCGCCATCGTCGGCATGTTGAAGGCCATCATGAACGCGCTCAAGGTGAGGTGGCCGGCATTCATCGGGACAAATGTGATTTGGAGCGTCGCGCTGTTCTGTAAGTCAAGCACACACACACTCTCTCTCCTTCTCTCTCCTGGTCTCCTCCCCACCCAAAGGAATTAAGAAGTATCTAACGAAGGACCAAAATAAAAATAAAAAATAAAAATTAACAACAACAGTGTTGATGTTTGTCTTGTGGTATTGCCACAAGAGAGGCCGCGAGACCCGGCTCGAGAGGGAAAAGTCCGCCTCTGTGGAGATGGAGGGCCGTATCGAGGAGCTCTCGGATGCTGACTCTGGCTTCGGCTCTGGAGCCATGCCCATCGCCATGGAGTCACACGGGTCACCTGCGCCCGTTGAGAGCCCTGTTGCCACCTCAAGCAGGAAGTGATCTTCTTACTACCTATCATCCTATACCCATGGGGTTATTTTGTTACGAGTCCCTCGAGGTGGAGATGTACGAATCTTTTTGAGATGGAATCTTATGAGAGATGACTTTTGCAATCTGGAAAAGAGGGGGAGAAAAAGAGTGCCGCGTTGTTTTGTATGGCAGCCAGCGTTAGTTGGACTCTGTAATGGTATGGCGTTTTTATTTACAAGCGCGCTGCTATTTGTGCTGGGATCAGATTCAAGAATACAATCGAATATATCCATTTCATTACTATCAATCTTTTCGTCGTGGTCTATGCTGCTTCTACCTCGAATTGTGACCATACCTCATCGCCATCAGTCTGCATCCTCAGTAATGTCCGTTGGTGGCCTCGGCCGTGAGGGCATCAAGCTCCTCCTTGTTCTGCCTGTAGAGCTCCTGCGCTTCTCTCTCCCTCTTGCTGATGAAGCCAACCTCCTCGTGCAGGCTAGCCAGCCTGTTCCTGACGGCAATCTCCTCCGAGTTGGCCAGAATCTTGAAGGCGTTCAACGCATTGGTGGCTTTCTCCAGCTCGCCGGCAGACTCGCCAATCTTCTTCCGCAACATATCCGCGCGCTGCTTGTAACCACCCAGATGTAGGTTCAGCTTTTTCTCCAGTTTCGCGCCCTTTTCGGCGGAGCTGATCATGGCGTCCTGCACCTCGTCAAAGGCTGCCTTCATAGTGTTGAGCTGATCTTCCTCGTCATCGTCGTAGCAGCCAAGACCCAGCAACAGTGAGTTGTTGTTCGACTTGGCCCACGCGGCCTCGACCTCCTCCGGCGCCAGGCTGCCTTTGGCCTCTACCAGGATCTGCCTTCGTGCCTCTGCTAGTGCATCATCATCGATTTGATCCAAGGTCGGCTGCTGGGCAGATGGTTTTCTGGCGGCCAGAGGATATTTCAACGAATCATAGACAATAAGCAACGCCGCCTCCTGCGCAATGGCTTTCTCGGCTGGGTCGTCCAAGCCCTCTGCCATCCGTTGCAGCGTCGTGTAATCGACAGAAACTGGTCGAGGAAGTCCCCGTTGCATGACCTGTGTGCGCCGCTTCCTCTCGAGCAGCTCCTGCGCTGCCCTCAGCTCCCGTTCCCTTCGATCCCGCTCCGAGGCATCCTCGGGTAGCCGACTCGATGTGACTGCGACGTCTTCCTGCTCCTCTGGTAGTTCGAGCTCCCAGGATTGTTGTTTGGGCTTGGGCAAGGATGCCAGGCCTCGCTTGAGCTGCTGTCTCATGACCAAGTCGCTGCCTTGAGCGTTCAGCGCAAAATTGTCACGTGGCGTCCGCAAGGGAGTCTGGCCCGGCCGTAGAGGGGTCGCGCCCACGCCATTTATACCTTGTCGCAACGGCGTGGCCATAGGGTTCGGGGTAAAGATGTCCTGCTTTCTCGGAACGGCAGACTCAAATCCTGTCGAGCCGGCCCCCTCGTGAAGTGGCGTGTTCTCTCCACCAAGCAGTGACGATTGTGTCTCGGTTAGTGCTCGAATGTTCTTGATCTCGTTTGCAATATGGTCCTCAGAAGCAGGTGCTCTTGGCGTCCGGATAGGAGCACCGCTGTTCAATGCCGTGTACGAGTTGACAAGGCCGCGTGTTGCATCGTTGTCGCCGTTTTGTGCCATCGTGCTCGCCCTCTCCCCGATCATGCCCATCTTTACAATCTCCTCGAGCTCGCCCTCGCCGACCTGTGGCGCTGGAAGAACCAGCGCCCGTCGCTTACTGCTCTGTTCGGCCTCCCTGATCCGCTGCATCTGGCCGGCCTTGAGAGCCTCTCGGTACGATGCAGACGGCGCATCCTTATCAGCCTTGCGTTTCTTTCGTGCTGCATCGTCATCCTCATCCTGTTTCCGCTTTGCCTGCGCCAGTTGCTGTTTCCTGGGGTCGAAGTTGGCCCGCTGCCTCTCGTTTAGTGTGAGCTCCTCAGTTGTGTCGTAGAAACCTGGAGCAGCTTTCTTCTCGAAGGGGATATCTGCATTGTAGTCCATCTGGCCCTTCTTCCGCGTCGTCACTGTGATGTTGATGCCTGCAGTCTTCAGCTCGCGCCGCTTCTGCAGAGCTGCCAACCGCCTCGACTCTTCTTGCTGTCGCTCGCGTGCCTTGCGCTTTGCCTTCTTTCCCTGTGTATTGGCAAGACGGGCACGGGCCTCGCTGAGCATCTCTTTCTCATCCTCATCGAGATCAATGGTGTCCGGCCGGGCGGGCTTCGTCTCCGGGTCGGGGTCCACCTCGCCGGGTCGCAGTCGTCGCACGTCATCAGCTGTAGGTGCAGATGCCTCGTCGCCTCCGGTCATCCCAAGCTCGGAAGCCTCCCGCTGTTCTGCCTCGTCCAGAAGTTTCTGGTACCGCTCGATGCATTGGTTCGCGGTTCGACCGACGATCGGGGCGATGGTCCGCCATTGTGTGGGCATCAACTTGGCCAAGTGCAGCAGCTTCTCGTCCTCCTCCTTGCTGAACTCAACCTTCTTGATGCTGGGGTCGAGCCATTCTTGCCATCTTGCCTTGCACTGCTTGGGCGTCTTCCTGGCAAGCAGCGACGAGACGCGTGCCCACTGGTTCAACCCATATTTGGACACGGCAGCCTTGAGGACTTCATCCTCGATGTTCGTCCAGACGCCACCCTTGACGACAGGCATGATGACGGTTCGGTTGCGTGAGGCTCGCGTTGAGGCGTGAGCGGGGGCTGACGAGATGTCGCGTGCGACTTGGAATGATCTCGGTAAAGATTGAAGAGGTCGAAGAGTTAAAGTCGATGGGAGGCAGGCAATAGGTACCAAAGTTGCAGGGTGGGTCCCTCTTACCAAGGAGCCACCAATAGATAGCGTACTTCTTATCCTAGCTTGCCTAGGCCACAGCTAGCAGCAGCGCGTCTTCTCATTCTTCTGGTAGGTGTTAGCGTCGCGCTTCACTTGCTGCACAGCTCTCTGCGCATCAGCAATGAAGAAGCATCACCGGGGGGCGTTGTTTGCTTCCCAGGCCCTGAAAACAGTTCATTGACCCATTTCTTCGTTACAGTCTGGCTTGATCCAGTCTGTATTGTCATCATGTCTGGTGACAATCCAGCAGAGCCTCTCCCAAATGGAGAGGCAGCAACTGCCAGTCCATCTCCCTTACCGCCGAGAAGCTCTCCAGCACCACTGCCACCGGCTGTTGCCTCTCTACCGCAGAAACGAGCCCTAGAAGACCATCACTCGCCGGCTGTATCCTCGCCGCTCAACCCAGAGCCCAGTTCGAAGAAGCTACAAGCAGCAGCAGAAGAGGGTGGGGTCATGGCACGGGAGAAGCGCACGAAGAAAGAGTCTCTGAAGAAACGCGAGTCCAAGGCTGCCACCACCCCGGGCGGCGTGGAGCCCTCTCGTGCCACTCCAGATCCAAGGCAGTCCAAGAAGAACGCCAGAGACGTCCCCTCTGCAGAGATGGGCCCTGCGCGCTACATACTTCCCCTCCCCAAAGCTGGCGACTTCGAACCCGCCCGAGGTCCGCAGCTGGCAAGTCACCACACCCTGACAGGCCCCAGTGGCGAGCAGATCGAGTTCTTCGAAACCCAGGAGCAGTGAGTATCCCGCAGACCGCGCGTCTCTGTATGTTGGTATTCTGATCCCTTGTTAGTGTCTACAATAAGAAGCAGTACTACTATACCCACTGCATTGCGGATCCAAAGTTCCCCTCCTCTTTCTACTACCGCCAGACAGAACCTGAGCCGTTTGGCCCGCACATGAGTTTTGAGGACGCGGCAACACATTTGTTCTTCGACAGATCAGGAAAACACATCACGACGGATAAGGGATGGAGGATGTCGCGGGCAAACGTTGCCATACGGGAGGGCAGGTGGTATTGGGAGTGCAAGATTACAAGAGGTATATTGAAAGATCCTCCAGCGGCCGGCTCGGAGCAGCCTGACTCTCACGGCCATGTGCGCGTTGGGTTTGCACGGAGAGAGGCCGCCATCGATGCGCCGGCTGGCTTCGACGCCTACAGTTACGGGATTCGTGACAAGGAAGGGCAGAAGGTCTACATGTCACGGCCCAAGGACTTTTTCCCTCCTGGCGAGGACATTCGAGAGGGGGATGTCATTGGCTTGGAGATTGGTCTGCCTCCCGAGCAGCTGCACCGAAAGGTGGTATCGGGTCATTACAACCCAGCCGTCGACTTGCTCGAAGACGCGGATCACGGCACCACAGAAGTGCCAAATATCGTGAGAGATCGTCTTCCCATTCGATTCAAAGCGCACATCTACTTCGAAACCCCCGACTACCACACCACACCAGAGCTTGACGACCTGATGAACCCGTCACCAATGTCTGCATCTGGCTCAGGGGCAGGCTCGTCGGAGGGCCCCAACCCGAACCACCCAATCCCATGCATGCGAACACTACCGAAATCCTGGATCAAGGTATACAAGAACGGGGTGGACATGGGCACGGCGTTCAACAATCTCCTTGCCTTTTTGCCTCTCGCCTCGAAGCCAGCCACGGCTAAGCAGCCTGACGCGCGGGAAGGGCTTGACGACGGCATGCTAGGATACTACCCGGCCGTGAGCGTGTTTCGAGGTGGCGCTGCGGAGGTCAACTTTGGGCCCAAGTTCTGGTACCCGCCCCCAGGCTATGAGCAAGACGACACGGGAGGCGACATCTCCATGACCGGCACTGGGGAGCCATCCACGGTGACAGTCCAGCAGGAGGCGCCACGGCCCATGGTCGAGCGCTACGATGAGCAGATCGTGGAGGATGTTGTGTACGATATCGTGGATGAGGTTGACTTCTGGATGCAAGACGGCGCAAAGGTTATCGATCGCACGCGGCGCGGTGCTAATGAAGAGGTCAAGGAGTTCAAAGAGGTCGTTCAGGATGTCTAAGACCGGCAGTCAGAATCTTCTTATTGCACTTCAGGCGCTACAGGGGGACACTGGAGGATTTTGGGGGGGGGGGCAAACAATTATGAGAGATACCCACAAGCTGTTGCTGCTTCGCAGCTGTTCAATTGGCAATTTTGAAAAGCAATAGGCCGTCATGAGAATAGATGGTATGCTATACTCCAGAGATTACTGACTGAACCAATGTGTGTAATGTGAAGACCAAAGGCCAAGACTCTTTTTTTTTAATCATTTATTTTAAGAATTTTTTCATCTCTTCATGAATCTTGCATTAAGTCTACACCAACTTCTCTAAGGGTGCTCACTGCCCAGTCTGGGTAATCACTTTTATCTGGGTATAACCTGCCAAAGAACTCCTTCAGAAACGCGGGGTACCTATCCGCAATAATCGCCTCCCTGACCTCTCGCATAAGACTCAGTTGATACCATACATTGTGCATCGTAAGCAGATGCGCCGCGACCGTTTCCTTGCCGACATTGTGGTGGAGCATGGCCCTGGAGATGCCTAGACCTTGGCCCTCCTGGCCGTCCACTTTTGGCCGACAGCAGACACAGCCACAGCCCTCCTCGATGACCCCAAAGTCGTTGGCGAACTCCGAGTTCTTCAGCTTCAGCATCCCGTGCTTGGTGATGGCATTGCCGAACCTCGCGGTCCGCGTGGGCCACACGCAGTCGAACATGTCCGCGCCGAGGGCCACGCTGACCACCAGGTCCTCCGGGTAGCCGATGCCCATGACGTACCTGGGCTTCAGGTCGGGCAGCAGAGCCGTGCAGGCGCCGACGACGGCGCAGTAGTCCGCCTTGGCCTCGCCGCCGCTCAGGCCGCCGATGGCGATGCCGGGGGTGTCGCGCCTGACCATGGCCTTGGTGCACTCGCGGCGCATGTCGAGGTCGAGGCCGCCCTGGATGATGCAGAAGAGGTTCTGGGTGTCGGGCCTGCGGTGGGCGGCGATGCAGCGGTCGAGCCAGCGCACGGAGCGCTCCATGGCCTCGCGCATGCGGGCCTTGTCCGGCGAGGTGGTGACGAGCACGTCGTCGAGCTGCATCATGATGTCGGAGCCGATGGAGTTCTGGAGGGACATGGAGTGTTCTGGGGTCAGGAGCATGGGCGTCCCGTCGTGTGGGGAGAGGAAGCGGACGCCCTCTTCGGTTATGGTGGCTAGCTTGAGGAGAGACACCATCTGGAAGCTAGAATGCTATCGTGAGCATGTGTGTGTGTATGTGTGTGTGTGTCTGTGTGTGTGTCTATCTTCTTCAGCGACGTGCGCTGATGAGGCAATGCATGGCTGGAGGGAATGTTTTGTGGTTTTTTTTTTATTACCCTCCGCTATCTGTCAGGATGTTGTGTTTCCAGCCCTGAAGCTTGTGCGCACCACCAACGGCATCGAGGACCTCCTGGCCTGGCTTGAGACCCAGGTGGTAGGTATTGTTCAGACATAACCGGCACCCCGTCTGCTCTAACTGCTCCGGCGTGATGCCCTTCAGGGAAGCCTGGGTCGCCACGGGCATGAACATGGGAAGGTTGACTGGGCCATGAGGAAGGGTAAGGAGGGAGGCGCGAGCTCGTGTGGTCTATCCCTGGCGGAGGCGCGGTTGTCAGTCCAAGGGGGCTCATCAAGGGCGCAGAACAAGTCGGGAGGAGGAGGAGGAGGGCTTGAGCCTTACGGAGCACTTGGCCACGAGCTCAAAGGTCAGGGCGCCGTGGGTCGCAGACTTGGATGTCGTGGATGCCATCCTCCTGGCAATCCACATAATCCTCCAAATGAGGTTGATTGGGGAGTTCAAGAGAAGAGGCAGTTGGTGGCGTCGCAAAAGGAAAACGAGTGTAAGTGATCCGGCTCTGGAAATCGCGTCGGGCAGAAAAAGAATGGCGCGCTGAGGTCCTGGCACTGTACGTAAGTGTTTAAGTACTTCCCATTTTAGTATAGCGTCAGATCACCTATCACTCTTCAACTTTCTTCACAACAACAACAATCAGTCTTTGAGAATTGCGTATGGAATTCTACAATAATGCTACATATATATATGCTTGATCGCTCTACCATCTTCTTCTTCTTCTTCTTTTTCTTCTTCTAGCTGACTCAATATCAATCAAACCCTGCCAATTCTTTTTTATTCAGCTCATTCTCAAGGTCATACACACAGGTGGCTGTTCTTCAGGGCCACCTCGACTCATCGTTGAAAACCAAACCTCGAATGGACTCGGGGCTGATATCTTTAAGCCCCCCCCCCCCCCGAACCCTCCTCCTCCCAGGTCGACCTTTTTACTCATGAACTCGCCTCTTCAGCTGCACCATGGGCCCGTCCCTCAATCCCACAAAGGCATCATAGATCTGGAAATGGTCCGGATCCTGTCGGCCTGGACGTCCAGACGGATCGCCCCCACCAAGGTTGCTGCTCGCATCCTTTCTGACCTCGAAGTTGTACAGTAACTTGGCCATGACAAGAGACATCTCCATATACGCCAAATTCTTCCCAATGCATCCGCGCGAGCCGGCGGAGAAGGAACACAGCCCGTTCTCCGCAAGATCCACGCTCTCCTTGGAGACTCCCTTGTCCTCGTCCACGATCCACCGTTCAGGTCGGAACTCGAATGGCTCCGGGTAGACGTCCTTGTTATAACACAGAGCATATGAACAGACGCTGACGTTGACACCGCCGGGGAAATAGTCTCCCTCGACGACCATGCCACCCGGCAGCACTTGACGGTACAGCTCTGCCGCGACAGGCGGCACGGTGCGCAGGCCCTCTTGGATCACGGCACGGAGGTACTTGCACGAGTACAACTTGGGGCCTGGCACGATCTCGTCCGCCGAGTCAAAGGCCGCCAAGATCTCCTCCGCGAGCTTCTCCTGCACGGCCTGGTTGCGCACAAGGTAGAACACGATCCCCGTGGGCACGAGCGCTGTGGTGTCTCCGCCGGCCGTGATCAGCAGCTGGCACTCCTCCCAGAGCTCCTGCTGCGAGTACCCGACCTTGCCGGTGACGGGGTCCCGAACCTTGAAGATGTAGTGGAAAAAGTCCTTGCGAATCTTGCTGTCGTCCTTGGAAGAAAGCCTGTCTCCCTCTTCCCTCTTGGTGCGCTCCTCAAGAGCCTGTGCCACCCAGCCGAACCACTCGGCTATGTCTGCGGGCATGAACTGCTCCATCAGCCAGTCTAGGCCGCGCGGCTTGAGCCAGACCCAGAGAGGCGTGATTGGAGATACTGAGAGCTGAGATCATCCTGACGTGAGCTGAGGTCTTGGCCTTGTGTCTCGTTCCTTTTTTTTTTCTTCTTTTTTTTTTTCCCTCTTAGGTGCGACTTACTGGATACATCGAGGCCATCATCCCGCCAAGAAGATGGATGAGGTGTCTCATGTGCTTACCATCCTCCTCTTTTGAGCCGAAAGTCTTGCTGAAGCAGATCTCCCCCATGATGTCGAATTGCTTCTTGAACATCAGTAAAAAGAAGGAGAAGAAAAAAGAGAAGAGGGGAAAAAAAAGAGGCTCCGGGTGCGGTCAGTTCAACAAAACTCACCAGGCGATTCATCCAGTCCGCAAAGTTGATGGAGTCAGACCATCCACCTTTGGCAGGTATCAGCTGGTCCAGCAGCTCGCACCACCTGTTCATATTCTCCTGGATATACGGCTCATATTCTCGCAGTGCCTTCTCCGAGAATGCCATGGCCAGGACCCGCCTCTTGCGCCCGTGCTCGGCATTGTCCATGGTCTGCAGCGTGTTGCAGTGGTCCTGGTCCCGCGGCCAGAACTTGAACGCCAGGCTCCTTGTGTTGTTGCCTTTGGGCCCGTAGATGGTCTTGAACGCCTCGGGCGTGTTGATGACAACGCTGTCGGGCCGGTAGCGCACCGTCGGGCCGTACTTCTCCTGCAGCCGGAACAGCCAGAGGTGTCTGTCCTGCTTTGTCGTGTGCCACCATGACGGGATGGTCGAGAGTCTCGCGAAGAGAGGACCTGGGTGCTTGGCCAGCGGGTGAAAGTAGAGGTCGTACACCGCCGTCGACAAGATGTGGATGACCAGCGCCAAAGCGCCCCATCGCAGGACACCAAGGACCGTTGTCTCGTGGTATATATCCTTTACAATACTCTGGAGGGACATAGTGGAAGTGCTGTGACAAACTGTGATCACACAGCCGGAAAGAATAGAAAATAATTGACAGTGAGACCAAGATCTTGTCTATTAGTACAAACCTAAGATACACTACGAAACCCCGAGGCACGCATGGCATTGGGGGGGGAGGGGGCGTCGTCTTTCCTCTAGGACTTTATATGTGTGTACCAGAGCCAACCACATTGCTTGTTAAAATAAGCCCGTCCGTCCATGCATCCAAACCTATCAGTTCCACAAATCTACCTTCAATGTCTCGCTTCTTTTTTTCCTTTTGTTTTCTAGAGCGGTAAAACCCTTTTTTTTTTTTTTTTTCCCTTCCTTGCCTTTTTTGGTGGTGGGGAATGAGAAGCGCTGGCAGAGACAAGGAAGGAAGGAAAAAAACCACCAAAAAACCGCAGACCATGCAAAGCTGCGGAGGGCTCATGGCTACTCTGACTGCAGTAGTCTGTGGATTCGGCTGATCTGACTAGAAGGAAGATGAACTTCTCAGTAGCGGGCGGGGTCTTTGTGGTTTTGGGGGGCGGGAATGGGAAACTCGGGTCTTTTTTTTTTGTTTTTTGTCCTAATGGCAAAATCTTTGTGGTCATGCATGCACCCATCCTCGGCCAGCGAGGATCACAAAAATCCACGTTGCCTTGGTCCTGGCAAATAGGAAATGGGAGAATGGCCCTGGGAGGCGCGGCACAGCTATGCCCTGTAGCGCACATTCAAAGGAAGCATTAGTGGTTAGGTGACACAAGAGCCTAGGGGAGCAAGGAATACAGACGCTTGCCGTCTTCTTTCACTTCCGAGGGGGCCTATAGGAATGGGTATGTTGCGCGCGCGGTCTCTTGACGCGGGTCCGCGTACTACCTCCAGCTCGAGCGAGGCAAGATTATGATTATGCCTTACCAGCGAAGCTACAGTAGGCGTGGGATGATGCTACCCTGCATTCCTTCCCTCTTACACCCCCTCTTATTTAGAAGACTCCTACTCCTGCAGGTGGGTGTGTGCGTGTGTGTGAATATCGCCGGCAGTTTTGTGCAGTGTAATGACAAGTGCAGATATTAACTTTTTCTTATTCCTCCAACCTCCAAGACAATGAGCGAGACTAGGCGCAGATCAACGCAACCCAGGCACCAGGAAGGAGTGAGGACCGTTCGAGACCGCTATGAGACCTGCAGGCTAAGAAAGTCGAAGAAAAAGAAAAGGACAGGGTCATGTAGAAGGCCGGACGTAAATAGATACCTGCGACTAGAGAGAGAGAGAGAGAGAGGTCCCGCCTGGCTCTCGAGTCATACATGTCTCGAGAAGAAGGAGAAATTGGTTGATATGTGATGTACCGGTGGTCATAAATCGTGAACTCTGCCTGATGATAGGATAATTATACACACAAGTGACTGATAGATAGATGGAAGAACTTGGAAGTAACCAAAAAACAACGTTGAACTGCCCAGCCCGAACGCCAATTACCAAAGAGCGAGGAAAACTGCAAGAGTCCTTTGCAACACGAGACATCACAAGTCCCCTCTAGAAATGATCGTGCGTATGATGAAATCGCCTGCTGACTGCTCCGCAAATGCTGCTAATGTCCCTTTACCATGCATCTGTGGTGTGTGTGTGTGTGTGTATGTTCCGTGAGTCCCGTAACGTTATAGTAGCACTTAACTTACTGCAATATGAATGAGCCCAATCCAACCCAAATGCTGACCTTTCGTGCCGTTAAACGTCATGATTTCATCCGTAGCGTCATCATTGCATCTGACCACTCAAGTGCCCCCCCCCCTCTCCCACCCCGAGACCATTCATCCAATCATGCCTGTGTGACCACCTGCAAATGCAGTCATCCTGCCGTGCGACCGCGCCAAGGCCGGCCCTAGGTGGTCAACTCCGCAGCGGGCTCATCGGGACCAGGCCCTATGTACATCCGCCACTCGTCCACCCTGTTTCTGTACCGCCCATCCCCTGTCAGCCCCGCCAGGGCTGACTGTTTGACGTCTCTAGGCAAGTCACGGGCATGTTGCTTCTTCACTGACACACCACCACCACCACCACCCTTAGGCTTGCTTAGTTCTTCGGGTTCCTCGTAGACAGGCGCGGCCGCCCTGAGGACCCTCCCGGCACTGGGGACTTCAACCGTACCCCTTCTGATCGGCGGGTCTGGCGCGAGGGCAGGCGCCATCGTCGGCAGAGGCATCGTCGCGGCAGTCGGCAGCGGCGGGGGCGGACGCTGCTGGGTCGGACGGTCCGCGTTAAATCTCTCGGCGAGCCGCGTAAGTGAGTTGGCCCGGGGGCGTCGTGCGCGGCTCACGTCCTGGACATAACCACCAGCGGGGGGCCTCTCAAACATGGGCGCTGGCTCGAGAGGCATTGTGTTGTGGGGAGGGGGCGGGACCTGTGGCACAACTATATTGCGAGGCCTGGGGCGGAAATCCTCGTTCATGAAGTGTCCTGCTGCATTGCCCAGCCCCGTAACATCGCCAAACCCGGCCAGGAAATCCTCCTCATGTTCATCATCATAGTCTCGATAATTATGTAGACGTCTCGCGAGTGCCTCGTCTCGCTCCTCCTGCTGACGTCGCAGGAGCAGCTCCTCTTCGTAGGTTTGGGGCCGCGGCCGAAGCCTCGCCCGGCTGTCTCGCTGCGGGGATGGCGGGAGGTCGACCGTGGGACGAGGGGCAAATCGGTCCCTGAGAGGCATGGGGACCTGCATGTGCTGCAGCCGATCATTTTCGACCGCGTCGTAGTTAAACCAGGGGCATGCGCACGACTTCCACTTGGTACCGCATATATAGCAGAACTCGGCTCCACAGAGGCTGAGGGGAGAGAAAGAAGGAAGAAGAAAAAAAAAAAGAAACGACGTCAGCGATGGAAGATCGAGTGAATAAAAAGGAGCCCCACCCAGAATCCAACAACAACAACAACAACATACCAAGTAATATGATTGCAGCCCTCCTTGAGCTCGACCAGGGCTTTACATTTGATGCACCGCTGCCAGCCTTCCTCTTTCGCCTGGGCCAAAAGTCTCGTCGTCTCCTCGTCCTTGGGGCAGTCCCGATCGCGATGCCATTTCCCGCTACACTGCACACAGGCTTTGGTTCCACACTTTGAACATTTCCCATACTTCTTGCCGTCGCTGGTGTGGCGGAGGTCCTCTGGGCGGATGAACTCGCCGCAGCTGCGCTTGGGGCAGTAGATACGGTTGCGGGCCGAGTACTCGACGAATTTCTTGTTCCAAGTCTTTTTGAAGTTGATGTCAAAAAGGCGGTCAACGTGTCTGAGGGGGATAAGGTCTGTGGAGCAGCATTTGGGCGGCATGTGCTGGGGGTCTGTGATGGACAGTTTGAAGCTTCGCTTGAGGCATGAGTTGCACATCCGATGGCCGCACTTGAGCTTGGTCGCCTTGTGGGGAGGGAGGTCATCCATACAGACGACACATTCGACCCTAGATCTCTTATGATAAGCTCACGCGCTCAGAGCTGATGGGGGGGTAGGTGGCAAGGCACTTACGTCTTGACAGGTTTTCCTGAGGCATGGTGGTGATGGGGATGGCCGTAGCGTGGTGAACCAAAGAAACTCCCAAGAAAGGACGAGCGTTTGGTAGAGGAGCTTACACTTTGATGTTGCGATGCAGCAGCCACAGACCCAGAAGCACTGACGGTGCTCGGCCTCCGGAGCGACGTGGACGGCGGGTGATATCGATCACGCCTCTCCACCAGCGGAGCCTCGCTCTCGTAATATCGCTTCGATGATGACCTGACCCGACGTGATGAGCCAGAGCCAGGATCGACCCCGGTAAGGGCAGCTGATAGTACATACCGCGCAGAAGGTGGTGAGCGTTTGGGTTGGCTCTCGCTCCGATTCCGCCTGTGCTCTCGCGACGACGTGGGGGGATCATGTCTGTGGTGTTTGCGGCTTTCACGACGCTCAAAACGATCTCGAAGGTCGCGGGTGAGCGGCTTGTCCGAGCCTGAATCGTTTCCAATGTTATTCTCCGGAGCGTGGACATGCCTAACAGAGGCGGTTCGTGAAGGTGACCGTGGTCGCTGTCGAGACGGGGTACGGTCCCGTGGTCTCTGGCTGGCTGGAAGAGGAGCAGGAGGAGGATGGTGGTGGTGGTGGCGGTGGCGATGGTGGTACTCGAGGTCTGTCTCGTCAGGGTCTTCCTCGTCGTCGGGGCTGAATGACTCTTCTTCATGTCGAATTTGCCAACGGTGCGTGCTCCGTCTTTCGGTATCTGCCCGGCTGTGGCTCCTCAACCCACGGTCTACCCCCATATCATCGTCGTCGTCATCATCTTCATCATCATCATCGTCATCATCATCGCGGTTCACGCGTACAAGCCTGGTTTCCCTATAGCCTGGCCTTGGCCGGCGGCTATCTTCGTAGCTAGCATACGGCACATCGTCGTCGTCGTCGTCGCCGCCGCCGCCGCCGCCGTCCTCCTCCTGCTCCTCCTCATCCTCGTGGGACGATCCCATAGAGGAGACAGAAGTGGATCTGAGGACCCTCGAGGACCTTCGGGAAAGCTGGGCGGAGGGCGCCAAGGGCGGGATGGAACGAGGAGGCTGTGTGCGGCTCATGCGGCTCTCACGCGCATAGTCGTCCTCGTAGCCGGCGGATGAGGCTGCGCGCACGGAGACAGAGGGCTGGCGGTAGAGACCATTGGACTGGCGGGTCACGGAGGATCGAGGGGGATGCGGAGTCCGCACGCTCGTCATGGAAGAGGCGACCGAGTGGGAGGGGGTGGTGGATCGATCTCGTCGGTACTCGGAATCGTAGTAGCGGCGGTGGGAGGGATGATACGAAGACGAGGAGGCCCGGGACTCGGGGGTTCTCAGGAGTATCTCCTCATCCTGTCGCCGGTCCCAGTCACTATCGCGATGCCTGCTCTCCTCCTCTCTTTCCCAGTTCCTCCTCCGGCGAGGCGGCGAGCTCGGCAGGTCCTGCACGGGCTGCGACCAAGGTACTTCGGGTGCGGCTGGCGGTATGGCGCGTGAGTTCTTCCTCCTCCTCTGTATGGAGCTGCGCGGGCTCTCATCGTAATCTGACCCGGCCATCGGTCCAATGGAGGAGGGGATACCTGGCCCTCATACAGCGTTGAGCCAGAGGGGCGGCTCAGAGAGGAGAAGGGGGGGGGGGTTGGTGGTGGTGGTGAGTGGGGCCACAGAAGGAGGACGGGGGGGGGGTCGTGCACGAGGCCCGTCGTGGTCCCGCGGGGAAGACGATGAGAAGAGGAGGAGGAGGAGGAGGAGGAGGAGGAGGAGGGGAGAGAGGAAGAAGCCTCCAGGTATTGTACGTGTGTATGTTTGTTTGTAGGTGTATGTATGAGATGTAACAGATGTATTGGTGCTAAGGTGACGACGACGACGATGCTGCAGACAGCAGGTCGCACGCAGCAGCACGAGGAGGCAGCCAGATGGTGGCACCGGACTGGCTACACTGCAACACAGGTGGTGCAGTAGCAGTAGGGTGGAGAGCGGTCCTGGCAGCGCGATTGGTGATAGCGGCGACTCAGGTGCTGCAGTGACGAGGAACCTTGCAGGCCTAGTCCGCCCTGCCCGCAAACCATTGAGAGACAGAGCTCGGAGCTGCAGGATAGGGCAACACAGGACAGGGGCTGGGCATCAGTCAGTCAGTAATGGAGCGAAGGGGGACCCTCCCTCCCTGTGTCCAGGCGCGGGGGGGGGGGGGGGGTTTGGCGCTTCTTTGGTTCGTTCGCTCGCCTGTTCGTTCCAGCCAACAAGCAGATGACTCCACGTCGAGACCAGCCCACAGGTGATGATGGATGTTGGATGTGACTGTGACTTGTGTGACTGTGACTTGTGTGACTGTGACTGTGACTTTTTTCCTTTATTCCGTTTTGCCTTCGACCTTGACTTGGTATGAGAAAAAGACAAAAAAGACGCCAAGCCAGGTACTATGTATGGTAATGATCATTTGTTGCTGCTTCTGAGAATTGAGAGGGCGTGCGACCACGATGAAGGGCAAAACTTCAGGGATCTTGTAACGTAGTTTCTCATAGCCATCCACTCTTGACTTCTCTGCCTTGTCGTCTGTCGCCACCAAGGGGAAAAGAGAGAGGGAGGAGGGAGGAGGGAGGGAGAGAATTGGTCGAGGCGGGTAAGCAAAATGTAGTCAGCTTTGCTTGGAGATAACAAGTCATTACTGTACTGTACCATAACTAACACCAAGCCCTCCCTCCCTCTCTGCTCCTTCCCCTGGGTCGAAAGTTTTCAGCTGGCAAGCGCAGGTCCGCCGCCCGCCATCCAGGGGAAGGCACCACCAGCCAACACCACCAATGCTGGCTGGCATGGGAAAGTAAGTGGTACTTACGTAGCTAGCTAGCTGCCTCTGACCAGGGACCAAGGGTTCAGTGTCCGGCCGATGAACCACTGGCTGACCGCTGGCGTATTTAAGCTGGGGGCGCTTTCTGGCCCACATACACTGCCGCTTGTACCATAGTACTATGTAACTATGTACTACTGTTTGTCCTTTTGCTGAGAAGGATTTTTAAGCGCTGTAGGAAGGATTCCTCGAACGAAAAATAAGAAAAGAAAAAAAGGGAAAAAAATCCATCGGGGTGGTCAAGTCATTGCCTGTATTCTTCTTCAGGAGGCTGACAAGTCCCTTTGACAGCGTTGCACTTTCTGATCCATCGTTTCGTGTTCAAGATGCAATATGAATAGGGAAAATGCACTTTCATTTCTAGGTCCATCGGCCCCTTGCAGCTGTCCCTAGTACCGTGCGTAGCAGCAGAGCACCAAGCCTTCAGGGGTCCGCCCTCTCTAATGTCTTATCTACCGGTGCGCCCTGTTCTCCTCCGCCCACCCCTGCCACACCCAGCTGTGCCAGCCCCCCTCTTCCTTCCCCGCCTTCGCCTTCACTGGAAGATGACGATTTCTTACTATGTCCCTGTACTGTACCGTACGATATAGGTGGGTCCTTATTCGGTGACGGGCCGAGCCTACAGTATAATATTAATGGCCATGGTGGTTGATTAGGTTTTTGAGATTGTAGCGACCTGCCGCTATTGGATAGGCAGGTTACTTTCGCCGTAAAAGTTATTTTAATGCTAGACTGCCTCGCCTCGATCACAGGAAATGGTCGGTAGTTTATTGGGTGAAATTATATGCGGGAATGTCAGTACTACTTTCATGTTTAAAGACCACGAGAAGTAACAGTCCTCGCTCTGGCGTCTCTAGTTGGATCATGTTCTCCGCCTGAGGCTGGCTGGCTTCCTCCCTCTTGGCCAAATCTGGCTGTTTGGTTGGTCAGAAATGATGTTCGATGCTGTGAAACGCAGACGACGACGACGACGACGACGACGATCATGATGCCAAGACAAGAAGATGCAGCCCGGGAAATCTTTACTATTTACCAGAAAGCCACCTGACGACCTGGTACGTCGATCTTGCAACCACACACATACATCAGGCTGCTCACTGTAATACGAAGAGTACTTTTTTACTCCGGCACATGTCACCCTGCTACGCATCCCGCAGGAATGGCCATGTCAGAAAGAAAAAGAAGGAAAAAACTGTCGATCTCATTCCGTCACCCAGAGCAGATGAGTGGTTTGACCAAATCAGACCTGGGCTGGGAACTTACGATGAGGGGCAAACCTTGGAACTTTTTTTTTCATATTGTGACGAGCTGGGAATGTGCCACTCCTCTCTTCCCTAGCTCCAACTTATTTCGACGCCAGCCCAGCGCCAGAGCCAAAACGAGGCTGCGCCCGTTTGCGAACCTGCAGTGACTATTTAATTTAGCCTTGGGGCAGGAACAATGCGCTGCGACTTGCCCCACTGCACCACAACCACAGCTCGGTCTTTGTTGATCCAACAACCAAACCATCAGCAACGACCTCTTCTTGCTCTTATGATTCTCTCTCCCCCGCCCATCTTGTTCATATAACCACACACACTCTCTCTCTCTGTCTTTCCCCCTCCCCCTCTCTTTCTCTCTTTCTCTCTCTGTGGGTGTGTATTCAAAACTCCACTACACACATTGATTACACACAAGATACAGGCAACGTTGAGCACGGAGCTCAACACCTGGACTACCACGGCATTTTTCATCCATCTATATCATGAAATGATCTGTCAGGCCCGCTGGCGAAGCTAGCCTGACACTTCTGCCATCTCGGCCATGCCGACCTATCTTTGCCACGGCTTCCGCTGGAAGAGGCGCAGCATCAGGGTCTATGTGGTCGTCCAGAATCTTGATGATGCCGCCCCGGAGTGGATAATCAAGCGTGGCTCTCCTCGCAACCTTGTCGAGTCTTTCTACGACCTCTTTGACTTCCTCCCAGAGTGTGCCCTACCCCCAACCCGCTCCAGCAGCGCGGGCCCCCGGTCCAGCTCGGTGGCCCGGTCCTCAGACCAGGTGAGCATCTCGGAAGGTCGGAATCCAGAGGACGATGATACCATCAGCCATCACACCACCCCGCCCAGCGGGACCACAAGGAGCAGCAGCAGCAGGAGTCGCAGCCAGAACCGAGCCGCGGCGACACTCCTCCACGGCGGCCAGCAGCAGCACCAGCAGTCTGTACAACCTGGTCTCCGCGACAAGGACGCGCCCGCCCACAGCAGACAGGCTAGCAGCAGCAGACACAGGCGTCAAGGCAGTGGGGCCATGAACAGCAGTGGGACTGATGCCAACCTGCTTCCCCATATCCCGAAGCCGTCGACTGCTGTCTATCATCATCACCACCACCACCACCACAGCCACCACCATCAACAGGAGGCACCACCGTCCCCTCCCTACTCCCAGCCGTGTCGCCCCTCCTCCTCCCAAGTCTCCGACGCCAGCGCCGCGTCCGATCCCATCCTCTCGCAGAGCTGGTCCCCCGTGAAGCTGCTGGAGGAGCACGACCCAGCCAACCTGCACGAGGTATCCCGGCCCTATGCCTATGTTGCCGACTACGTCACGCGTATCGACGCCTCGTGCAGCATCGTGGAAGAGATCCAGCGGTACGAGTCGCGCGTTCGGAGCAGCAGCGGGGCTCCTGCTATCACGGGGCCGAGCTCTGACGATATGCTGAATCCGAAGCGCGATACCGCCAGGCTTGGCAAGGGGGCGGGCTGGTTCGAGCAGCTGAGGGACCAGCTGCAGCGGGGCGAGGACATCAGGTGGTATATCGTCGTCAATGGCGACGAGGACAGGCCATGGCCCGCCGGCGAGGGGCCCGGCTCTTCGTCGTCGGCACAGCCTGAGCCCAGGACGTCGGCCGTCCATCATGCGCAGGCCGCGCACCAGGAGTCCATCTTCGAGGAGCAGGACCGGGATCTGGAGATCAGGAGGGAGCAGCTGAGGCGGGAGCTGGGATACGAGGAGGGCGGTGTGGACAGGTTGCTGCTGGACAGAAAGCTAGAGAGGCGACCCAAGCCTCCCGACGTGAACCTGCCACCTCAGAAGGCGCCGGAGGCCTCACCGGGACAGAAGGACCCTATCACCCCCAGGACGCCCAAGCCACTAAGCAGGGGAACACTCAGGAGGCTCTTCTCGAAAACCAAGTCAATCGAGGAGATGACTTCTCGAAGATGATGAACCTGAAGAGCAAAGAGTGAGCGAGATATTGCTGCTTCAATTTGAGGAGTTGAAACGGCGGAAGCTGGATTAAGGACGGTTGGCTGGCTACTAGACCAAGTCTCTGTAGATAGGCGGCAGGGAACGAGTGGTGTACTCGCAAAAAAGAAAAATGATTGACTGTGCGCTGATACCAAGTACTAGCATGTTATTCCCATCATCAGGACCTGACTTTGATATGAACATAGCCGTTGGCAATGAACACGGGCATTCAGCCTCCCATATTTCTTCTTCTTTCATCCTTGTTGTGCGCTCTAATCATCATGTCTCTTGAGAAGAGCTGACGCGATCTACCAAGCCGATGCGACGAGTTTTATCTCAGCAGAAGAACCAGTCGAAACTAGCACTACGTCTTCTACTGAAGAGATAGTTCTCTCTCTCTCTCTCCTTTGCGCTCTGTCTTGACTGCCCCAAGCCACCGAGCTCGTACATGTTTCTACAATCTCTCATCAATTAGCTAGCCACACGTTCTCCGAGCGGCTATAAAGAAGAAAGCCATACGATAGAAAAAGAAAAAGGAAAAGGAAAAGGAAAAAAATAAATTGCTGGTGTGACGATTTCTTTTTTTTTTTTTTTTCCCTTCCCCCTTTTTCTTTCTTTCTTTCTTTCTTTTCTTTTTTTTCTTTCCCCAGGGCAAGCCTCGTCTCAACCAGGCAGGCTCTTTATGATCTGATAGAAAGAGGGAAAGAAAAGAGGAATGCGATAACGAGCAAGGTAAACGAGCTGGCGTACCATCCAAGGAACATGCCGCCGGCCCTCCTCCCCCCCCCCTCTCTCAGGAAATCCAACAACAAAAAGACGGCAGCCCCGTTCAGCCGAAGTGGACTTAAGTAAGTACCCTTAACCTAACCTCAATTCCTTCAAGATCACTCCCAGCCCCCCCCCCTTCCCCCCCTTCCCCATCATACCCGTCTCGCTTACTTTACCCCGCGCCGTCAGCTTAGTGGCGGGTTTACCAAAGTACCCTTCCTCCTTTGCTTCTTCTTCTTCCCCTTCAGCAAGCCCCCAAAGGCTACGCGAAGCGAAGCGAGAGGAGGAGGAGGAGGTGGTGGTGGCGGTGGGTGGGTAGGTTGATTGTGCTGCAGGGGGGCCGCCGCAGTGTGAGATGGGGCGGCGGCATGGCATGACAAGGATCCCCATCCAATCCATACATTAAAGTACGAAGGAAAGAAAAGGAAAGGGGAGAAGGGGAAAGGAAAGGAAAAAAAAAAACACGTACGGTGGGTTTTTGGTTTGAATTTACCCCCCCTCCCCTCCCCCCCCAAACTACCCCACGTGTCTCTTTAAAAAAAAATAAAAAAAATTGGCTTGAGCAGGTTGGATTGAAATACGTTACACGCAACTGAGGGGGGGGGGGGGGCAAGGGAACTTTGTCACAAGACAAGGCGGGCCAAACTAAACGTTCCCCTCCCCCCCCCTTCTCTTCCCCCTTCCCCCTCCTTCTTGGCAAGGGGAAGGGAAGGTTGGTTGGGGGGAGGGAAGTACTGTGTACGACAAACAGACAGAAAAGACAAGAGTTTCGCAATTTCAGGACGCTAACAAGATAAAGGTGCATTTTTCTTGGACCCTTGAAGAAAATTATGTGCGTCTGGCTTCAAGGACCTAAACAAACAATCCAGTTGAGTGCCGACACGGAGGGCGGGGACTCTGTACCGAGTGGTGCGGTACCTGAGGGGGACAAGGGGGGTGTGATACCCTAAGAACAGGTGATGTCTTGTGTGTGTGTGTGTGTGTGTGTGTACAGTGTGATTTTGTTTTGAGGAAGTCATTTGGCATGATTTACAAAAGGCTTACATGAATTTCTGTAAACGCGCCACTTAGTTTGGGGCGATGTGCTATCGTCAGAAATAGGCAGCGGGTAAGCTAGATACAATTTTCTTCCAATATCAGAATTTCAGTGTTGAATTTTTTTTTATTTTTTTTTTATTTTTTTTTATATCTCCCAGCTAGGGCTGCTTAGATAGGAAGGTAGAGAGAGAGAGAGTTTAAGAGGGATGATAGAGGAGCCTCGGGTCGACTGGGCATGGAACCAGCACGCCTTATTGACGACCCGGACTAAGACCAATCTTGGCAGAGACATTTCCTCTCCGCATGCTTGAAATGAAGAAGAGCCCGAGAAGAAAAAAAAAAGTGAAAAAGGAATCCAGAAAGAAGGAGAAAGAAGAAAAAGAAGAAGAAGAAGGGGGGGGAAAGAGGGGGGGGCAAATAAACAAGCCTCTTTTTCATGCGTGTCATGATCATATATCCACCAGTCAATCTTTCGCCGTCCCCGCCCTCGGAGAATTTGTGCGGAACACCATGTCTATGCAGAAGGCTCCCTCCCTGTGATCAAAGGATCCCTCCCTTCGCGGAGAACGCGTCCTGTTGGTGCCATGTTCTTGTTCGGATCACACAGGTTGGTTCTTCGAGAAAAGCAAAGCTACCAACCATCCTGAACAACCAGTATTCGCCTCTCCCCAAATGTCAGATTCGTACACGTGCTCCTTCTGGACCCGAGTTGCAGCCGTAAGCGTACATGCTTATGCTCTCATCTCGAAGTCCTTGCCTCTCCAAACCGGATGTGACGCAGGTTTGTCCTATTGCAGTAGGTGAACAGAAGATGGACAGAAGATCGTCCCTTTTGCCCCGAGATCTTCAAACAGCCGGAGTGGTTGACCTCTCCTAGAGAAGTTGTGTCCTGATGTCGACCATGGTCATGTAGGTTGACGGAGCACATTGGATCCGGGCTCCCTCACAGAAAATACGGAAAGGCTCTGTGTAATGACAAGTTTTGCGAGCACCCCTCGGCGTGGTTGGTAACGATGATGATAATTGACGACGTTCAGACAGCCGACACACAATAGAGCAAATGTTGGAGGCCCCTTTGTGTTTGGTGGACTGAAAAAAGGCTTGGGTTACCTGAAGAGGCTTTGGTGGCGGCATGTCGGCCCGTTATCCGAAATTGCCCGCCAACCATCAAGCTTCACCCATACAGCGCTGCAGCCCCAAGTTGAAGATCCAGACAAATCGAACCCTCGGACTCTGGTCCCGGGGCCTCTTGAAGGGCCGACAGGTCTGCTCTAGCTCGATCGCCAAGTGGTGGCGAGGAAGCAATCTCGAAGTTGGCTCAAGTCTGCAGTGGTCGCGTGGCGATGCCGCAGCCCCCTACCAGCTTCTAGCTGGCTTCGAGAGGCACCCGAGAGATATCTGGTTCCAGGGAGATTAAAGTGAAGAGGTAGTCGTCAGTAGCACTAGGCGTCGCCGCTGTGACTGAGCTTTCCCTTGGTACAGAGAAATCGTGCTCCCGTTGCCCTGGCTGCTAGTGACGACATGTATCGTCTATACGCCGCATTGTTGAAATGGTCCAATAAACCTAGGCCAGGATTCTGCCAAATTGAAGGTAGAGTGCGTTGAAACCTTGTGGCCCTCACCTCCGAAGAAAGAAAAAGTAGCCAGTCTCGTCCTTGGTTGGATGCGCGTTGCCGTCCCCGATGCCATCCGAGCTCGCAGAGCCCCTTGGTGCAGATGGTCATGGACTCGTCTCTCGTCTCTCGTCTCTCGTATATCCGATTCGTTGCATGCATCACCGTCTCGCGGGAGGGAAAAGAAAAACTTGCTCCCTCATCCGTTCAGGAAAGCCCTCCTTCGAACCTCGGCCTCCTTGATGATCTCGGCGGCCAGGCTGAGGCTTGGGGCGAGAACGGCGTATCGCTCGATCTCCATGACCACGTCGTTGATGATCTGATCAATGGTGTCCCTGTGGGGAACTAGCGTCAGGAGAATATTGGCGAGAGATGGTGACATCGTAGCGCCCATCACCAATAATGTCTGCGACACAATGGAGAGCGCCCCTTGCCACAGATAAGGCATATGGCCGGCATGACTGCAGTTTCATCGTTAGCCTCAGCTTGTCTCTCTTGCTGGAACGGTGGGATCCAAGGGGCAGCTTACTGAGCAGCGATGTGTTCCAGCTGCCTGACAGAAGCCTCTAGGCATTTGTGGCAGCTGTCACGCACAGCAGGATCCAAGACTGCTTGCTCGTTATCAAGAACAACCAAGATGTATGGTCTGTAGATGATGGTCCGACAAGCGAAGAATCGCAGGCGTAAGACGGTCTGGATCGGGTCCGGTAGCATCGTCCTCGAGAAGGGAAATTGTAGTGGCAGCGGTAGACTCTCATACCACTGCGTCAGTTGGAAGTCGAGTTCGGCGACGACGGGCTCCAGACTCGTCGTGGTTGCCATGGAGTCCCTGGAGTATAGAAGTTGGCTGACTCTGTTCAGCAGCCGCCGTAGTGCAATCTCGGCAAGGAAGTACCAGAGGTCATCCCGCCCAACTGCCTCGTTTTCATCTCCTTCAAAGCCGCCCGGTAGGCCGACGTTCTCTTCGAACTGGACGACGCCCGAGTGCGGGAGGTCGAGCTCTGCCAGCAGGTCACTCTCGCACAGCAGGGCATTCCAGTAGATACGCTCCGTCAGCTCTCGCTGCTCGGAAGGGATCCGGTTGGGTGACATCAGGAGCAGCTGGAGCTTGGTGCTGGTCGTACACAGCAGGTTCCATGCCTCCAGGGGTCGTACAAGATAGAAAAGATAGGCGGATGCGAGGAGGTGACACTGGGCCGCAAGTACGTTATTGGATGTCATCATGCCAGGAAGCAGCGCCCAGGCCGCCGTGAAGTACTGGAGCCCAGGCGGGTCTTCTTGTGGCACCACCCTGGAGATACTGCCACGCAGGCTAGCCTGGCCGAGCGCGAGGACCAGGAGGACGATGCAGCTCTCGGCGCCCTCACGAAATCCATTCGAAAGCGCACTCCGGTAATGGCTCCTCCATGTGTATGGATTCACACAGGCGTACCAGATATTGACCCGCTCAAAGTATGCCTCGATGTAGGCTGTTGTATTGGAAAGATCAACACACGGTGTTTTGGTCAGAGAGTGGAGCGGTTCCCTGGCCATTTCGAGTTGCAGCAGGATCTGCGGGTCGTAGGGGCGCGAGACGAGGTCACGGATCAATGGCCACTGCAGAAGATGAAGAGCAGCATTGGTGTGGATCTTGGGCATCGTGGAGATGTTGGTCCCGTTTGGAGCCCAGGTACCTATCCCGCTGCTGGGAATGACGGATAGGAAGCTGCCGCTGGCGTGTGGCACCAAGAGGCTTTCTCCGTTGAGTGCAGTGCCGTTGCTCAGGCTGGGTGAGCCCTGGGTGATGTTGACGCCGTTTGACTGGTTCACCATATTCAGCTGGAGGAGGCTTTCGATGCGGTTCAACCGTTCAAGGATGAGCTTGTCTCCTGCATCGAGCTTGATGCCCGGCTCCCGGTAGATACACTCGGCGCCAAGTTCCTAGACAAGTTGTCAGTAAGGGCTGGGTTTTGTTTTTTTTTTTTTTTTTTTTTTTTGGAAACTCCCCAGTGTGTATGGTCGATGCACAAGAGGTAGCGAGTCCATCAAGGAGCCCACTTACGGTGCAGAGCTTGCATTTTGGTTTCGTGCCATCACAGCGGCTCTTGCGAGACCTGCAGACCTCGCACTATTCGAGATGGTTAGTAAAAGAAAAGAAAGAGAAAGAGAAAGAGAAAAAGAAAAGAAAGATATGGTAGAGTCTTGGATTGCTGGACATACTGCAATAGTGGCCCGCCTCCGCGGATAGTCGACACCGGCGTCGGTATTCCTCCGCTTCAGAGGGTTGACCCCCTCCTCACTGCCTTCTTTCAGCATGCTGACAGCCTCCTGGCGGTTGTCTGATGACTGCGACATGTTCCTGGCTTTCTGTGCAGAGCCGAGAATGCCTTCCCGGCCAAAGCTGGCCTGGCGCTGGGTCTTCAGGGCTGTCGGCGACTTGAGAGGGGACTTCAAGGAGCCATGGCCATTGGTGGTGGGGAGGGCAGGGACCGCGATGTCGATGGAAAAATCGTCCCTGGTTGGTACAGGAAAGGCCCTCACTGTGCTTGCCACCGTGGTCGTCGTGACGGAAAGGGGGGAATCTCCAGTGGACGAAGGTGCCATCGTGTGTCGTAGAACGGGGGCTCGCGGCCGCTTGAATGGAGCAGGAGAAGAAGAAACAGATGTAGGTGTGAGGCCTGGCCTCTCCACCCCCCAAGGAAAAGCTCCAGCCGACTCGGGCCTACTTGGACACCACGGCCTCTGCCAGTCCAGACACGCCTTGGGTTTCTTTATAAAGAAAGGTTGTCGTAGTCCGTAGCTAGACAAGTCAGTGGGCTGACCGACTGGCGGAGGAGAGGGGTGCGTGAGGGTCGAACGAGCGGCGGCGTTTACACACGGGAGGAGTAAGTAGAGACAAGGCCAGGCCAGCCGGGACGAGCCAGAGGAGATACCACTGAATGGGGCTCTCCCGGGTCTTATGTTGGAGCCAAAAATCCGGGGTCACTCCGCCATTCCAGATTCGTGAAGGCTAACTTTGGGTAGTGAAATGCTACCCACTTCATCCCAAGTTCGGGTGGTGTGGAGATCCCGGACCGGGGAGAAATGAATCTGGGGTGATGGAATAAGGACCTGTGTCGCGGAGCAGGGAGAGACAAACGGGTCACATCTTTGTGGGATTCGAGAAGAGTGGGTGTGGGAAATGAGGTGGATATAAAAAAGAAGAAGTCGTCCTGGAGCAGTCTATGCCAGCTACTGAAGCCAGTCCAGCCGGGGGGGCAGGTGTGTCAGGCAGGTGAGGTGGTGAGGACGGAGGGCTCAAGGTTGTTCTGGATTGTTGGTGGTGGGTGTGGGATTGTTCCCTTGAATGCCTGCTCGCCTCTCTCAAGTTTCCCCCCTTTCCCTGGAGAGAGAGCCCGGGAGAAAGTCCTGTGTCCTGTCCACAAGCATTGAACATGGGAAATTGGCTCTCGAGGTATGAAACTCAGGAAAGGATGTTCTGTGGTTGCCGGAAAGTGAGAAGATGGGGAGGGGGACAACAGAGGAAGCTTGCGTTTTATCCCCACGACCAGATTGGAGCATCATCATCATCATGAATCTAGCTCGAAAAAGGAGCCTGGACTCTCCCAGCTTAGGTCTGGAAGGAACAAGGGTACCTGTTGTTTCCTCATGTCTCTGTCGTTCCTGCCCCCCAGCTGTGTGCTATTAGTGTCCTTCATAGCTCAATGCCTATCTGTGCCTTCCTTTCCTGTGCATGTGTGGATTAAGAAGTACCTACTAACAAACTACAACTAGAACTAGAACTAGAACCTACTTACATATTGTTATTTCTTTTCTCGAGACCACCTCACAACATCTCATGCGACATGTCATTCTGGTGAGCCTCATCTTTATCTATGGTACGATATTCATGATTCACTTCGGGGATGTGCCATTCAGCACACACCTGCGCATACACACCCACAAATATTCCACACATCCACATCGACATCCACTCACTCACTCACTCACATCACACCACACAAGAGGCACTTCTGAACACAGCAACAACCGAGACTCAGCTGATCCAGCCAAGGAAAAACCATCATGTGCAGAGGGAAAGTAGTGGGCTTGAAGCCCGGCGAGGCAGCGCGCCGACTGGTGTGGACACTCATCACATACCATACATGGCGTGAATGTGCTCTAAGACAATCCCGTATAGTGCATGGTACAGTGTACAACACTGCTCCTACTCCAATTCTAGCGGGGTAATGCAGGAACTACAACAGAACAGCGCACCCCCAGAGATACAGCAAGGGCATCCCTGGCTGCCAAGACAATTCTGGCTCACCAGACGCAGCCACGACCCTTTTCCCTCCCCTTCCACCAGTCAGCTTCAGCCTGGACTCTTTCCAAATTTCAGGACCTCTGCGCACAACTACTGTAAGGCCACACAACCAACACACCCTCAACAGCAGCCATCCTTCCTCTGCCTTGTTTTCCAATGACGACTGCAGTTCTTTTCCCTGGGTGTACACATCTTTCTTCTCTGCAACCGCTCGTCTACTATCGGAAAGTCCTACTACACACCCGAAACCGGACGAAAACGCACCGCAGAGAAGATCCCCTTGGGACGGCTCCACCTCAACGTTCTGGGTGGAGGATTTGTTTGTGAGGCTCTTATTTTATGCCTTTACTCTGATTTAACCGCGGGGGGTTTTTTTCTTTGTCGTTGCTTATTCGAGCTCCTTTTTTTGCCGGGTTTCTGCTTTTCACGCCGTTTTTACGCACGAGGATACACTGCCCAACCTGTACCTCGTCCACATATTCGATGAGGATAGTGGCTCGCAACATGGCCCTCTTTTCGGCTACAAGCTTCTTTGGTTGGACCGGATTGGGAGTCTGGATGTTACGTGGTCCCAGATATAAGTATGCTGGTTGCTGATACTGGTGACTAGCCGCCCCGGAATGGAGTATATGGCTATGGCCTATAGCTCCTTCACCTTCGCGATTCGGGGTATAATCGTGACCCCGAGAGAACAAGCCTTGACAGCTAGCTGCTTTTGCCTTTCGTCCGACATTGTCACCAGTGGCAGGGCCCCTTGAGGATGTTGGCGGGCATAATTTTGGGGCACCGCTGTGCACGGTCATGCTGGCGCTTCAGTGTGCTGAAACGCGTATAATCCAGCATCAGTACTGCCTGAATTGACACTCCCCAGTGTCTTGTTTCGCTTACCGTTGAGACCAAGGCAGCGTCCAACTCCTCCTTGCGTGGGGAATCATATGATCGACTGGCGCGGGCAGTGAAGAGGTTTGTCACCTGTCCTGTGTTTCCCCAACACATTCTATACATCGAATCAGATGGGACCCGCCCATGAACTTCTTAAATTACCACAGCTAGCTGAGGTATGATTGGAATCCCTGGAGAGGGGGGGGGGGGCGGCTTCGTCCTACTCTGCAGGTTGCGACTTTTGGTACCGCCTCTCCCCCCCCCCCTCCCCCCAAACCAGAAGGGCCGCTCCCATGGCGGATTTTCGCAAGTGTTCTATACCGTGTGTACGTCAGACCGTTGACTTGCGGCTGATTAGGCCTATTCTCGCGGGCCTCCATCTCGTGTCGAGATTTCAATAACGTGGCGTCGACGTAATCTCGATATCAAGAAAATTCTTGCGTCTGGCGTTGCCGAATACCGTCTCGTCTAACTTCTCACAGTCCACGTGGACCAACAGAACCATTGAAAGTTGCTGATGTTGGCGCAGCAATTTCTTGGTACCATCCACCGTGTGCTACCACACTTCGGGCGCTGCAGGGACAACACCAAGCTGGATGGGTCATCACCAACTGAGCTCGGCCAGTGGACGTGCAGGCTGGACGAGGCGCTGCGCCAATCCTCTACACATCAGGATCAAACGCGGTTCGTCTGCTCGGCTGCAAACTGCCCTGACCGCGGTTTGTATGCTGCTGCACAACTACGAGTCCATAGACAGTTCAGAGCCCACTACAATCCGACTCGAATCCCAAGCAGGTCAACACCTGGAACACACAAATGACCTCGGTCACCGGCGGAGATCTTCAATATCCTTCCTGAGCAGGAAAGGTCAGCAACAACATTCATGGCTTTGCACTGCATTCGTGTCCGCCCTTAGTACATAATACTGCCAACCCCCCCCCCCAACCCCTTCAGACTTCATCAGCCTAGTTGGCCTTTGCGATTTTCATCTGTTATAGCTTGCTGTCATGATGGAGATACAAAAATTTCCACTTTCTTTTTAATCTCTTACTTTTACTCGTTGACCCAGGTCTTGTGTGTGAAACCCTTTGGCAATCCCTATCACATTTTTTGAAAGCACTTCCAGGCGGACGAGTTCACAGCCAGCTATTTTTGGCTCGACGCACGAACTACGAATTACCATGGTTCCAAAGCTCATGATCAACATCTTCTATCGTTTTCATAGGTACCCACCGCTGCCACCTCAGTTTATCCCCCCTCCCCCCTTTCTTACGAGCCGGCTGACATGGGAGTATGAGTGATGTCCTGTCTGCCCTTCACAACAACTCCACAGACCTGTCCAGTTCCCCACACTCTACCGTCAAATCGATCATCAAAAGCTGAGTCCTGGAAGCAAGGATCCATGGAAGTACATCGGTGATACTTATGCATGAGCGGCGCGGTCAAGTGCCATCTGCTCGGTATAGTTAGCACACCATCGTCCACGAGGCCAGGGGCCTGTCCCACAGGAAATCACCATCACCGCAAGGAGTGCCTGTCCGGGTAAATATAAGGCTTCTCTTCCTTCAACCCGATATGGATCTGATCCATGCTAGTGCTCGCCACGAACAGCCCTCCTCGGCCTGCCAGACAAGAAGCGAGGCTGGATGGCGATATCAGGTCGGGGCTCATGGCCAGCCAGCACTTCTTCTGCCATTGCTACTTTTGGTGGGGAGAGGGGGGGGGGGTTGTTCCAGACCTCACTTTTCGTTTGCACAGTCAAGCAAATTCAGGTCTCTGGTAGCCAACCGAACCCTTGCCTGCAGGATTGTAATTTTCCAAGCGAAGGGAAATAGACACTTTTTCTTTCCCATCTGGTCGTCAGAGTTGTAATACCAGCAATTTTTGGACGTTCTTTTTCGCCGGCAAATGTCTCTGCGACTTCCGGAGTGCTGCCCTTTTTCTGCGTATGCGATACCCGTGTACCATGGTGCAACACTTTAATACCAGGGGCACCACACAGGGAAATTCTTGGTATGACCAAAAAAAGAAGGAAAATAATCCTCGAAAGCTACGGATGAGGCCGAGCCAAGTACGCTTCTATTCACTTCCTCTTTTGGATCTTTTTGTTTCACAGAGTGCCTTTGTTATATATTAATGACTTTTTATAAACTGTGACCACTCGGGGCTGGCAAGCAGAGCCTATGGGACAAGAAGGAAGTCCTTTTCTTCTTCTTTTTTTCTTCTTCTCCCCCTTCTGAGGCTGTATTGGACGGACTTTTGGCATTGTGATGTGCCGTGGGCTGTCGATCACCCACTCTTCAACATCTCCCTCTTCTTAGCTGGCAAACTGTGTACCTCGGAATACTTGCCAGTGTCCACCCGTACCACAATTAGCACCTCCAGAAAAGCTCAGGATCATATCAATGTTAGAGATAGGCTCTGGCGGCCCGCAGCGGGTATTCTCCTGCTCCCCACAGGTCCATCCATTCTGGGTCACCATCCTCCAAAGTCTGTCGCCAACTCCATGGAGAGCGTCATTTCCCTCGAACTCCTTGTCTCCAGATCTGAAGATCAAGGTCATCACGCCGGGCTGCGGCAAGTTTCCGTCCTGCTTTGTGGTTCGAGCCTCATGAGTATGACTCGCTATCCCGGCTAAACGCACAAGAGTGACCATCCTTCCCGGAACGGCAGCGAGCAAGCTCTGTTGGGCAGAAACGGCCTGACCGTTGCACAGGTATTAGTAAGTTACATCCGGATGCAAACATATGGACTCTACTGTGTTGAGAGGGTGTCCAACCAGCCAACCATCCGACCAAGCTGACAGCATGCTGCGGCCGTGAATCACATGTTGTTAACTCTGGTACGATGTGACACTACCCGGCGGCTAACGACCCCTCATCCTCATCCTCCTCCTTGGCCCTGTGGATAACCTGAGGTGCTAGTGTGGCCTCCTTCAACGTCTCCAAGGCAGACCTCTCAAACCCTGAAGCCCGTCCAGGCCGAGAACCTACCAACATGTCCCAGCCACGCACAAACGCCCTGCCGCAGGACCAGCCGCACCGCTCCCCCCTCCGGCCAGAATCACGCGGCCATCAACCCGTCGGGCAAGTTCCTAGTCGTTCCCAGACCTAGGGGGGGGCTGATCTCATCCGGCTCTACCTGAATGAGCGAAATCGTGAACATCATCGCTGGGTATGGGGCTACCTACACGAGCAAAGCAGCAGCCATCGAGTTCACTGAGGTGTGGGAGCCACAAGGCTTAAGGGGATGAGTTCGATAAAGGGATGTTAGCACCTGAGGAGGATGGCTTTTCCGATGCTTGCGGGTGAGGGTCCAGGTATCAGTAACACTTCGTCGAGGTGCAGGCTGCTTGTGTGATCTCCCAGGAGGGAAGCCTGTGGGTTTTTTCTCTCTCCCCCTTCTTCTTTTTTCTTCTTCCTTTTTCCTCTTGTCTCCCTTCCAAGAATGATCATGTCCCTTTGCATTGACTGAGTGCTGACTTGAAAGCGGGGAAATAGGTTGAACTTCGGGCACGAGCAGACACGCGGGGGCACACCCTTACAGCCTCTGATTCTGCTCATCCTCGAGGTCCTTCTTGAAGGGTTGGACTCGTCGCCCTCGCAATTTGACCTTGTGTGAGCGGACTGAGAGTGGTGCCGAGGCTGGTGTAGGTGCCGAGGCAGATGTCGACACTGAAGCTGAGTGGAGCAGAAGATTTCTCATCTCATGCCCTTGGATGACAAGTGTATAAATCTTATCTGGTCTGTCCAACCCCCGCCCCCCCCCTCATTCTTCTTCTTTTCTTCTTCTTCTCCCTCCCCTTCACACACTCTCTCTATTCTATCTAGGTATCATGCTATATTTCCAAACAGCTGGCCAGTCTGATGCTACTGAAATGATGATAACAACTAACCTTGGCGGACAAGTAATAGCTAAATAGGTGTATTTGCTTATAAGCACGTTACACACTGCCGCGCCAATGAACATGACGACATGTTTGATTACATCCATGCATTGATAAGTGGCAACACCAAGCCTGCCGGCCCCTCTCTCTCCTCTCTAGGCTACCACAGAGACATGCACTTACTCATTGCCACATTGTTTAGTCGGTGGGGTTTCGTGAGAAGAGGGGAGGGGGAAACGGGGGATTTTCCCCTTGGGTGATTATATATCTTAAGGCGAGGGGAAGTTCTGAGCTAGAGTGTCATTCCCGTTTTCCAAGAGGATTTTGCTTAGCAGCAGGAGCAGAAGCATCAGCATCAGCATCAGCAGTCAAGGGACCAAGCTGGTAGAGAGATTCAAGAAGCAAAAAAGAAAAGAAACAGCATTTATATTACCTTCTAGCGGAGGCCACCATGAGCGACGAACTCGGTCTGCGCCTCACCTTGGGGGCCCTCCTCCTGTCAGGCCTCCTCTACCTGCTCCGCCAAAGACTCTCCCCTAGACATTCCAACCTGCCCCTCCCCCCAGGCCCCAAACCATGGCCTCTGCTCGGCAACATCACCGACTTGCCCTCCGAGGGCCAAATCCCTTGGCGCCACTGGCTCAAGCACAAGACCCTCTACGGCCCCATCAGCTCCGTGACCGCCCTGGGCCAGACCATCATCATCATCCACGACAGGGAGGCCGCCTCGGAGCTCATGGAGAAGAGGGCGGTCAAGCACTCTGCACGGCCGGCTGGGACATTTGCGAATGAGATGCACGTAATATGTTTTTTCCCTTTCTCTTTTTTTTTTTTTGTTATGAGAGAAAAAAAGGGAGTTTGTGGGGGAAGAAAGAGGAAAGGGGAAGAGAGAAGTCAAAAGAAGAAAAAGAAAAGAAGAAAAAAAAAATGGAGAGCACAATAAGGCTGACCAAAAAAAAAAACATAAAAAAAACAGGTGCGGCTTTGACATGTTTCTCTCATCCCAACAGCCTGGTCCGAGGTTTCAGTCATTTCGGAGGCTGGCACAGTCGCATATCGGCACGCAAAAGGCCTTCGAGAGGTTCAGCGGCTTGATGGACGTGGAGGTGGGCAGGCTTTTGGTGAACTTGGTAGACGGAAAGATGCTGCGGGAGCCTGATGGTCTAGAGCATGCACTTCACATGTGAGTTCACGGCCAGGATAAAGAGTTTTTTTCTTCTCTCCCTCTTCTCCTTCTTTCCCCTCTTTCTTTTGCTCTTTCATTTTACCCAGAAAATATATAAAGGGGCTTATTGGTTCTAAAACCGTTTAAAAAAAAAAAAGGTCGACGAGCGCAATCATCTTGAGGATCTTGTTCAACTACAGTATCGATTACCACTACCACCAGGAGCATGACAACAAGGGCGACCCCCTCACCCGACTCAACGACCAGCTCATCAAAAGCTTCTCCGTGGCGAGCATCCCAGGGCGCTGGCTCGTCGACATGATCCCCTCGCTCAAGCACGTCCCCTACTGGTTCCCAGGGACCGGCTTCAAGGATTACGCCCGCGCCGCCGAGCTGAACAACAAAGCCAGCGCTGAAGTCCCCTTCCGCTTCGTCAAGAAGACGGCGGCGACACGTCCTGGGCCCTCGATGGTCGGCGACCTCCTGCGCGCCCGGGACGCGGGTGCCGACATCAGCGAGCACGACATCAAGTACACCGCCGCCTCGCTGCACGGCGGCGCGGTAGAGACCACGACGCAGATGCTGCAGATCTTCTTCCTGGCCATGTCCATGTTTCCCAAGGTGCAGGCGCGGGCCCAGCAAGAGGTCGATGAGTTGCTGCGGGGCTTGGGCGCGGCGAACGGCGGCGAGGAGAGGAGGATGCCGGGCCTGCAGGACCGCAGCAGGCTTCCCTACGTCTCGAGCCTCGTCAAAGAGGTCCTGCGCTGGTTCCCCGTCGCGCCGCTGGGCGTGCCTCACCTGGCCGAGGTCGAGGACGAGTACCGCGGGTACCGCATCCCCAAGAACGCCATCCTGCTCCCGGCCGTCTATTGGTTCTCCCGCGACCCGGCCGTCTACCACGACCCAGACACCTTCCGGCCCGAGCGGTACCTGGCCCCCCACAGCGAGCCGGACCCGACGAGCTTCGTCTTTGGGTTCGGCAGGAGGATCTGTCCTGGGAAGAGGCTGGCTGAGGAGGGTATCTTTCTTGTGGTGGCCAAGGCCTTGGCAGTGTTGGATGTATCCAAGGCCCGCGACGAGGAGGGCAAGGTGATTGAACCTGTCCTTGGCTACGAATCACCGGGTATTATTGCGCATTCACTGCCTTTTTCGGTGAGTATTGCGCCGAGGAGTGAGGCTCATGCCGAGCTTGTGAAGGAGGTTGCCGTTGAGCATCCGTTGGGAAAAGGTGATTCCAGGTATGTAGAGGTGATTCTCGACGAGTTTCTGCGGGGCGTATAGTTCTTGGAGGTCGAGGAACCTCCTCCATGAGTTCCCCATCGTTCTCATGAACAGGTTCTTGGGTATCGTCCCTGCAGGTGCGCAGCGTGTCGAGAACATTCAATTGGGGGGTTACCTGGACCCATATGGATTCATTTTCTATAAAATCCTTTGTCTTTACATTCCCCTTCCTTTGCAGTATGTCTCTGGCACCATCGTCATCTCTCAAGTTATTGCCATGCGAGAAACTGAATCTTCATGCTCCATCTCTTTATGCGTTGATACCTCTGCGCTCATATCTCTGCGCCGATCTCCTTGATGATCTCGTCCAATTTCTCCTCGGATATCGCAATCTGCACATCAGTAGGTAAAGGGGATGACCCGCTCCTCTTCAGGTCTTTACCGGGCTCCAAGGCAGGCAGCAAGCCCGGGTCTATCGCGTCTAGCCCTCGCTCCGGCATATGCATTGCCGGAGCCATCGTGGTTGGGTGATGTGCATTGTGGCCGGTCGATACTTCATTGTGACCACCTAAAACCGCCTTCACTTTGCTCACTACCAGCTCTTTAAACTTGGCCAGCAGGACAGCGTCGTCCGCGGGTGTAGTCTGCGCCTGCCAGACTTCCATCCCCAAGATCTCCTTCGCCCGCGCCTGGATGGCCTCATCTGGCGGCATGCGACCCGAGCTAGCCACCTCTGCCACGGAGAACTGCACGAGCTTGTTTTCGAACTCGCGACTTGCAAACACCGCACCGGGGTCCGGTATCAGCGGTAGATCCATCGCACCACCAACTGAGATCATATCAAGATCATAGAGACCTCCATTATTCATTTGCGTAGCTTGCGTGGGCGCCAAGGGAGGCATTTCTGCAGAGACCGGGTTCTGGAAGGAGGAGGTCATGTTCTGCTGCCACTGCTTTGGAACGGACAGCCCTCCAGCATCACTGCCCCACGGCTGCGACAAGCCGTTGCCGTCTGCACCCGTAGGAATACCCACCGAGCGTTTGAAATGCTGAAGCCACTCTGCGTTGTCGGCTGGCGTATGGTTGAAAGGGTCGTCACTGAAAAGAAAACATACGTCAGTATCGTAACAACAGCAACAGAAACTTTAGGACGCCAACCAAGACTTACTCGTCATACATAACCCATCGAGCCTGATGTTGGATCTCCTGATCTGTTGGCACATGCTGATTCGGATTATTGGGTGACACCGAAGCGGCCACAAATCTGGCTAGCTCTCTCGCCAGGCGGCGATAGCAGCCGGACCCGTTGAGGAAGAGGTGACCACCTTGCCTGAGGATGCTCGTGTCTTGTGAAGCTGGGGTTGCTGGATGGGCTGGTCCAAAATTATTGAAAGCAGCCGCCGCATTTGTGACGTCGGCAATATTACTCATGCTCGAGTTTTTGAACTGGACGGAGCCAGTCGGTGGCGAGTTGTTGCTGCTTGAAACTGGCTGAGGGCTTTGATCTTGTGAGCATCGTTGTTTGAAAGCAGCCAGCCATGCCGGGTTGTCGGCAGCCGTATGCTGCCAGCTGTTTTGACACTTGTACACGATGCAGCGAGCCTGCTTCTGAAGCTCATCGTCTGACGGGTCCTTGGCATCTGTTGCCCGCCGGTTCCTGACAAATTCACCAAGCTCTCTTTCAAGCTGTGAATAATTCTGCACCGTGGGGGTGAGGAGACTCTGACTGCTGTCACTAGGGGACTCATCTGCAGGAAGCAAGCCTGCCCTTTGACGAAAGCTTGACAGCCATGTTGGGCTTCTCAGGATCAGACGCAGGAGGAAATTCGCAAAATCCTCCGATGGCATGGCGGTAGCGTCTTCCATTCCCCCCACGATATTGCAGGCTTCGACCTGCAGCTCTTCATTTGTCGCGCTCAAGCCGAGAAGTGTTCTCGCGCGAACGAAATCGCTGAGATGTTTCTCGAACGCACACCCTTCGAAGATGTTGTCTTTACCGTTGACTCTCAGTTGGTCGAGATAGTTTTCGGCTCGGCCACGTAACATGCCCAACTGAGCCCGCAGCCTCAGCTCATCTCGAGACATCAATAGGTCCTGGAGCCAGCTAACTTGTGAGGCAACCTCGCCTTTAGAGAGAGCGTCCGAGGCATAAATGATCCGACACGCTTCATGCTGCAACTCATCATCTGAGAGCGCAGCTCCGTTGGCATCTCGGCGATCTTGGAGCATGGTAACTAGCTCAAACTTGATCAACTCGTACGCATTTCGCGGAGACTCCGCGGAATGTTGGCCTGCCTGAAAAGGTAACGGAGTCGTCCGTTCGTCGTGAATCATGACTATCGGGGTAGTAGTGTTAGTACTTGATACGGGGTTGCGAATATTGCGAGAACAATCGGAGAGGACGTACATGGTGGGATCGCATTCTCAACCATGGAGAGCACAGCTGGTTCGAAGCCCCAATCCCCTTTCCAGCTCTTCATATCAGAGCCTGTCTTGAAGTGCTCGGCCAGGTGATCAACCCGAGCCGGCCAGGTGCTCAGAGTTGCACCGCAGAACCCGCAGCGGCTGCGTATATCGGGGGTTGGGGCCTTCCAAGAGTCCATGTTCCAATTTAGGTATTTTGCGTTGTGGACGAGCTTCAGATGCTGGCGCAGGTGATCCTTGCGGTAGAATGTGCGCTCGTCGAGTGGCTTCTCCTGGCAAGCGGTATGATTGTGGCTCTCGATATGTGCGTTATCAGGATCAGCCGAGGCGCAGAAGACGCAGCACATTTTGTTGACCTCGGGATTGAGTGCCTTGGGGCCGTTTGGGCTGCAGACCCATCTTTCTAGCGACAGGTGTAGAGACTTTTCGTGTCTCTGCCAGTCATGTTTCGTGCGGAAGGACTCCTATACAATAGATCAGCATCATTCTCTCTCTCTCTCTCTAGAAACTTGAGTGAAGAGTGAAGACAGCAGGACACACAAGAACGCCATTCACTCTATCCTTGCAGCCAAAAATCACACAACATACCGTACAAAATGTGCACTGAAACGTCTTGGGAGGGGCGCTCAGGCCGGGCTTCTCATTTGACTGTTTTGGAACAGTCCGCCTCCGCCGTCTCCTCCGTCCCCTCTGGTCGAAGGACTGAAAAGAACCGCGAGAGCCACGAGAATAAGCAGAAGCAAACGAGGCAGACGACGGTGAGGTACCGAAGCTGCTACCCGAGGAGCCCTTGCAGGACCGGCCGGCATCGTCATCGGTGAGATTGAAAGGACTATTGATGCCGGAGTCGTATGGATTGGAATGCAAAATAGCAGAAGCAATGGCAGTAACGCTGGCTGGTTCATTTTCTAAGGGGTCGTCAGCACTACTATGACAAGTCAAGGAAGAAGGGCAAACAGTACCGGGAGGGGAGTTCTCCCATCTCTGGAGAGGACTCAGGTACTCGGACTCGGGAGCAGGCGTGCCACGCCTCCGAGGGATCTCGACAGCACCGGCCCAGCCCCGCACGCTGGGCGAGGTCGAGCGAGTCCGCTGGAACTTGCCCTTGGACCGCCGGCGGGCATTGGCTAGCCAATTCGCGATCTGGGTCTTGTTGAGGCCGGTCTGCATCTGGAGGCGCTCTCGTTCCTCATCGTTGGGGTAAGGACGGTGGGAGTGAGTGGACAACCAGGCCTTGAGGATCCGCACGGAGTCTCGAGAGAACCTGGCACCTATTTTGGGTGCGGCCGGGGGTTTCGGGCTGTTGTCGTTTCCAGAGTCGTTACCGGTGGCAGCGTTGGTCAAGTCCGGAGACGAACTGCTGCAGAGGTCGCCCTGTTGCACATCTTCAAGGAGGGTATGGATGTGGTCGCCAGGCCCATATTTCGGGGGGGACAACCCCGACCCCGTAGTACTGTCTCGGCCGGGAGAGCGGGAGAAGCTGCAGCTGATATCCAGGGCGGCGCAGCTCGTGCAGCAGATCATGGACCTGCCCTCATCAACCCGCCTGCATTCGGATCCACTAGCCCGACACGCATCGCACGACAGCTCTGTGCTCTGGACGTCCATCTGATCCAGCCCTGGGTTGAGATGGCTGGTCTCGAAGTGCTCCAGGGCCCAGAAGGAAAAGTCATCGCCATCGATATTTTCCAAGGCCAGATCGAAGTCGTGGTCAGCCGGCACTGGCTCAAAATCGAGATTGACCCCAGAGCCGGGAGGATTGTTGGCCGACCCGGATGGGCCCGGCTCGGCATGGTCCCAGTTGACAAATTCGGCCATGGCTGCGGTGTGTGTGTGTGTGTGCGCGCGCGCGCGCGCGCTCGGTGGGCTGTCAGGGTTGCAGGGCGTGCTGTATCACCCCCAGAAAGGGCGCCGTATCAGACCGTATGAAACGTGTGATCGAAGACGGCACGCTGGTAGGTGCGTGCGCACACGGTAGAGTGCCCGCCCCGCTGTGGGAGTGACTGGCTCACTAATCGGGACGCCCTTTAGACACAGGCGCGCCCTTCACTTGGACCAGGCGTGCGGTGTAATATATGTGCGAGTGAAGGGAGGCCCTTCCAACCAAGGCCATACGCCTGATATGTAGACGTGCGTGTCCCGAGACAGATGCCCGCTCACAGGAAAGCAACCACCAAGTTCCACGTCTTCCACGTCTGTCTGTGTTTGACCTTGGACGAAGACGACGAGACGATGGTTGAGCCCGAGAAAAACGAACTTGGCCCTCTTGAGACTCTCTTCCTTCGACTTGATCGTGCCGTGTTACACACACCCTCTCTCTCTCTCTCTTCCCAACCTGGGAGGATAAGGAATTGGAGTATGTGACAGAGGGAGGGAGGAAGGGAGAAGGATGAATGAGTGAGCAGCTCTGCGAGGAATAACGTGAACAGAGAGAGTGTGTGTTCGGTGTAGTTGCAATGAGACGAGACGTGCTTTTGCTTACGCAACGCCGATATCGAGCCAGATCTGGGCCAAAGACCTTCAAGGATGAGGAACCAATCAGTTCACCTGGTATTGATGCTGTGAGGGCGGCCAGACCGTCCGACGTCGTTGTCGAGATGCGCCCAGCTGACCAGCGTCATCTTAGCAGCCAGCGCTGGAAGAGCCCCTGTTGCAGAGGGGTACGATGGGGGGGCAGGCACGAGGGACAATAGCGTGCAGGCTATGGTCTGGACAAGTGATTTTGGTGGGTTTGGATTAGGAAGGGACGAACGTCTTGTGGTTTCCCTGGTGTAGGGACACGCCTTTCCGTTGACACTTGTTTCCTCTTCTGGTCTAGTGGGGAGCTGGTCTCCGGCGCCGGTCTCCGCCGCGCACCCACACCGTCTCCTTCCTTCGCTACGGCACGACGAGTCTAGGCTGCGATTCCTGTGCATGCATGCACGTCGATTGACTGAGAGCCAATTAATTCTATAATGATTCCATACTTAGGTATGACTACATGATGTATGTAGTATATACCATGCATGTATGAGACGTAGGTTAATTCGTCAGGCAAGTCAGTGTCCGAAGAAGCATGGTTGTTGTGGTGTAGTGAGAATACATACAAATTCACTATATAACAAAAGCAACAATCTGCGTGCCGCACAATGTCACACAGTGCTCTTAAAATGTTAAGTACTCTGCAGGGTAGTAAATACCCAACTCCGTCTTGTCTATTCATCTAGGCCCTCGTGGACATCTTGTCTTATCTCCTGTAGTCAGACCTCCTCCCCTATGCTAAGCTCCTGCGAACCTCGTCCAGAGAGACACTGACCTCCTTTAGCACGGCCTTCTTCTTCTGCTTCTCTCCGTCTCGGGTACCAGCAGGTTCCTGCTGCTGCTGCTGCTCCTCCTCCTCCTCCTCCTCCTCCCTCTGCAGCGTCCACACCTCCTTCACGCCCAGGGACTCGAGATAGTCCAGCGCCCTCCTGTAGTTGGTAGCGATCTGCGCGATGCCGTGACTATCATCCGACAGCGTGAACCTGCCGCCCATGCGAAGCCACGCCTCGGCGATGGGCCGTGCAGGGTACGGCTCGGCCAGGCCCTTCCGCAGGGCGCTGCTGTTACACTCCAGCCAGCCGCCCCAGCCCCGGACCGCCTCGAGGTTCCGCACGATCCTGTGCCAGACGTGCCCCTCCCAGGCCGTCTGAGCGTCCCGGCCGGGATCCTCGCTCAGCAGCCGGATCAGGTCGAAATGCCCCACGACCCGCGGCCGCAGTGCCGTCAGCATGGCGTGCTGCTCGTCGTAGTACCGCGCGTACAGCATCTCCTCGCTGCCCCCCGCGGCGGCCTGCGCCCTGGCGTAAAAGGCCTTGTCGAAGTCGATGGGCACGCCGCAGGTGTGGTGCAGGGAGCCGATGAAGTAGTCGACGCAGGGGTGCGCGGCGAGCTGGCGGACCAGAGGCGCGTACACTTCGGGGCGGATGAACTCGCCCTCGAAGCCGATGAGGATGTGGAGCTGGCCTGCGTACTTGGCCTGCAGCCTCTGGGCCTCGAGCAGGTAGTCGTCGTGGCGGGGCATGAGCAAGGCGAGGGAGCCTTGTGGGTCGTCCATCTCCTCGGGGTAGAGGTCTTCCAGGCCGGTGCGCGGCATGTGCTCCGTCAGGCCCATCGTCTTGTAGCCGATACTGATGGCGTGTTTGATGACATCCTCGAGCTGGTCCTTGGCGTGGCCAGGGCAGAACTGGCCCGAGTGGGAGTGCATCGTGAAGGCCATGTTGAGGGTGGGAGGTTGTTGTTGTCGTCGTCGTCGTCGTCAGTGTTGGTGGTGAAGAAAAAGGGACGGTGTCTGCTCAAGCTTTGGATTCAGATGTTATAGAAGAAAGGTGCCAAAGTAGCAGGAGCAGCCCCTTCAGATTGGTGAGAGGAGAAGAAAAGAAAAAAAACTTTGCTTGTCAGGTTGTCTGAGACAAAAAAGTCTCGGCAAGAAAGATACGTGCCTGCTGAGGGAATGACTGCATCATGTTCCTGTTTTTTTTTTCTTTTTCTTTTCCGTCTCTTGAACTTTGATGTGTGAAGAGATGACCAGGGATGGAAGCTGGGAACATTTGATAGCCCACTATCTGGTGGCCCTGGCTGCCCTGTATAAGTCCCTCAATCCCCTGTCCGCCCCTAGCAGGTTAGGCCCTGAGAGGCCCCAGGATGCCCACGTGCAGCGCTGGAAAGCCTCTGAAAGGCTCGAAAAGGCACTGTAAACATTTTGGGCCTATAGCAGATACATACCCCCAAATTACTTAGTCGCCGGCGTCCGCGGACTTCCCTTTAGATTTGTCCATCCATCCAACCAACCCTTCCAAGATAATGATGTGGAATCTAATGAGTGAGTAGATATGTAAGTTATTGTGAGGCTAAGAGATCTGTTAATTGATTCTGGGCTCTTACTGAGCCCACCAGAGGCAACAAGTGTCAGATCTTGAGAGACCAAAAGACGATCGATCATCGGCCTCTCGTCCCCCTCTTCTTTCCTCCTCCTCCTCTTGTTCATCTTCACAGAACCAGCTTCTTCTGAACCAACACAAACCAGAATCACAAGATGGCCCACTCCTTTCACATCTCTCGCTCCAAGGGCCACTTCAAATGGAGCAACGCCATCCCACCAGCCCTCACCGTCCCCTCGGGATCCGAAATCACCTTCGACCTCCACGACGGCGGTAACAACCAGGTCCGGCCCGACAACGAGCCCACCGCCCTCGCCACCTTCGACTTCGCCCAGGCCGACCCGGCATTTGGTCCCGTCTTCGTCGAGGGCGCTGAGCCAGGCGACATCCTCAAGGTCGAGATCAACGCCCTGGACCCCGCAGACTACGGCTGGACCGCCATCTTCTCGGGCTTTGGCCTCCTCGCTGATGAGTTCCCAGAGCAGCACGTCAAGATCTGGGACCTGCGCGAGGCTTCACTCCGACCTCCGACCACCAGCGCTGCTGCGCCTGGCGGGGCCAACAGTGCTCCACGCAGGGCCGTCTTCAGGCCCGGCATCTCTGTGCCCGTCAGACCCTTCCTAGGCGTCATCGGCATCGCCCCCGCGGGGCCCGACGAGCTCAGCACCATCCCGCCGTACGCGCTGTCGGGCGGGAACGTCGACACGCGGTACCTGGGTGTAGGCGCTACAGTTTACCTCCCTGTGCAGGTGCCCGGCGCCCTCTTCAGCTGCGGCGACGGGCACGCCGCGCAGGGGGACGGCGAGGTGTGCGGCAGCGCCATCGAGACGCCAATGAGGGCGCGCCTGCGGTTGAGCGTCGTCAAGAAGGACGGCGGTGAGGGCTGGATGGAGCTCAGGTGTCCGCACTACACCACACCGCCTCGGTCGGGCGAGGTTGCCGACGATGACCTCAGGGGCACCTATGCCGCGCTGGGCATCCACTCGGACCCGAGGGAGGCCGCGAGGATGGCCCTCAGGGGCTTGATCGACTGGCTGGAGAAGGAGAAAGGGCTGGCCAGGGAAGAGGGCTATATGCTGGCGAGTGTGGCCGCGAGCTTGCGGATGACCGAGGTTGTGGACATGCCCAACTTTGCTGTCTCGTGCTCGATTCCGCTGAGCACCTTTGACAACGATCAGTAAATGCGCAAATGCTTGGCTATTCTCACCCTCCCTCTTTTTTGTCCTGCTCATCATGCCGAGACGTACTGGGTGCTGCGCCACGGTGCCTTTTAGTATGTACGCCTCACCAAATCCACCTATGAAGCATTCGACAGGGTTTGGAGACCAGGTCATCCTCGATTCGAAGAGAGAGAGAGAGAGAGAGAAGAAATAAAGGAAAAAGGAAAAGAAAAAAAAATCCTGTTACTCACTTGAAGTGCAGGTCGACTAAATTTCTTATGAATGATTCAACAGAGCATATACGGTCGGTTTGAGCAGACCAAGCCCACTCAGCCTTGAGAACACAAAACAACGCACAGCTCTGATCTTTCAGAGTACAATCAAACTTATTCAGCTTTACAAAAATGCGAGTTGCCGGATTGAGTCTTGCGGTGTAACAAGGTCAGCTCCATCGCCTCAACCTTATCATACGACTGGAATTCCGAAACGCAACCCAACGCTCCTCCAGATTATGATCCCATCTCCGCAAACCGACCCCACGGGACGCGAGGTCCCGATGTGGTTGTCTCAAAACAAGAAGAAGAAAAAATGGCGGGGGGGAAGGGGGTCTCAGCTTATCGTGTGTACAATTCACAACGTGCGGTGTCGGACCTGCAGCGGACCTGCATATTCCCAATTTCGCTTTCCTTGGGACATTTTGCTGTCCGCGCAGCTGACCTGGGGAAATCAACCGAGGTGGCCACATTGTGCGAGCCAGTGGCCAATGGAAACCACAGGGAAGTCCATGGACAGTCAGTCATCCACGTTATGTGAATGAAGCCTTGCGGGTTTTCGATATATCTTTATATATATATATATAATTTCCATAAAGGCCCCTTCTTGGAAAGCATCGGGACAGACTGCATATGCCTAGAATCCGCCACGAAAAAGCCACGAACAAATAAAGAATCCGACAAGTTGCCCTGGCGAGGGATTTACGATAAGGCTGTCAGGGGAAAGGAGAAAAAGAACTTTGGACTGGGTCTGCTAGAGTTACACGAAAAGCCAAGGCCAATCTCACAAACGCGCGGTAGAGGCCCATTCTGAGGATGAAGGATCATGATGCTGACCTGCATACAGCACATACGAAGAAAATTACCCTGGAAATCATACTTGGGGGCCAGCTGAACTTGATATACCATAACCTTGAGGGCGTTCCTACTGTCTTACGGGGGTGTTCCCCGGTGCATTCACCCTCTTTTTCCTTTTTTCTTCTTCCTCTCTTTTTCTTTCTCTCTCTCTCTCTCTTCCTTTCTCCTCCCATTTTTTCTCCTTCACAGGCCCTCTCTCAGGACCATCCATTCGTTACCAGCAAAGTTTATTGGCCCCCCCCCCCGCCCATAACAACGACCATGAGACACCACCAGAGACCATTTGCCCACTCCTCTCCCTAATATTCATTTACTGGCCTGCCTCAGAACAAGAAGGAGAAGAAGAAGAAGACCATGTCATCTCTCAACTTCAACCCGAACGCCTGGTACCAGATCAACGTGACAAGACAAGGCGGCCAGTCTCTGTACGGAAGCCCGCTCTACCAAAACAACGACACCGAGGGCGTCGTCTTCTTCCAGATCTCCAACACCACCGCGAGGGGACAGTCATGGCAGGTCTGGACCTACAATGCCACCACCTACCTCCTGCGGTGCCTGGAGAGCGGGCCCCACTCGTACCTGGCGGCTACGTCGGCGAGCGATGGCGAGGTCTCATCAGACGCCACGACCGGCGCTACCTTCCCCACCGTGCTGAAGTACACCGTCGCCGACGCGTCCATGTTCTGGCATATCGAGCCGTGGGGGGACGGGACGTATTACTTTTATAACCTGGCGAACGGGTCGAACTGGCGGATGAATGTGAAGCCCACGTCTCTGATGGACATGGAGTCGAATATCACCGCGCCGCAGGTTGGGCAGCAATTTACCTTTCGGGAGGTGAAGGCTATTGATAACGATGACTTTTCGACCACTTATGTGAGTTGAAACCCTCCCATCTGTCTGCCCCCAAGGAGTGAGAACAGAGAGGGAGAGAGAGAGAGAGAGAAAGGAGCTTTCATCTGACTGTGCCGCCACAGCTATACCCAACCAGCACAACGACCATCTCATCCTCACCATCATCATCCACCACCATCATAACAACAATAACAACAACGGGCTCCTCGCCGGCCTCCCAGACGGAAAGCGATCTGCCATTAACAGCCCAACCCTCAACAGCCCTGTCCTCAGCCACCCCTTCCACCACCCCCTCCACCTCCGACGGCCTATCCACTGCAGCAGTCGCAGGAATCAGCGCCGGCGCCGCCGTGCTCGCCATCGCCCTGCTGGGCCTTCTTGGCCGGTGGTTCTTCCGCAGGAGGCGCAGGCGTCACCTCCCAGAACTCGCAGCCGGCGGGGGTGACAGCAGCAACAAGGAGGAAAACCACAAATGGGACGCAGGGCATAGATACGAGGGCGCCTTGGAGATGCCGGGGAGCTTTGGGACGAGGGTAGAGGCGATGAATTCTTGGGGTGAGCCTGTGGAGTTGTCAAGTGAGTCTACAGCGCAGGGGCCCCAGGCCTGGTCAGGGAGTGGGCGTGAGAGGATGGATCATGGCGTCTTTGTACAGAGGGGATGAAAACCACCTGCTGGGTGACTTAATGAATATTGACTTATGATTCTGAGCCTTTTTGAGGCTTTCAAGTGGATGGACAGACCCGTGGCAGCTATGTAGATCTCTTCTGGATGTCGGGCGTCCCATCAGAATTCACAGCATCTGTGTAACAATACTGAGCAAGTGTAGAAAAATCAAGCATAACTAGTATTTTGTGTCAAGTTGATATGTTCAAGATCAGAAAAGAAAGAAGAGAAAAAGCTATTGCGCCAGTGGTATTATTTCGCAGCCCGACGACCGCTGGCCAGCCCCCCCCCCCTCACACTCCATAAAGAGAAGGGAAATAAGAAAGAGAAGAGAAAGAAAAATGAAAAAAGAACAAAAAGGAATAAAAAAGAATAAAAGGAAGAGGAGAATAAAAGCAAAGAGGATGAAAAAGTATGTGCTATACTCTTGGTAACCCACCACTTGATGAAACCCATGGGCTCAATCCAAACAACCTTCAATATAGCCCAAAAAATCAACAGTATTTTTCTTCTTCTTCTTCTGTGTCCCTGTTCCTTGGTCCAGAATGCACCGAAAGAAAAAAAAGGGAACTTCTCCACCCCCCCCCCCCTTCCTGGCTTTTCGATTTCCCCGAAACGTGCTATGGTTTGAGCACACAACAAGGCTAACAGATATTGCAAGACTAAGTGCATGTTGTGTGCGTGTGGCAGACCACACCGAGACACGTGCTCAGAGAGCCAGGCCAGTCCCGTCACCTGTCCAGCGGTATAGTGCAAGCAGCTCGCGACGGCGCTGGTGTTGCTCGCCGAGGTCCTCTGGTACGCGGCCGCGGACTTGAGCGAGGGCACTTCGCATGACCCTGCTGAAGTTTCGCTGTTGAAAAGGCAAAAAGCCAAAAATCAATATAAATGTACTCAATAATAACACGACAGAGACAGAGACAGAGAGAGAGAGAGAGAGAGAGAGAGAGAAGGTTGCTGGCTGACCTGATACTCAGTATTAAGCGTCACCACACAAGCCTCATGAGCCCTGATGATGGTCTCGCAAGCCTTGACAACACTCGGTGAGGCCTCGCTCTGCAGCTTGTCGGCGATCAACAACAACAAGAAGGATCCCTGGAGGAGATAGATGCCGAAGAAGAAGGGCATGAACTCCAAGCCCGGGTCATATTCGAGAATGTGGCCGATGGCTTCTGCGGCGGAGACGGCGTGGCCAGTGGCGGTGATAAAGCCCTGGGAGCTGATCCACAGGTCAATGTCGTCGAGGAGGTTGATGGGATCCCATTTGCCTGTGAGGAGGATGTGCAGCACGTGCATGACGTGCGTGCCGTAGGCCATGACGATGCGCGTCTGGATCTCAGACTCGCTCAGGCGGCTGACGCTCGTGAGGACGCTGTGAACAGACTGCACGGAGGGCGTGCCCATGTCGGTCGGGCCGTGGCCCTCGCTGAGGCTGTTGTCTTCCTGGTCCTCCGATGTCTGCTTGTTGTTATTGTTATTGTTTGCGCTCAGGTTGCGCTGGGCAAACCTCTTCAGGCTCTGTTCATAGACCTCGAGGTGCCGTCGGATCTCCATGGCCTGCTCGTCGAACTCGCGCGCGGATCTGAACCCGACGCCGAAGCGTGGATGGTTGCGTGCATGATTGAGGTCGACAATCTCACCCAGGATCGCCATCAGCGGTAAGAAGTAGCCGTAGATGCTGTGGCCGCTGCACTCAAACGTAGGGCCTCTTGCCCGCCTTTGTGCCTGGGCAGAAGGATCCGAGGCCATCACGTTGGGATCTGTCATCTGCGCCTGCGGGTCAAACTCTGCGTTCTGGTAGGCCGTGTCGTCCAGTGGCTGCAGGAGTCCGTCGCACTCGATGTCAAGCAGGAACAGCGGGCGGTTATAACAGAGCGCCAGGTGGCGGTCGACAATGTAGACGAGCCACCAGACCCTCCGCCTCTCTTCGCGCTCTTCCTCGGTCACCAGCCCCGGGATGTCGTGCTGGCCATCGGCACCCTCGCACTCCGGATCGGCTGCGCTCATGGATCGCGGCAGCTCTCTGCCCAGCCTGAGCTCACGCGCCAGAGACCATGCGGCATTCCACCAGCGAAGACTGGCTCCCTTGTATTCACTTGCCGAGACCACTGTCGCCAGGTGTATGTAGGTGACTACGTCGTCTACGGTGCCTGCTGCACCAAACGGACCCGTCTCGCTCGTCAGCGCCTCCAGGGTGATCGTGCCGGGCAGCGCAACGCCCAGGCCGCCCAGCGCAACGCCGTCGATGGCTCCGGGGCTGGAGATGGTAGATGCATCTTCTGCAGGTGTGTGAATGAGTGGCCTGAGGAGGTTGACGGTCAACTCCAGCAACTTTTGGCAGATTTTGCCCCGGGCAGAAGGGATGCTGGTCAGCAGGGAGGCATCGCTTGTCTGGGCCGCCACCCAGAGCATGCTTGCCAAGAGGGCAGGCTGGCATCTCCGCGGCCTGGAGGGGTGTAAAAAGGATCGCTTGCGAAAGACACAGCCCAGAACGTACGGCGACATGGGGTGCATCTGTGCGGAGGAGGAGCTCGAGAAGTAGACGTCGATCAGATCGCAGGCAAGCGGCAGCGGCAGAATGTTTCCCAAGTGAGGAACCAGAGGTTCCAAGACGGGATACCGAAGTTGTGAATTATGGAAGTTGGGCGCTGGGATATGTGTAGAGTATTGCCGAGGTGGAGAGGGCATGTTCATCCAGCCAGGAGAGGCACCATCCCCAGCCATCGGATAGGCGCTCAGGGGACTCGTTGTCATTCGGAAGGTATTCGGACTCGGTGTAAAGCCTGATGCTGGCTGTGGTTGCATTCCATACGCCAGATCGGGATATGTTGGCATGGCATTCTGGTTCGGGCCATAGACATGATGACCTCCTGGGTTCATCATGTGTGCCTCCATGGCCTGGCCGTCGTATGCGTGATGGACACCGGCATAGCTATTAGGGTCGAATGTCGCCTGCTCGTCGAGCTCATTGCCCTCCAGGATCCCAGGATGACCAGCTATCTGCGCTGCATGCGTGGCGGCCAGTTCTGGCGCGCTGTCCATACTTGATGAGCGCTCTCCATCCTGTAGGCCGTCGTCGCCTCTTGTCTCGCTTGCTCGTCTCTCATTTGCGGCAGTTGAAGAGGCCGTCTTTGCGTCTGGACGATCGTTGTTGGGCTTGCTGATCATCTCCGGCCCAGGACTCAAGGATTTGCGATCCCCTTGCGCAGCCGCAGCCCGAGCAGCAGCCTGCTGGGCGAGATCCTTCCGAGATGCCTTGCCTCTCTTCTTCCTCTCTCTCTGGTACTCGCACCCGAGACCAAACTCTGCTGCTGCTTAGCCTTCGAGCCTAGCCTCGCCTCGCCTCGCCTGTCGGGCTGTAAAGATGAGGGTGTAGGAAGAGCTTACCTATGCAGTGAGCACAAGGATGCTGTCCGTCGCACTTTGTCCGGAGTTGGTTGCACTGATCACAGGCTCGCGATATCCTCCGCCGCACCGGACCACTGACGCTTGCTGATCTCCCACCGCCTGTTCTGTACGGGTGCTGTCTTTGTTTGCCCTGAGGGCCAGAGCGCTGGAGGTGCGAAGTGTGAGCTCCGACATGCTGCTGTAGGTGTTGCAGGGTATAATGAGGTCCCTGCGGCAGACCCTCGAGGCTGGCGTGTTGAATATGATTCTGGGGCATATGACTGTTGGACAGGAGACCCGACGAGGGGAGGGAGTGGTACGGTGAGAACCGGTGGAGGGGATTGGACAACATGATGAAAATAATAATGATAAGAACCTTGGTGGTCGGGTGGCCCGATGTGTGAGAGAGAGAGAGAGAGTGTGTGTGTGTGTGTGTGTATGTGTGTGTTCCTTTGCTCAGGATGACACGAGCCAGCTAAGCAAGATCTTGAACTAAAACGAGATTCATCGATGGTGCTTGTGCATAATTTCGTGTAGATCGTTAAGTTGTAGTGGTGATGAAGTTCGTTGTCGTCGTCGTCGTCGTCGCAACTCAGGCCGCCTCAGTGTCTGTCTCGTCTCCTCTGACAAACTGAGGACCACTCTCTTTCGATGCCGAGACCAAGTAGATTGACCTCATATATAATACCAGCCCCAGAGACCTGGCTGGATTCCCCGTAAGATTTGATGTTAGCAACCTCTACACAGTTGTATGGCAGTTGCAAAAAAATTGGTAGCGTGAGGCAGGGTGTCTGAGACTAGAGAGCAGGTGTGGGAAGCAATGCAGAGCTGACCGACCCGACTTCGAGACAACCAACAGCATCCACAAATTTACCAAACAATTTTTTTTTGCCCTCCTTTTTCTTTTCGGCTCATCGAACGATCCTAGATGATCATCAGGTTCGGACGAAGCCTACCGGCATGAACAAAGATGTGAATCCGGGGGAGAAGGCAGGAGAAGAGGGGGGGGGGGAGGTGGCACCCCGTACTACAGGGCCTTGCATAATCCAGAAGAGCGTACAACATGCCGTGTGAGAGGCGAGACTCTTCTTTGGGGCCTACCTACCTCAGAAGATAGGGCAGCTGTGGACACGAGCCTGGAGGAAGGAATTTGCCGTACCGGATTTCGAGATGTACAGGTCTGGTTTGATCGTGTGTTGTTTTTTCCTCTTCTTTTTTTCGTGTGGCTGGTCAGTAAGTACACCTCGTCTCTTCCTCTTCTACGCCTCCTACTTTCTTTCTCCTCCCCCCCCAGGCCTCTCGCAACGTTCGCCCGGTGACTCAATTAGGCTCCGGCTTCAGAAGAAACCGGAACGAACCGTGGACGCAGGACCAGGTCGAGAGAGGATGTGCGTCCCTACCAGTGGTACCGAAAGTTCAATCCGGTGGGGAGGGGGAGGCAGGCAGAGCGAGCGAGCGAGCGTGTGAGAAGTGAGCAGGTGAGCGACTTCGAGGATGGTCACGGATTCTCAGTGGAGTGTGTCAGTAGTCGCATCGGTTATCCCTTTAGCACTCGTCTCTGCGACAGGCACGGGGAGTGAACGTCATGCAGTGTATTCCGTCGTGGTAGGCGAGGTGGAGGTCAGCAGCGGAAGCGATGGCTCAGAGGGGTGACATGGGGATCGACCCCACAGCACGGGAATGGGATGGGTGAGTGTGTGTATCGAGACGAGAGGAAATATATTGGCAGGGGGCAATATAAGTCTGCCGGGCGACGGGAAGGACAGGGCTCTGTAGCGGGCAGGCGGGTGAGGGTTGAGGATGAGGGCGAGGGCGAGGGCGAGAGACTGGCGTCACGCCAGAGGGTGGGTTTGGTTTGGTTGGATGGATGGTTGGTTGGTTGGGCGAGTGAGTGGGTGAGTGAGTGAGATCGAAGGTATCTAGTAGTAGTAGTAGTAATAGTAGATCCAGAAAGAGAGAGGCAGGGGAGGCAAATAAGCTATAGCAGTGGAAAGATGGTGGGATGGAATTATAGGACGACCCAAGAAGGCCTGGAGAGCAACCGCCCAAAAAGTATGGTTCGTCGCCGTCAAGGGGCCGAGGGACTAGCCAGGATAGTCGATACCACGGACGAAGGAGGGATCCAGAAGGGCATTAGAGACCAATTCTCCTCCTTCCTCGAAGCTCCGGCCAGAGCCAGAGCCAAGACCCAAGCAGGGTTCGTCTAGATTAACGGGCCTGGCACGCCTGGGGAAGGCAGCAGATCATGCTGGGAGTACCTAGTAGTAGCCACCGCATAGTGTGTGCCCACCCCCTCTTTCCTTCCCTTCTTGTTCTTCCTGTTTAGGCCTCCTCTTTTCGTCCCTTCCTCTGCCGTGCTCGCGATGTGGAGAGAGAGGGAAAGTGCGCCCCTGGCCCCATCTATGCGTGCCTAATGCCCACTGCAGGCAGGTTCTGCATCCTGCAGGTGGCTACTTGCTGCAAGGTTGGGAAAATCCATGCCCCCAGAAGAAGAAAAAAAAGAGGTTCCTCTCCCGTCAGCAGTCACTGCAGTCGACTGGGGTATTTTTTATTATTTCTTTTTGTTGACGAGACAGGTTCGAGAATTGGGGGGCGGAGAAGGATGCTGCAGCGATGTGGGCACCCTGGAACTCTGTCTGGCCCAACGAGCAAACCATCAGTGTGTGTGTGCTGTGTGCTCCGGACTCGGGACTCCAATAGCATTACGCACCGCACAGAGCCCAGCAGAGGTGAAAGTGAACTGGTCTTTGGAAGAAAGAAAGAAAGAAAAAACGTCTTTTCCCCCGCCCCGCGTTTGCTAAACACCGGCCCGGTAGCTCATGGGATCCATCCCTTCTGTCAAGAGCAAGAGGGCGGGGCGGCAGCGCCTGACGGTCACGACACACAAAAAAAAACGAACGAACGGTAGTCGAGTTAGGTCCCAGCCACGAAAGGTGGAGATGGCGGTCAAGAGGGGGGAGGGGGGACCATTTGGCTTGATTCGAACCCCCCCCCCCCAGGAGGGCGACCAGTCCATGTTCGGGGGCGTCCCCGCGGGGTTGGGGAAGAAAAAAGCGAGGAGTAGCCAGGTAATGCCAGGCTTGGGTGAGGAGATGAGGTTGCAATAGTGGTGGACGCGGCACGGATTGCAGGCCAGGGCTCCCCGCAACTGGTTTCTGTGGGTCGGACAAAACACTATGTACTATAGTACATACAGCAGCAGCACCATGGTAGGTATGTACCATAGTACAGTACTGACTAGTACGCGGTGGGAAGATGGTTTGTGGTCAGAGCCATGCAGGCCATGTAGGCCTCGGTGACTTGGGCGATTGGACGAGAAACCTCGACGTCACGTCGCATATTGAGAGAGAGAGAGAGAAAGTACAGTGCATACAAGGTGCTAAGAAAGAAGCAAAAAAGAAGAAGTAGTGGTAAGAATAAACCATTCCTGATGTCAGCCAGTCTGTCATTTGTACATACTTCTTGTCAAGTAGCGTCTCACCACGATAGTACGTACCTCCTCTATTATGTCTCTGTACCTCAGTACCGCCCCTTGCCTCTGTGTGTGGCCTTGCCACTGCTGCTCGCGCCTGCCAGCCAGCCTTGGATCGACCGCCACTTTTATGCCTTCAGCCTCAACCTCCATCAGCCTCGGCTCGTCAATTCCCTAGCCCCATCCAAATCGCCCCCCCCCCCATCCCTCCTTCCCCCTCCCCCGCCTCCACACCAATCCTCCTCCTTCCCCCACCAACTACGAATTCCCAAGCGAAGTCTACCACTTTTCTTCCTTCCTCTTTCATTCAAGAAGATCACGCATTCATTGCATTGACGTCGTCCCTGATCTTGATGATTCACTAGAGAACAGAACCATGGTTTCAACCCAAGCGTCTTGTCTCGTCACAGCTTCAAAAAGACAGGGGAAAAGGAAGAGAAGAAAGAAAGAAAAAAAAAGGTTCCGTTGCCAGGGCTCGAATGAGATCTGCGCGCGGGGCCCCACAGATTTTTCTTATTCTTTTTTGTACCACTGTACGACTGGGTTCTCGAGCCGCCTGTCTCTTTCAAGCCGCCTCCCATTAGCTCCTCTGGCTGTGGTGAGACAGATGGTGACGAGACCCAATTACGCCACGGCATGTCGCCGCCGTCTTCCAGGTTCTCGGGTCGGATCCGATCTTGTTGGTCTGGGCGAGACTCTGTCCTGTCGCAGGCAATGCATTTGATGCATTGACAATGCATACACGCACACACACACAGCCCTTCTTCTTCCAACAGGAGGAGCCTTTTACACGCCTGGACATTGGGGGCCCACCTTCGGCCAGCAATCCCCCCCCCCCCCCCAAAACTGGTCACGGCGGGCTCAACTTTGCCGAACACGATAGCGCCTATACAGTACAAACTCTGCCAAGCATTGCGCCAAGCGAGTTGTCAGCACCTCTGTCCAGGGCTCTTTCTCAGGACCTTGCCAGACCGCTAAAACTCCGGCTGACGACTCGCCAGCGACGTCCTGAGTCGAAGCCGTCATGGTCATCAGCTAGAATGCCCTTCAGAAGCACTTCCCCACGGGCCCCCAGCAAGTACCAGGGAGCCAATCACAGCCTTTGGAGCGAGAACCGGCCGCCATGTTCCTTGAAGAGGATCCTCGCGACACTTCATGTATTCCAGTAGCATCGTGCTAACTATGGTAGCAGGCTTGCTTAGGCCCAACGTCTCGGGGCAACAAGTAGCAGGGCCATCCCAAGCTTTTTCTTTGGGGGGGGGGGGGGGGATGACTGCAGTATCTCTATCGAGTGGCTCGAGATCTCATTGTCGATGTGCCGCGGAGCGAGAGGCCAGGCTTGTCGTTCCCTTCGTCCAATGGTAACCACAATGATCTGCCTTGGAGACCAGGAATACGCGCTCTGACGAGATGGGACGAACGCGCCTCGCATCCCTTCTGTTATTGGCCCTGGGTTTTCAAAACTAATGCTCGAGTCTCGGCAGGGGGCTTGTGTCTGCAGATTGGTTTTTTTCTTCTTTCTTCTTTAGCTGCACAGTGGGCATTCAACGTGCAGGCTGTATGCCCATAGCGAGTAAACCGTCTCGAGGCAACCAACAGGCAATACTACGCTTTCTGAAAAGTAATGGGTCCAGCTGCAACGGGCTCCTCTTCCCCGGACTCAGAGAAATGTAAGCTAAACTGTACCCTGACCTGATCTGCTGTGGTACGCCACCAAATTGCAGATCGTGCTTCTGGCCTGCCCCCAACCCGACATCATCAATTTCAGCGAGCAGTATCTGAGTATATACTAACATCCTTTGCGAGAGAGACCATAGATAGTATTGCTCCACCCTGGCCTGTTGGTCTGGGTAGTTTGTTGGGATGTGATTTCTGCAAGTGCTTTTGCGCGGTGATGTATGCCCGTCGACCTGAACTTTATAGGTGAGCAGGAGAAGGCATCGGCGCAGAAGATGGCAGAACCGTGCTTGACAGGCGCCACGTGGGCATCGGGAAGCTGGTACCTGAGTTAGTCCATGCCTCATGCCTGACTGCTCATCAATCTTGCAGGTCAATCTACGAGAGGGCCTGGCCTGTTTGTTCAACCTGGCTACCGTGTCTGGATGCCCAGGCTGACGGGCTGGCTGGCCAACCGGTGAGGAGGGCGCCACTACGTCTTTGTCTGTTGCTTTGCTTCCGGGTGCTTCCATCCTAACCGCCGCCCCCCCCCCCCCCCAAGAAAAGACCTATGCAAGCAGCTATCTATCTCAATCACAAGGACCAGAGGCGCCTTGACCGAATCACTGTGGATCTCTGCGCTTGCCATGTTCTAGATGGGCACGAGACATTCAGGGAAAGCCATCCCAATACCGTATTCGAGGACCAGCTGACGGCAGTTCTTCGGTCTCCGGTCGGGTGTGAAGGAGATGGTCAAGTGCTTGGGTGAGCGGCAGTGGTGCTGTGCCATTCTGCTTTCTCATTGCCTCATCTGCTCGCCACACACCCTGCTTGTCTGCTGGGTTGTCCTGCCGCGCCGCCGTGCCTGGTGCAGCCTTGTTTGGCATCGCCCTCGTACGATGGGTGGACGCTTGCGCAGGTGCATACAGATCGAGGGGCGCTGATTGGATTCCAGCACTCCCGTAACCAGATATTGGCGACAAGAGACATATCTCCCAACACCTCTTGGTCGCTGGGCAAGGGCGGGTGGCGCGCCATCGGCTCCCTCCTCCCCGCTTTCCTGCCCTTAATGATGATGAACCTTGGTTGCTGTGTACAGTGCCGAACCAAGCGAATGAATGTGCTTGATGCTCGCGGGATAGACCAACCAGCGGGGCCCTCTTCCCCAGAAGCATAGACGAGCGGCTGATCACCGGCCTCGACCTGAAACGCTGGGGGCAAAAGTCGTGAGCGGAAGCTCCGGGCATGCTCCAAGCTCTCACTCAAGAAGCAGAGCCCTTCCAAGTTTCCAAGCTTTTCGAGTTGAAACCTGTAAAAATCAGCTTTTACTATCAGAAGAAATGCACAAGTCCGAGACCCCCCCCCTCCCCCGGGCCCCCGCCTCCCCCCCCGGCACCACACACAGAAAACGCCACTCGACCGAGACAATCCGCCACAAAGCCGCCCATTGACGACCATGACGTCCTCTGTCCTGCAGGAAGGCAGGCTGGACAGGCTCTTCCGATCAAGGGTATGGCCACCGCGGAAATGCCGAGCAGTCGAGGCGCCATGCGGTGTGATGCGCCCACAGCTTATGCTGCATCCTGCGCTGCCCTGCTCATGGCACATTTTACTGTGTAAGAGAACAGTTGACCACGGTGGGCGGGCCGAAACTCCCAATCCTCATGGCACAGTTGGACCTCACTCATATCATCGGATCCAAAAAAGTCCATCTCATCTTCTTTGATCCTCGCCTTACCGGTCGATCCGGTGAGCACAAATGGTCTCCGATAAGTCAGGCAGCTAGCCTCCAACAATGTCGTATATGGAGGAGGGGTCCAAAGAAACGACGCATTTGACCTGCATTATGGATCCAGACCTCTTCGAAGGGAAGTGGTTGGTAGAACTGCCTGGACCGACCAACTTTTGCCGTCGCAACCTTGGGCGAAGAGACCCCATCCTTCAACGGGGGGGGGGCATGCGACAAATCATCGCGCTCTCTTGGATTGACCGTCTTTCTGAAACCTAGCCGCAACCTTGACATTCTGCCATGGATCTAGTTGCCTCTGGCAAACTTTCCCCCCCCCCCCCCAGATGCTCTTCTCTCTACTCTCTGTCACTGCGGTTGTTCTTCCACCACGTGGCACTGTTCAAGGATCAAGCCGAGCTTGGCCGAAAACAGGGCACCATTTTCCACAAGGGGGTTTGGTGATGTGCCAGTAGGTATCTTGCCCACGAGACTGACATACCCGCCAGGGCTCGCTTGTCACGGAGCAGCCCTGCCTCGAGAGAGAACTTAGCAGCTGCTCTATGCCCCGACGAAGAACTGCTGGCAAAGTACTAGAGACAAGAAAGAAAGAAAATAGACGACAAAAACAGAACCCCTGCTTGCTCGCTTGTTTTCCCTGGCTGGGGGGAAGGATAAGCGTGGCGCGCGGGATCGCCTCGCAATGATTCCACTTCCGTATACGGTGCCAGCTGGTTTCAAAGTCTGGTTCTCATTGATTAAAGACGGTCATCCGTGGAGTTTTTTCAAGGTCAGGCTCGCCCCGGAATGTTACCCAGAGTACCAAGGTCTTCTAATTGCGACCCAGCCTTCTTTTTTGTTGTTGTTGTTGTTACTTCGGCGCTCACTGACGTGAAGGGGGCCCGGGAGATGGGCCGCCTTTCCAGCCTCGTGTCTAATGGTTCTTGTTCCTGGATTATCCCCCAAGAGTTGCCCTCCCCCCCCCCCGGGGCTCCGCCCCCGCAATATCGACCGACGGACAGGTTTATTTCCAAATTTATTCGAATTTGAAAGAGTCCCTGCTGGATCGTTGGCTGCTGTTGCATGAACGTTTGTTTGCCTCAGAAGGGGGGCTCTGGAGGGTGCTTGTTGACACCGGATCGCAAGCGTCCGCACTTTTGGAGGGAGGGGTTGAATCTGATCTGATGTCGGCGTTTGTTCTTTTTTCCTTTATTTTTCTTTCTTTCTTTCTTCCTTCCTTCCTTTCTTTTCTCGTTCGATTCCCTTGATCTGATCGACTGCGAGCGCGGGCCGATGTCCCCATTTGGGACCCTTCCCCCGCCCTGTGACGGCTGTCAGGTTTGACGAGGAACGGGATTCGGATGGCCCAGGGCTGAAACCTTGACTCGCTTGATGATGATGATGATGCCTCTCTTGTCTTCTCTTTGGTGAAATGGTGGGGTGGAACCGTCCGAACAGTGGCGACCAAGCAAGTTCGCCTGATATTCGCCGCTGAGCCCTGTTACACAACACATCTCACACCACACACACACACACACACTCTCTCTCTCTCTCTCTCTTTTTGGCGGGAGCTACCATGCTCAGACGAAAATCATTCACATGAGATGACTTTCGAGCCGAAATATCCTGCATGCACCCCAGACCAGATCTCTCCGGCTGCACCGTCTCCCACCTCCCTCCGTCCCTCCCTCCCCAATACATACTGTACCGGTCTGGGCCAGGAAACCGGTTGGCAGGCTTTAGACCCGGCTTTGATGCGGGTATGCAGGTCAAAATTCAACGTTTGATTGCCAGTTCATTTCAGTTCAGTTCATTCAATGTGACTGCCTGCCAGGCCTGGCCTGGCCTTGCCGCCCACTGCACAGGGCGGGTCGGTTGTGTGTGGGTTGCTCACCAGACGGAAAAAGGGGGGGGGGGGAAGAAGTAGCTTGTCTGCATACATATCCGGCTGTCGTTTGAGGCACAGGGCAGGTTCCCCTCAGCTGATCACCCGGCCGGCTGACGATCCCGTCTGAACTCCAGATGATCTGAAACTTGACTTTTCTATGCGTGAAAATGCTTTGCTCTGGGCGTGCCGCCGAAGGAGAGGGGGAAGGGAAGAGGGGTTCGGTTGGTGGTCGAGAGGATTGCGAGTGTCCACCGTCCAGACCTGTTAGGTAGGACGCTCCACTTTGCTCGCTTCATCGAGCCGAACGTTTATGCGCATCGGCCCGTTATTTGTGTGTGTGTGTGTGTGTATAAGGTGTGTTGCCGTGGCGCGTAACATTCGAGTTGTCACATGTCAGCTACGCATGAATGAGTGAGAGAGAGAGGGGGGGGGGGGAGAGAGAGAAAATCCCAATTAGTTAGTCGGTCGGTCAGTCATCGGCGGGCGGTGTAATACAATTTATCTTTCTTGTTATTGTCGATTTGATGAGACTTTTTTTTTTGGTCAATAATGGATCGATGCCTTACAAGACTGCTGTGACAATCCATAACGAAGGGCTGTAAGTATATGTTTGATTTATTCTGGGGGGTTTTGGGAGGATTTCGTGGTCCGCTCTCAGTGTCTGCCTCGATGACTGAATGAGAGCTCGCTGTGCAAGAAAAGAACACTTGAATACCATCTACGTTGGCTATGGGTTGGTTTTTTCTCTTCTTCTTTTATCTGTCCTCTTCCGTGTGCAAAGTCTTGTTGCTGGATGGTCGTCCTTGGGGCTGAAGCAGTGAGCAGCCTTAGATCACGCAGGGCCACATGTATGCTAAAGGAGGAGAGTATAAGCAGGCGGGCGTACATAAGTAGCATACATGTTGGAGCGAATACTGTGCAATTTTTGTATTCAGTGTTCGCCAAGAGTGAGACAGTCTTTGATAGAGGGCTCCATCTGTCTGGAGCAGCAGAAGAAATAAAGAGGTTTTCCTCACGATGCCGATTGGATTATCGGAAATACGGATTAACGGAACAAGATCAAAACTTGGCGGAAGGGCAATGCCAGATCTCACAAGTTTGAGCGACGAGTATGTCTTGGACGAAAAGAGCATAATAGGATCTTACAAGAATTTTATCAACTTTGCAAGTTTGCTGTTTGCGCGAGGGACCACGTAGTTATTATCGGTCAAATAAAAAGGGGGTTTCTCCATATATAAAGAAGAAGGAGGAGGAGAAAGAAAGACAGAAAGAAAAAGGGGAATCGGGAGCGAGACACACAGCACGACGCGGTGTTGAGAAGCCACCGCCTCGGCGAATCACGGAATTATCCCTTCAAGAAAAAGACATCGATCGACCCACCGATGGTCCATCATCGACTGCATCCCGCCTAGAGCCTCCTCCACTGCTCCCACATCCCGTCAGAGATAAGATGGTGGAAAGGTGGACACCGAGATGTCTCAACACCATGGCTTCCCCTTCCCCTGACGGTTTTTCTTCTTCTTTCTTCCTGTGTGTGCGCATGTGTATGTGTAGTAGTACTATGAAATAGAGTCTTTTCCCATCACTCTTCAGTCCCTCTCCATCATGGCCGACGTGAGGAAGACGGAGAATAACAACGACGACTACTCTGGGGGCGAGGATGGCACAATCACGCCACCGTCCCAGTACACATACAACCCGAAAGATGAGACCGACGATGACAACAACAACAACGACAACAACAACAATAATAACATCATCATGCCCGTCTCCTCCTCCTCTTCTCAACCTCACCACCATCAGCAACACGACGACCACGATGGCCACGACGACGAGCTCCATCGCCACCAGAGCCACCTAAGCCACACAATCTCTCGCGTGCAATCCCTGGTCCAGGACATCGGGAGGAGGCCAGCATGCTTCCAGAACACGTTCCAGGAGGTCTCGTTCGTGGCGCAGGCCACCATCGCCATGTCCACGACGACCTTCCTCGTCGGGGCCTCGTCCATCGTGACCGCCTCCATCGGCGCCGACCTGCACATGACCCAGTCGCAGATCGTCTGGATCGCCGCCGCCTCGACCCTGACCGCGGGCGCCTTCCAGCTCGCCGTCGGCCAGCTGTCCGACCTGCTGGGCCGCAAGCTGGTGTTCCTGGCCGGCATGGGCTCCTTCGCCGTCTTTGTCCTGCTGCTGGGCTTTGCGCAGAACCCCTTCTGGATGGACATCGTCCTGGGCGTGCTGGGCATCAGCTGTGCCATGGTGGTCCCGCCTGCTGGTGGCATCCTGGGCCAGGCGTACGGGAGGCCGAGCAAGCGGAAGAACATGGCCTTTGCCGCGTTTTCGGCGGGGAATCCACTCGGGTTTGTGCTGGGAAGCATTACCTGTGGGATAGCCACAAGGATCTTTAGTGTACGTTGGTGATTTTCAAGTCACTAATTATTTTATTTTTTTTGGTCGATATGTTTTGACTGACTTGCGGAGCGAGGAATGCCTCTGGTATCAAACAGTGGAGGGCCTCATTCTATTTCATCGCTATGCTCTGGGCAGTATTCTTCCTCTTTGCTCTGTGGGCCGTACCCAAGGTCGAGGCATACACCCCCGGACAGCCCTTCAAGGAGCGTCTTGGGAAATTTGTCAAGACGTTTGACTGGCTTGGGGCTGTCCTCACCTTGTTCGGGACGGGAATGCTGTCCGCTGGAATCACGTACGTATCAACCAACCAATATGACCTGCTGAAATTCACACACAAGTCTGCTGTGTCTAACATTGAGTACTACATATACACACACAGTCTGGGTCCGATAGATGGTTGGAAATCACCAGTGACTCTCTGCCTTCTGATCATAGGCATTCTTCTCATCGGTGTCTTTATGTACTGGGAGACCAAGTATTCTAATCCCATGATGCCGCCTTTCATCTGGAAAGACAGGAATTTCAATCTCGTACGTCAAACGCCATGCACTCGCTGTCTCCCTCCTGCTGCTGCTGCTCCCTCCTAACACGAAAACGTTCTTCTCAGATCATGGTCGTCACAGTCGTCGGCTTCATGGCGTTTCAGTCCACCTCCTTCTACTTGGCCTACTTCATGCAGGAGATCAAACAGTGGGACGCCCTGAACATCGCCGTCCACCTCCTGCCGCAGGTCATCGCCGGCCTGTCCTGGAACGTCCTCATCGGGAGCGTCCTCCACAAGGTCAACAACACCCTGATCATGGCCGCCGGGGCGCTGTCGTACCTGGCCGCCAACCTACTTCTATCTTTTATGAAGTCCGACAGCTCATACTGGGCTTTTACCTTTCCGGCTCTGATTTTGAACGTCGTCGGGGCTGATTTCCAATTCAACGTGGCCAATGTACGTTCTCCCTCCAAGAAAGAAAGAAAAAAAGAAGAAAAAGAAGAAAAGAAAGAAAAGACACCCAGTGCTTAGACCCCCATCTCAAGCCTCAAACAGGACTTTAGGACTGACATTTCCCTCCCCCTCTTTCTCTGCAGATGTACGTAATGCAATCCCTCCCGCCCCAGCAACAAGGGCTCGCAAGCGGGATAATGAACACCCTGATCCGCCTCTCCTGCACCGTCGCCCTCGGCATCGCCACGGCCGTCTACACCTCCGTCGACGCCTCCTCCGCAGGCCAGGCACAGCCCATGCTCAAGTTCACGCGCACCTACCAGGTGTCTGTCGCGCTGGCGGCGTTTAGCTGTCTGTTTGTCCCGTTCCTGCGCGTGGGGACGCAGGGCAGCCATAAGCCTAGTGGTGGCGGCGGTGTGGACCACCCCCGGGGCGATGCCGAGAAGCAGGCGCCGGCGGAGGAGATGGGCGAGGAGAAGGGGGAGATGACTGATGAAAAAATGGCCGGTCCAAGGAAGGAGGAAGTATAAATGCGAATACGCTCGTCATCACGAAAAGAAGGGAAAAAGACAAGTCAGGTAATACTTGGTATAGACTTATAAATAAAATTATAGAGCGCATAGACGGAATAGACCAGAGATACCCCGATAGAAGAAATCTTAACGATATGTATATGTATATATATATGTCTTCCACTCGCTATGTTCTTGGGCTCCTCAGGAAACCCACCACACCGCCACAGTATCCGACCAGGTCATCCAGGCGATCCTTCTCCCTCCCCTGGTGTGCCTTCCATCTCTTCAGCTCGGCGAGCAACACCTCGCTCTCCATGACGAGGTCGAAATGGAGCCGCAGAAACACCGTCATCCAGGCCTGAGTCAGCTCGTAGTCTCGTCTCGCCACCAGCCTGGCTGTCAAGGCCCGCAGGAAGTGCAGCAGCTCGTTGGAGTTGCTGTCACCGCCGTCGCCGGTCGACATAGAGCGCAGCTCGAGGTCGGCGCTTGATGGCGACAGCGACTTGAGATGCTCGATGAAGTCGTTGTCTAGATAAAAAGGAAATGGGCGTGGTCAGCTCACGAAGGAGGACTTGCTAAATAGTGGAGATGGTTCCCATCTGCCCTGTTGTGGCTTTGGGGGGGGGGGGGTTAAAAGCAAAAAAAAAAAAAAAAAAAAAAAATAATAAAAACAAAAAAAATAAAGTCCACCCACAAGGCACCACCCCCAAGGTTCGCCGTGAATGCCACTTGCGATCGGCAACAGACAGGNNNNCCCCCCCCCCCCACCCCCCCCCCCCCCCCGCCCCCCCCCCCCCCCCCCCCCCCCCCCCCCCCCGGGCCCCCCCCCAAAACCCAAAAAAAAAAAAAAAAAAAAAAAAGAAGAAGAACATAGTACGTACAGTCTCCGCTCATGGCACCACGCCGAAGGTTCGCCGTGAATGCCTCTTGCGATCGGCTCCAGTCTAGTTTCGTGATCCTCGACTGAGACTCGACGTCCTCCCTGTGGGACGACGCGAGAGCATTCAAACCCGGAGCCCTGTTGCCATTCGTCGACGGCAGGAAGAAGGGCGCCTTCTCTGGCGCCTTGGGTGCCTCTGTCGGTTTGTTCCGCTTCTTGATCAGATCAAGATGCAGCAGCGTTTGCCATCTGCTCTTGGGCACCAGACTCAAGGTCATCATGTCCGTGTTTAACTGGTCTAGGTTAGGCGCTGCTACTCCGTCTTCTTCTTCTTCCTCGCCGTCCTGGCTGTCGTGCTCGAAGGCCGCCTCCACCAAGCCCTGACCGCCCTCTCCTGAAGTCGTCGGTCCGGAGATCTGGCTGACCTCCTTCTCTGAAATCTGTCTTGTGGGTACGTGCTTGAAGACGGCCCTGTTTGTCCATATGTTGACGCCCAGGTGGCCCTCGCTAGAAGCTGCCAGGTACTCGCCGGTTGCCGAGAATGCTAGAGCTGTGCACGGCGACTCTAGCCTGAAAGCGTCAATCAGGTGGCTGGTAGGAAGATCCCACACGCGTAGTATGCTGTCTTGAGATGCAGCGATGATCCAGCGACCGTCGTTGGAGAAGCAGAAGTCGTTGATTGCACTCTGGCTGCAAGAGAATTCTCGGATCGTCTTCTTGGTCTCGATATCTACCACTCGGATGGTATTGTCGTCGCAGGAGAACGCAATGAGATCATTGGCGGCATGATATCGGCAGCCTAGAATCTTCGTCGTGGGCCCCCAGACGATATGCTCCAGCAGGTTTCCGGTCAGAAATTCCCAGAACTTGACAGTTCCGTCCAGCGAGCAAGATATAACCAGCTTGTTCATAGAATCGACGACCAAGCCGGTGACAGGCTTGGTATGTTTGCCGGACCCAGGCGGGAAAGTGGGCTTGGACCGGGACTGAAGCTGGTTCACCGCATCTGCCTGTTTCAGTTGGTGCAGCTTCACTTGTCTTGCTTGTGCTGGTGTCAACCTCGAGGGAAATCTCTGCCGGTGCATGCCGGACTGCAGGTTGAACATGTCGATACTGCCGCCCTCGGAACCGACGAGGGCAAACGTGCCGCACGGGCTGATGGTCACAGCTGACACGTTCATCCCGTCGCCAGTCTGGAATGCCCAGCGCCCTGCCCTCTTCCGACCCCAGAACCATGTTCGGGCATACGGATCGTCCTTGTGGCCCGTAACGACGCTCTCCCAGCCAGTCATGGCGCTGACTTCTGCATCTGTCCTCTTCTGGACATTGCCCTTCTGCCAGATCGGTTGTTTGCCGGGTAGCGCACCGATCCCACCATCGCGGTTCAGTGAAGAGGAAATGCAGGTGATCTCAGGGGCCTTGAGGTCATCCAGGGTGGTTGTCGGTCCGTGGCTGAGAGCTGATGTGGAGAGGGCACCAATCTTCCTGGCCTTCTTGCGGATGTTGCCCTGGCTCAGCTCAGTGCTCTGGCCGTCGCGGCGCAGACTCCACCCCCAGAGGCTTCGATCCTTTCCACCACTCATGAGCCATTTGTTGCCTGCTTCAGCACCGTCGAAATCAGACGGCAGGAACGCGAGACAGGTCACAGGCGCTGCATGCCCGCTTCTCGAGTGCAGTATACGAGGGATGGGAGAGAATGGCGTCTCGTCAAAGATCCACGACTTCAAAGAATTATCCAGGCCACTGGTGACGATGACGGGCTGCCCAGGCAGGAACTCGATCTTGCTGATGCCTCCACCGATGGTAGGGCCCTCCTGTGCGGGAGGATTATGAGCGCTTCGAAGAACCCCCATCATCCTGCCGCCCTTGTTGAGGTCCCAGAAGGTGACATCGCCATTCCTCTTCGTAGTCGTTGCCATCACGCCGTCCTTCCGACCATCTTGACCTGCACCTTGCCCATCGGTTCTGAATGAAATGCTTGTGACTGGTGCCTCCTCCGTGCCGGCCATAAGTGACAGCACTCGCCTGTCGGTCAAGATGTCGTGTATGATCAGAGGGCCATTGGCGTAGGAGATGGCCAGTAGGGACAGTGCCGGTGTCGGTTCTAGACAACACGCGGCGCCGCACTTTGGCGAGGGCGGCAGGATGGTGTAGATCAGCTTTCCCGTGCTGACATTCCAGATCTCCACCCACCCGTCATGTCGTCCCACAAATATCTTGTTCAGATAGGTGGGCATGTTGCAGAGACCTCCGGTGATTTCGTTGTCTCCTGGCTTGGAGGCGACAGTGTGTAACGTGGTATAATGCTCGAGTGTTGTGGTTTTCCATATCTCGATCCTTGTGAGGCAGCATGCGACTATCCAGGAGCCAAATATGAGCAACTGTCGTATAGGCTGGTCGAGATCGCCGGGCAGCGCAAGCTCTGCGGTCTTCTTGCCCCTCTGGAATACCCATAGGCCCTGAGTTTGTCCATGGCGAGGATCGCCCCATGCTGCGAACACCTTCTCTTTCCAAGCATACGTTGCTGTTATGTCGGCAGGAGCCTGTGGTCGGGTGATGAAGACAAGATTTAAGCCGCGCTTCAAGTCATAAGTCTGGAGGGAACGGCCGACCGAGGTGGTGATCTGGAAGGTTGTCTTGCCCTGGGGAATCGAGGTAAAGGGCACACTGGTAGGCGACACCAATCCCACAGTCTTTTTCACGCAATTATTAGCTCCTTGATCATATCCCAAATCACAATCCAATCTGGCGGGGGGGGGGAAGAGAGAGAAGGGGGGGGGGGGTCTCCCAGCGTACCCTGAACGGCGCAAAGATCCTTGAGCCTCTCGAGGCTGTATTCGCAGATTTTGATGGGCCACCAACTCTCTGCCGTTTGACCAATGGCCCGTCCTCTTGGTGCTGATGAGGCATCTTGAAGCTCTCCTTCGTGCCGATATAAGAAATTTCTAGATACGAAGCAAGAGGATGTGACCGCGACCAGCTTTCTCTCTCGACTTCAAATTATGCCGTTGAGCGAGCCTGCTTGGCGTACGGCCTAGGAAACTTTTTGTCTTCAGCCTCGCAAAAATTACTGGCGGGCCGCGAGAAGCTGGTCTTATCTTATCGCAGGGTGCAGCTAAAATGTACACAAGTACCTAGTGACTTCTCTGCCCCACCATGTGTGGGGCTGCCCCGCTGAAGTTTTCACATGTTTTGGGCCTTGCCAGTACACACTATGAAGTACCTACTGTACTGTACTACTACCGTGACAACCTTCAGCGGTTTGCCAACGGGGCTTTTAGCAGACGTTTTCCCTCTGACGACGCCACGACGTCAAAGCATTTTTGTAGCTTGTAGTCCGGGCTCCCCTGTTTGCTGAATTGATCTGCACATCGTGCTTCTTCATCTCTACTACATACGACAACACTAATACCATCCCAGAAGCCACGACTTATTGCCAGGTGTTGCTGCCCCCTTGACGGAAAATCGCAACTGCCACTTCCCAACTCCCTAGTTAAGGGCATCCAGGGACTTTCCCTGCCTCAATAACAACGTACTTTCCCTGCTTGTTGTCGACCTTAGTCATGCCAGGTCTCTGAGGCTAAAGAACAGACCTCGTTCTTCATTCTTCCCGACACAATTGAATCGTCCTCATCCGCCACTTCACCACGACCATCCCACAAGGCGGGGGCGTTCAGCATGTTGATATCTGATTCTCCACCTACAGCTCTCTTCACACCGCTCAGATACTGAGACTGTCACTACCATTCAGACCAAGACATCCCTCGGCTTGGCAGTACGACTACCACAACAAAACTATTAAAACCCCATCGAGGGCTCCCCCTTGAGATCTTGATCAGGAATTTTTTGGGTCATTGGCCGACGAGAACTGCACAGTGGTGCCACTTCAGCCTCCAGATCCAGTAGAGAGACTTGGAAGATCACGCGACATCTCTCACCAGCCCACCATGTCTGACGCTCCCCCTTCAGAGGGTGCTCCTCCTCCTCCTCCATCTGGAGAACCTGGCCTCTCACCCGATGAGATATCCGGTGCCCAGGCCTCAAAGTCTCAAGGCGGTTCTCCTGATACCTCACGGACGTCATCCTTCTCCTCTGAGGTCAACGCAGACCAGGCTAGCCTTTCTATGCCCCCTCCGCCGGGGGATTCGAATCCCTCCGACTCTCACGCCGACGACGCAGCTCCTGTTACATCTCGTGCGCTCGAGTCTCGCCGCCTGGGTGGCTCAAAGTCTCTAAGAGGCATTGCGCCTCCCAGCGATGGTACAGAACATCTCGACACTCCTCGCTTGGTCCCAGGTGCCTTTCCTGAACACTTTGATGAGCGAGTCCTCCCAGAACCCGCCATGCCCTCTGCACGCTCGTCCTTCTCCGAGAACGACAACAAGCGTATGAGCATCTCATCGATCTACTCGTTGGCATCAGCGAGGGGTGTGCAGAGCTCAGCAGCATCAGCGAATGGCTCCGACACTGGTTCGGCAGGCACTCCCCGCTCCGTATCAGGACTCATGGCGTCCCCTGCAGGCAAATCAGGCGACACGGGCGTATCTAACGTCACGGTCACCACCGGCAGTCAGGGCTCAAATGGAGGAAATCTCGCTCCTCGGGAACAGACTCACCACCACCACCTGTCTGACATTCTTAAGCGGAACCATGGGCAGATTCCCCGGTCCGATCCCTCGGGCACTCCAAGACCACAGCCTGGTAGAGAGAGAAGTCGTGCTAAGCGGAGGCTCAGCGGGAGTACGGCGGCTAGCAGCCACAGTCCGAGCAGTGATCGGACTCTCCACTACAAAGATAAGGAGGAAGGTTTGTCTGTCTTGTCTTCAAGTCAGACCGTCAGATCTCTAACCGATTCTGCAGCAAAGCCTGCTCCCTTGGGCCTTATTGGTGTCTGTGCCTTGGACGTCAAGGCGAGAAGCAAACCCAGTCGGAACATCTTGAACCGACTGTTAGCAAATCGAGATTTTGATGTCAAGATTTTTGGGGACAAGGTCATCCTGGATGAAGGTAGTTACCACCCGGTCGTCCCATACCACTGCCGCTACCGCTGACCTGAATTTAGACATTGAGAACTGGCCCGTATGGTAAGTTGAGCGCTCTGCCCTGAGAGGTGGTTTTTTTGGTGGTTTTTTTTTTAAAAAAAAATTATCTCGGATGGTGCTTTACCTTTCCCTAAGTAAATCTGCTAACGGCGTGGGATGTTTCAAGTGATTATCTGATATCATTTTATTCCGATGGATTCCCGCTGGACAAAGCCATCGCCTACACCAAGGCGCGTAAGCCCTTCTGCGTCAACGATGTGCCCATGCAGAAGATTTTGTGGGATAGGAGGCTGTGCCTTTATCTCTTGGACAAAGTCGGCGTCCCAACACCGCAGCGCCTGGAGGTGAGTCGCGACGGAGGTCCTCGGCTTCTCACCGCCGAGATTGCAAAGCATATCAAGGACGTCACGGGCATAGCTCTTGAACCCACCCCTACAGACCCAGAGAAGATGATTCTGCCTCGAAAAGTTGAGCTTGTGGACAACGGAGATGTCCTCAGCGTCGACGGTGCTCTGCTCAAGAAACCTTTTGTCGAGAAGCCGACGAGCGGCGAGGATCATAATATTATAATCTACTTTCACAGCAGCACAGGCGGTGGCGCGAGAAAATTATTCAGAAAGATCGGGAACAAGAGCTCCGAATACGTTGCTGAGCTCAACGTTCCCCGGTGCATCACGCAACCGGGAGAGAGTTTTCTCTACGAGAAATTCATGGAAGTCGACAATGCTGAAGACGTCAAGGCATACACGGTTGGACCCGAATATTGCCATGCTGAAACCAGGAAATCACCAGTCGTGGATGGCCTTGTCCGGCGGAATACACACGGCAAAGAGATACGCTACGTCACTAGCCTAAGTGACGAGGAAAAGGCCATGGCAAGCAAGATTGCTACCGCGTTTGGCCAACGCGTCTGTGGTTTTGATCTCCTCCGGGCTGGTGGAAAGAGTTATGTCATCGACGTCAACGGCTGGAGTTTCGTCAAGGACAATGATGATTACTACGACCACTGTGCCAACATTCTGAAGGAGATCTTTGTCAAGGAGAAGATGCGACGAGCTGGTATGACGCCACCGATGCCGTCTCCGGCCATCACGGACTCCGATCCCATGGGACGGGCTGCACCTGGTGGGAAAGACAAAGGTTCTAAGGAAACCCCCCTCGTCGGGATGTTGCCCAACCAGAGGACAGCTCTGCCGGCCTCAAAGACACCCCAGGACACCCGGGTCATGAGCGCGCCTCCCCCGGAGCCTCCCAAGCCGGAAAGTGCCAACGCCTCCAAATCCGGGAGTGGTGCCGCAAGCCCTCTGCTGCCTCAACCTCCAGAGCCTCCAGCTAGGAGCAGCTTGCCAACGTCCGCACCAGCCACGCTGCCAGCGACGCCAGACCTGCATGATCATGGCGTGGCTGAATCCGAGGTCCAAACACCCCCTCCACCTCCTCCAAAGCACTCGTGGAAATTGAAGGGCATGGTTTCGGTTATCCGACACGCTGATCGCACGCCGAAGCAGAAGTTCAAATTCACATTTCACACCGAACCGTTCATTGAACTCCTCAAGGGCCACCAGGAGGAGGTGCTGCTTATTGGCGAACCAGCACTTGCTAGTGTCTTGGAAGCTGTGGAGAAGGCCATGAAAGCAGGCGGCGAGGACCGCGAGAAGCTGAGGTCATTACGAAACGTCTTGATCAAGAAGAGCAGCTGGCCCGGCACAAAGGTCCAGATCAAGCCCATGTTCCGAAAGAAAAAGACGGACGAGATGGAGATACTAGACGAAAAGCAAGCTCTGCCAGAGGCGCAAGCTGTCCAGCCGAGCGCTGAGGACCATCGGGGAAATGGGCAGCTGGTAAGCCAGGGCTCTGGGAAAGACCGACAACCTCGATTCCCTCCGAAACGCCACGACTCTCTGTCGGGTGTGACTATGTCCAAGATCACAGCTGCCGAGAACGGGCTGGTGCTCGACAAGCTACAGCTTATTGTGAAGTGGGGAGGTGAGCCAACACACTCGGCTCGGTATCAGTCTCAGGAGCTCGGCGAGAATATGCGAAACGACCTGGCCATCCTCAACCGAGAGATCCTCGACGAAGTACACGTCTTCAGCAGCTCGGAGAGACGAGTCACCACGAGTGCACAGATCTGGTCGTCTGCCTTTCTGAACCGGACAGACCTTCCTGAGGATTTCATCCAGATTCGGAAGGACCTTTTGGATGATTCTAATGCGGCGAAGGATGAGATGGATAAGGTCAAGAAGAAGCTCAAGGGTCTCCTCCGGAAAGGGAACGAGCGGCCGTCTCAGTTCGCGTGGCCAGAAAATATGCCAGAGCCTTCCGAAGTCCAGACTCGGGTAGTGCTGCTCATGAATTTCCATCGTCGCGTCATGCAGCACAACTACAACAAGCTGCACAGTGGTGCCGTTACCTCGCTCACCGCGATTTCCAACCCGAACGGCTCTGAGAAACCCAAACATGGCGAGACTTCGTCTACTTCGATCCATTCGCATGCGTCAGCGCTTTCGCAGGCCAGTGCTGTAGCGGACATTCAGGCCCGCTGGTGCTGTGGGGAGGATGCAGAGCTATTCAGGGAACGATGGGAGAAGCTCTTCACAGAGTTCTGCGACGGTGAGAAGGTCGACCCGTCCAAGATCTCCGAGTTGTACGATACGATGAAATTCGACGCACTTCACAATCGCCAATTCCTGGAATGGGTCTTCACCCCTTCCAAGGCCATGCTGGAAGATGAATTCGGAATCATTATCGGGAACAAGGATGGCAAGTCAAGTTCTAGCCCTAAGGACTCCGAGGACCAGCAGCCATCTGGCAAAGCGTCCGAGGATGGCAAGAATGGAGACAAGGCCACCGTGAGGGAAGGGGACAAGGAAGAGCGCAGGATGAAGAAGATTTTCAGGAAGCCTTCCTGGAAGACCGGGCTGCGTGGTGCTGGTAAGATCGCCCCAGCGGAAGAGTACTTCAACCTCTGCAAGGGAGACAGCCAGACCAAGGCCAAGACCGATGCTCGCTTTGAGCCACTACGAGAGCTCTACCAGTTGGCCAAGGTTCTCTTTGACTTCATCTGCCCGCAAGAATACGGCATCAGCGACAGCGAGAAGCTCGAAATCGGTCTCCTCACCTCCCTTCCTCTGCTCAGAGAAATTGTCACCGACCTCGAAGACATGCAGGCATCCGACGATGCGAAGTGCTTCCTGTACTTCACGAAGGAATCTCATATCTACACGCTCCTCAACAGTATCCTTGAGGGAGGCATCGAGACCAAGATCAAACGGAGCACCATCCCGGAGCTTGACTATCTCTCGCAGATCTGCTTTGAGCTGTATGAGTCCGAGACAAATCCACCTGAGGTGGCTGGCGGAAGTGGCTATCCCACCTTCGAGTACAGCATCCGAATCACCATCAGCCCTGGCTGTCACGTCTATGATCCGCTGGACGTACAGCTTGACAGCAAGCACTGCATCAGCTGTGCGCCGAGGCGGAGCTTGACGCCACATTGTGACTGGAAGACCGTGATCGACACCTTACGAGCCAAGTTCCATACGTAAGTCAGAGATGGTTCGCGCCACGCAGCATAATGGTTCCCCTCCCCAAGGCTAATATATATATATCAAAAACTGCAGGGTCAAGCTCCCAAAGAGCTTTGTGGCGGTAAACCTCTCGGACGCGTTCTCGTGGCAGAAACAGCGCGGCGAAGAGGAGGTTGACGACGATGATGGTTTGGAGATGAGGCTAGACCGGGCGAAGGCGAAAGAGGACAAGGTCACGGCAGCCCAGGACCTTGTTTCCGCAATAACCGAGGCGGCAGTGGCTGCAGAGGACGATGTGCCGCGGCTCTAATAGGTTTAGAACCCCGGAATCCCGAGGCCAGCCGTTTATTACGGCGCAAAATGCGGTTCTCCAATTCATTAGACTCTCACACCCACACGCATACATGCACACACTCACACACACATACACACACTCACTCACTCACTCACTCACTCACGCAGACAAACACCTACACACATTACCTTTGACGATTACCTCAAAAGAAATGATAGACGAGGATGATCATCTCAGGACCATCCTGATGGGAGCGGTAACAAAAGAAGAGGGAAAAAACTTGACGGCCCGCCGGGTGTGCCATTAGTACAAGACAATAGAAGACAAAAGATCAATAGCAAGACGGCTCCCAAATGGGGCCAAGCGAATCAAGATTTTCCAGCTGTTGGCTCAGGCAGGACGCGCGCACAATGTTTGCTGACAGCTTGACAAGATCTTCACCCGGGTGTATACCGTCCGCCACCACTGGCTCGGCAGGCCCCTCTTCTTTCTTTCTTTCTTTCTTTCTTTCTTCCTTCTTCTCACTTTTTTTCCCCTGCTCTTTCTTTTCCTTCGTTTCCTTCTTTTCCCTGTTCTTCTTTCTCTTTCTTCTTTCTTCTCTTCACTTTCCTTTGAATGCCAAGATGAACGAGGAAAGAAACATACAAAAGGAACTCCCCTTGTGTTTCTCTCTCTCTCTCTCTCTCACTCTCTCTCTCACTCACACACACACACACACTCTCTCTCTCTCTCTCTCTATTCCATGGCCAAGGAAGGAGAAAAAAGGCTATTTTGAATCCGGACATGATCTCTCACCGGTCGTCTGATGCTGGTGTCGAACCCTGGAAGACTTTTAGGGGGGAGGGTGGGGAGGTTGGTTGTCCACACGGCATGGAACAGAGAGAGAGACACAGAGAGAGAGACGTGGCCCCTTTTGGGGGGGGGGGGGTGATGGTGACATGTCTTTTCCGTTGTCTAATAAGAAAATGGGGAGGAGGGGTCGAAATCTGAGATGTCATATCCCAGGAGTGGGGGGGAGGGAGGGGAGGGGGTGAGCAGTCTGCGTAATGCTGTGGGCAGGACAAGGGCCTCCTCTCCTGGACCAGCTCTTTCAAAGTAGGGTTGATGAGCCAGTTCACACACAGTTGAATTGTGGCGCGGGGCTAATGATGTTCTGTTTGTTTCATATGAGAAAGGTTTTTTTTTGGGTTTCTTTTTCTTTTTCTTTTTTGGTGTGCGACTTTTGATGTCATGGGTGGATGTAGAGGCATGTACGCAGGAAAGAAAAAAGCAGGTCTTGGATCATCATCATCATCATCATCATCATCATCATCATCACCATCATCATCATTGTCATGATCGTCTCCTCTTCCAAGCGAGGTGGTGGAGGGTGGCAACAGTGGAGCCGAGAGAGAACCACGATGACGCCTCCCATGGCACGCGATGAACAGCTACGCATCTGAGATGTTCCCACCGAGGCCCGACTGGGCAAAGAAGGTCCTCCCCAAGAAGAGTTAAGCATCCTGAAGGATGACTTCTTCTGTACGTTGCCTACTAGGGGAGAGTGTAGGCACTGAGTGGGGGAGGGGGGGAAGGTTTTTTTTGGTTTTTTCCTTTCTTCGTTGGGCACACCGCCGGCTATCAAATATTGTATGTATGTATGTAACACACTTTATGGACATATCACAGTATCATTGGTACCACATACCTGAGCAGCCAGCCAGACGCCAGCTTGTCCCGAGTATAAGGAGGTTCGCTTATCCTGGCAGGACGGCAGGCAATATGTACCTAGCACACAGCAGGTCAATCGGTCAAGGTGATGGGGAGAGGGGGAGGGAGGGAGAGAGGGGGGGGGCGGCCATTGTTCCCAATTTCAGGGAGAGAGAGAGAGAAAAGGTTGACCTCGCATAGCCACTCTACTGGGGAGTTTTCTGCAGGACAGCCGGTCCTGAGGGGTGTCCGTTCTCCCCTCCCCCTCCCCCCCTCCTTCCTCTGCTGAGACGTCTGGGATGTTCAAAAAATTTATTTTCTCTACGTGCCCAGCATCGAATATTTGATGAAAAGGGTAACTACTTGGCTTCTCAGGCGAGCAGGATCGGGGCCGGATAAACAGCTCTCGCAAACGAGGTCCTTGTTGACGAAAGGAGACAACAAAACGAGCATGAGGTCGCAGAATGAGTTGAGCGTTCTCACTTTACTCTTCGGCTAAGCTAAAATCTGACACTTTCCACAACGTTGACGCGAGGGGCCGTTCCGCCAGTGTTGTACATTGCCACGACGTTCTCGGGAGGGAAGAGAGAGAAAGAAGGGGGGGGGGGGGGGCTAATTGCTGACCTGCGTAGTTCTCTCTACCAACTACCCTCTTCCCCTCTCTCCCTTTTCTCTCTTTTATGATTTTTTATTTTATTCTTTCCCTTCATTCTTCATTCATTCTTTTGGCTACCACAGTTGGTGACGCCAGCCAGGTAGGTCCGCGGAGAAGATGGAAATCATATGTGAATTATTCGGTCTGCCCGATGGTGAATCACGCTGACCAAAGCGGGGGGGGGGGGGGCACTCATCTGGCTCGTGGAACAGCGAGCTAGTTTCCAGATGAGGACACGGCTGCAGGAGGGAACCATGATGATGGTGTGCACTCGAGGACGACCGGTGAGCCGCAACGGACCTCTCAGGTCTCAGAGAAGGGACCTTGGAAGGGTGGGGAGGCGGGGGGATTGTCGGATGGGGGCCACGTCTCCCCCCTACTAGAGAATGGAGATGCGTCCAAGCTCGGCCCTTCCAACTTTTTTTGTTTTTTGGTGGTTTTTTTTTGTCATAAATGACACAGATTGTACGGTCCTGCAAGGCTCACGGTACGCTGTTCCAGATTAGTATCCGAGTCCTGCATGAGAAGGGCGTTGGTTCCTCCACACCACCAAGGCTGGTGGGAGGACAACATCCTCGACCTCGGGAAGTGGTGGTCGCCATCGTTCCCATGCCCATCTTTACCCCAAACATTTTGGTCGCTTTGTTTCTCATCAAACGTGATTCGTGCGCCTACTCCGAATCATCCCTCAACCTGACTTTTTTTTTTCGCAAGACACTGTTTTTCCCGTTGCGTGAGGGATCTCTGTCGTGGTAATCTCTCCAAGCAACGCCGTGGTCTAGGCCTTTTTCGAAGATGGGGGGGGATGCCGTACCCGAGAACAAGCTGCATCAATAGAATCAAATGGTATTGCGTTGCTATCCGATTTATCGAAATTTTGATTAAAGGACCGGTCAAAATTGATCCTGCTGCGTCGATTGCGTGAGTATCCCACTCCGAAGACGACAAGCAAGACCCAGCTCGCATTGATGCCCAACGTACTATTGGGCCTGTGCGAGAGACAGGCCAGGGTAAGGAGGAGGAGGAGGAGGAGGAGAAGGTGGTGGCCCAGTGGTTACAGAGATGAAACCAGCCATGTCGACATTTTTACTTTATCCCCCGCCCCCCCCCCCTTCCCCCTCAAAATATGCGTGGTACATGATTCCTAGAACAGCTTTGACAGAAGGGCTTTTCGTACAGCAGCCAAGTTGTCAAGAGGATTAGATGGGTGCTCGGAGGCAGCCGAGAGCCTCAAGGTCTAGACGCCTAGAACCCTTGGAAGGATTGGAGTGACATTTGACGAACGTGCAGGGTAACGATCGTAGGGCGGGCGGGCGGGCTTGTTTGGGGAATCGCGAGGCGCTGCAGACGGGCCTCGCTTAGACGCATGCTGCGGACAGGGGACGGACGTTGGCCCGCCGGGAGCAAGTCTCCTTGGGGATTTTAACCTATGAGCCGTGCCCCTCGTGATCGTCGCGCGATGCGCCTTCGCAGCATAGCTTCTTTCCCGCCGGGCGACTACTATGACTATAGGACGATGGCGCCCCAATATTATTGTCCCAGCTTCCTCCTGCCCTGAGGTGTTCCCCGCGCAGGATCGACAAAGGAGTGTGTCCGTCAACTTTATGCAGCTACGGCTACCTTCGGGGAAAGAAGAGGGAGGAAGAGGGGGGAGGGTGAGGCTTTCTTTCTTCTTTTTTTCTTTGTTTCTCTTTTCTTCGTAATCACAAATAAATTAACAGGTCTAGAGCGCGCCGTGAGTGTGACGACGCCGCTGCAGCGCAGGTGTGCATATAAGAAGACGGGCGCTTTCACCCCTACCTCACGGGAGCCGCGCAGAGAGAGAGAAGGGGGGGGGGAGAGGGAACTGCTCTCGGGATTTGCGGTCGCTGTCCCCGCTTCCATGATTCGATCGGCATCACAAGACAGGGGTTTTCTTTGGCAAAGCAGAGGTCGCCCCGCGATGTGGACGAGACGCTGGATTCGTACAAAGAGGAAGAGGGGGGCGGGGTGGTCCTCTACCATCCGTACCATGGTACTTATCTCGAAGCCTTGTCGGATGTATTCCGAAGGAACGCGTGGTGTTCGCCAAGCACGGGTGAGGACCCGGCCCCTGTCAGGTGCAAAGCTGGGCCTGTGGATGTCAGACTTTTGATATCAGGCACCGGAGGTCAGGCAGCAGGTGGATGTTGGGCACAAAGCCGTTCTCGTCGAGGCGGCAAAAAGCCAACATGGTTTCGGTCATGGTCAGGCTTAGGGAGAGGGAGGGTGTGTCCCGGGGGCCAGGACCACAGGGGTATGAAACAAATGACGGGAAAAGGGTGCTGGCGTGCTTGAGATTGATCACTCCTAAGACCAGCGAGAAGGGTTTTTCTCTCGGAAGAAAGAAAGAAAGAAAGAAAGAAGAGAGAGAGAAAAAGAGAGAGAGCGAGAGCGAGAGTGAGGGCTTCTCGTTCCATGCAATCTTGGCTGCAACTAGAGCGAATATCTGTACGTCCCATCTCTCTACCCTGTGTATACTTCAAGTAGATGTAGTTAGCGAAATAAAGATCATACTCAAGCAGGACGGGAGGGAAAGATGAGGTGGGTTGAAATTGTTGTCAAGAAGATAAATAAATAAATAAAAGAAAAGAAAAGAAGAAAAGAAAGCAGGGCTCTCGCTTCGGGAATAAACAACATAACAGCCACCCACCTTCCGTCCGTCCAGGATTGTCCTTCTGGCTCAAAATGCTGAACCCCAACATCCGTACTTGGTACATGGTACATAGTACTCTTTCTTTCTTACCAACACAGGTGGGGCTTGGTGGGGGCTGACAAGTGACAAGAGGGAAAGAGAGACCAATGCCCCAGTACCGGATAGCGCCAACTGGGCCTCCGCTCCCTCGGTATCCACCGTGTCCAGACCACCTGCACCTGCCAGAACCCTGGACTGACCCCAGCATCCCAGCAGGAAGGGGGACCCAAAGGAAACCCACCCAGCCCGCCCAACCGGGATGTACCGCTTGTGCAAGGGGTGCGAGCTGCTGGCCGTACATAGTATACGGACCACAACACACTAATGTACCCCTGGGTGTCACTCTTGCCCACAGTAGGTCCCGAGGATTTCTTTTTTTTTTTCTTTTTTCTTTCTCTTCTTCTTTTTCTTCTTCTCTCATTATTGGATATATTTTTATGTAGTAATTATAATTTTTAAAATTCATATGCATTGTTAAATGATTTATAATTCTTTATTGATTTATTTCTAACCTGTTTGAACATACGAACACGAAGAAAATGTTGTACAATGTCCCACCTCCCACCTCTCCCTCCCCCCCCCTTCCTCTTCAGGGCAAACTCAGTAAGCCCTTTGGGAAAGTATTCCCACCTTGACCCACCTTCCTTTTTGCCTCAGCTGCAGCTTGTTGTCTCCAGTCTAAGTATGAATCCTTACCACTTGGGGACCCGTGATACAGATACAGAAACACCACACGCACGGCACTTCCTTTTCCTGAAGCCCTACAAGAGAGCGAAGAGAGATGCCGGGAAAGGGCGCCTCCCGACGAAGCCGGTCATTGTCCAAGGATTTTCGGTTGACATGTCCCGTCCTGGACGCCTCACGCCTTCTGTCTTTTGGTGTACAGTACGCCGCCGAAGAGGGAGGAGGGGGAGGGGGGGCGGGGTGGGATGTTGTTCAGTCTGCATCCTGCGGGGTAGGCTGCTTCAGGTGCCGTCCTGGTGTGTGTGTGTGTATGGAAACATTCTCGCAGCAGGTTTCTGTGTCCTGCGCCCCAGGAATAGTACTACCACTACTACTACTACTACTACTACTACTACTACTACCATTGTCTCCCCTCTCCCTCTTTCTCAAGTCTCTCAGTAATGGGAGTGGGAATGGGAATGGTCCCGCAAAAGGTCTTGTCAGCTTGGACGTACGAGAGCAGCACCTGTCCAACAACAAGCTCTTCTCGGTGGGATAATAGAGTTTCGCTAGGTTTCGCACCTCGGTCTGAGCACTGCGGGTGAGCATATGACAATGTTCACGAGACTCAAGTTGGTTTACCTAGAACCGCTAACGGCGTTTGTTTTGCTTGCTGAACAAACCTCCCTGAAGGAATTATGCAGGAATAAACATCACTGGCAGGGGCAGCAGCTCGCACAGTTGTCTGTAGCACTTGGTACTTCAGCCCTGCCTCTTGAAGGAATCAAGGATATGCTTAAAAAGCTTTGTGTCCGTGGCCGCGGCAGCCCACATTTTGACAGCGGAATGTCAAACACGTCAGGGATAAACATAACACAGCCCAGTTTGAATCCGACTAGGTCACCAGATGGTTTTTGGTTTTCTTTCTTTCTTTCTTTTTTTTTTTTCTTTCCCCCCCTCCCCTCCCTACCCGCCGAACCTCAGCCTTGCCCTTGCGCCGTCCCATTAACCCCCCTCTCACCCCCTCTCCCATGACAGGGTGACTCGTGCTGATGAGGAGAGCAAGGTCGCAGAGGCTTGATCTAAAGAGGGGTTCCCCATATACTATTACTATGTATGTACCTCAGACAAGGGCGCAATCCCCCGATATGTGACCAGGGAGGGCGCCGGCCATGTTAGTCTATTTCCTATTCGACTCAGGACTGCATTGCATGTACATACGCATGTCTCAATCACGACCCAAAGTTACTCAACAAAAAATTATCGTGTACTGTGCCTTGTATCTGCTACTTCTTGTATGCCTCCTAATCGGGTACTGTACCTCGTCTTTTCTTTCATTATCTTTGTGTATACTTGACTCTACCAATCATCTCAACTTCTTCTCCACACCCATACCTTATACCGTCCAGTGTTGTGTTTGGGCTCAAATGTGTACCATCGCAGCAGTGCCAGCCAGTCTCATCCCGCGCGCGCTCTCCCCCCGAAGTGTTCCTTCTTCTTCTTCTTCTTCTTTTCTTCTTCTTCTTCTCTCTCCCTCTCCCTCTTTCTCTTTTATTTTGGGTGGTGGGGGGAAGAGAGAGGGGGGGGGGGGGCTGCTGTACTACAAAGGCTCATTCCCCCTCCTCCATTATGGGAGCACGATGACCCTGGCTGGCATGGGTTGTGGCCAGGAAAATGGTGCATCAAGGTGCATACATCTTGCCATCGGTCGACCCACCACCGCCGCGGATCGCTTGCGGTCCATCCGGTTCCTTTTCAGTCCACATACATACCTCTACGCGAGCAAGCAGGTGAATAAGAACCCTGGGGCCCCCTCCCCTCCTCGTCTGGGCCGTCTGAAGGTTGCGTGGCTCGCTATCAGGATCTTTCGCCCCTGCTGCTATCCACTATTACTGTTGTTCCTCTTTGATCGATCGTGAACCCCAAGGTTTGTTATATCAAAACTCTGCATATCACGGTTCCTCTCCTTTCCTGAGGATCCAGCTGATAGTAGGAGAACAGAGACACACAGAGAGAGTCTCGTGCGTCACACTTCATCATCTCACGAGCACGGGCTCGCCTCGCCGTCCCTATCTGGACGGTCCCTTTCTGCAACCCTACACAAACTGACGACGAGTTGCCGAGACCAAAAACCTAAGTCTTCTCGCTGCTCTGAAAGGAACGTCAAGTGGTTCCTCTCAAGGTTCACGCTCACTTCTTCCTCCTTCTCGCAGTACAGGTACGCATGTTCTTCGTTTTTTCTTCCTTTTCTTCTTCTTTTGAGTCGGTGCGTCGCTTGTACTTGAAGTCTGACTCTTCTTCCTGTGCTCACCTCCGTAATGCCCTTACAAGTGCTGTCTCGTTTTCCCTTCCTCAGAAGCGACGTTCGGGCTGTCGCTGACTAGGTCACAGTTCTCAAGACCAAAAAAGTCTAAATCAAGTCAGGCTTCCCCTGTCGAGGTATTTCAGGAACTTATTTCCCCCCCCCCGGCATTGACCGCGATCTGCGCTGACCCCAGAAACGTCACTACGTAGAGGTTACCACTATTTGACCGCCCCGCCGCCGCCTCTTTTCTTTTTTTACTTTCCTTCCCGACCTCGAGAGACTACCCTTTGTTGTCTCTCTTTCCATTGCGCCTTTTCTCTACACACACACACACACTCTCTCTCTCTCTCTCTCTCTCTCTCTGTCTGTGTGTGTGTGTCAATACCACCGTACCAGCCTAGCAGCCCGCTCGTTCAGCAGACCCTTTTGTTGGCCTCTCGAAAACAGAGAAACCCAAGACCACTGCAATGGCCGTCCAGACCATTTGTGCCCACGCCTTCCAGGTCCTCAAATCAGACAGCACTTTGGTCGTGTGGCACTGTAACCTGTGCCACACGGGCCCAATGTACATGATTTTCGAGTGTCGATACTGCAAGCTACACACCTGCCGTGCCTGCACGCTGACCTCTTAAGGGACAATGGCCCTTACTGTCGATTGGAGTGGCTGTATCGGACCTCCTGCCCTTGTCGTGTGGTCTGCAAAGCCTGCCCGCAGCTTCTCCATTGGTCGTCGTGGGGGTCATCTTCTCTGGGCGGGATGCTCAGAGCTTCCCCTTTGCGAGGACTTCTTCTTCTTCTCAAGACGATATGTCCGACTGCGCGGCCATTGTAAGTATTCCTGTATTAGCGACTCCATCCTCAGGAGTAGTGTGCGTTGGTTGCACTGGCTGACATGATCAACTTCACAGATCAGCAAATTTTTTATTTTTTTTTGAACCACGACGGGGTTGGCAGGAGTAGGTCAGGTACCTCTCTTTTCATCGGGGCTGCGGGAGCAGCGGCAGAATTCCAAGAGGACCAAGTCGGCGCGGGGAATGGCGAGATAATGACGACAACCTTTACTCCTCCCCCTTCCCTGGTGTGAACCACACTCCACTGGTTGTGGGAGGGTCGAGCCATTGCGGTGCCAATCTGGGCTTTCTCTCTCCAATGCGGTTGTCGGTTGCGACGTTTTTGCCCCTTCTTCTTCTTCTTCTTCTTTTTTATTTTAACCCCCCTCCTTCGGCACCATCCATGCAGCTATCGACTAGTCTCAATTTTTCAACCACAACAAGACCATTTATCACCCTCCAAGGTGCATTAGTGGGCCTTCACCGGGTGTGCACACCATCCTTCTTCCTTTGTTTGCCTGCCACGGACTACCCAGTGGGAAGATTTCGCGCTTGTCTGAACCCAGCAGTTAATACAAGACTCGTCGTCTTGTGTGTGCCAACTATTCTTCGGTCTCGACGGCAATCCACGACACATGTCTCTCTCAACAGCACCAGCGGTTTCCCAAACAGAGTGCGCCATTGGACACATGCGGCAGAGCAGCAGGCCTTTGGATCCCCCTTTCCTGCTATAGGTCTTGGTCATCTAAACTCCGCTGTCTCTTTTTGTCAGGGCTCTTAATCACCGGCCAGATCGGGATAGAGAGATTGGTTACATGATGTCGTCCTACAGATTTCACTTCAGACTGAGCAGGAGGGGCGATCTGGGTTCGGATCTTGGATTTTTTGGATTTTGGATTTTTCACTTGGCTTCGCGGTGAAACAGGTGGGCAGTATTGGGATCTTCCTTTTCTCCTGTCATTTTATTTTATTTTATTTTTTCCCCCTTCTTCTCTTCTTCATTCTCTCCTTCTTGCCTTTCCATTCTCTTTTCCCTCGCAACAGGGAAAACCAACATTGGTGATGAAACATAGTTTTTTTTTTTTTCCTTTGCACAATCTCACCGCGCATTCACCCATCTACCTGTCTCGATTTTCCCATGTGTATGTGTGTGTGTCGTTGCACAAGCGAGGAGAGCCTCGCTTGCCCAATGCCGTCATGATCCGATCCAGATGAGGTGACGGATCACATTCCAGATCGAGTCGGTTTCCTGCTTATGTGACACCTCTCACGAGACGGAACGGTAGTTTCCGTTAGCATGAGAACATGATACCTCCTCGACTGGCTCCTTTTGTAGACATGACCTGAGCTTCGCATAATGATAGGTGCTTCCGAGGTTGTCTGTGGTAGACATAGTCGTCCCGCGAGGCCGGCGCTGAGGTACAATGGACTTGGTCTTCTCGTATCACTACATCTAGGTTGCTGGGAATTAGCGAGTCTCCTTATGCAGTGTTACGTGGCGTCTCTTGTTCAGGCGAGATCGCTCATTTATTATAGATGCGACTGATCATTTATGTTTATTTATCTCGGGTTCTTTACTACCCACCTTGATGCCTGAAGAGGGGAGGAAGAAAAAGGGGGCAAAAATCGTCCAGGCGGAGGCAGCCATATCTGCTCCTTAGCAATCCTTGTTTCAAAGAGATATACAGACTGCCCTGCCGGGTGCCACCTGTCTCTTGTGTGTCGCAGACCCCTTTTGGCGACTTATAATAATGGCCAACGGCTCCTGTCAGATATTTGTATTTCCTAAATCATGTACCTGCGACATCTCTCAGCCGTTAATCAACCTTTCTCGCAGTGTCTTAACTATACAACCCAAATCTCACCGCCAGAAACGATAATTACCTCCGAACCAGTTGTTCTATCTGCTCCTCCTGAAGCCTTTCAACACAGGCGAAGAAGAGGCTGGCCGTCCACCTACGTGCCCTGCACAAACCTCAAGGTTGTGTTGTGTTCTATTTATGTCGCTCGTCCAACCAGCCATTCTCGAGGTGTCTGGCGCGCCCTCACTTTCAGCCCACCGTCTCAGCTTCGGTTTTCAGGGCCCCATTGCGGGCGCGCCCTGAGGCGAGCGAGGCTGGTCTCGCATTGCGATATCAATTATGGACAGGCGGGCTGGTCGCAAAAGCAATTTGCAACAAATATACCCGCCTAACAGCCATGTTTCAGTCTCAAATTAAGAGACACCCGGGCGCCACACCGTGCATTAACCGTACCTGCACTTCCCCACCGTATCTCTCCGTGGGTGTCGAGGGGCACAGAGACACAGAAACAGGCGGCTATCATCTCAAACACCATAGCTCATCAGCCAAGCGGGAACACACAAACTCCCCTCCTCCGTATGTAAGTCGTCCTTATGCCATCCATCAGGTTTATAATATAAGTCATTACTGATACAACATTTTGAAGTACTGATGGCTCGGGTATTTTATCAGCTTCGCCTTCGAGATAGATGCGGTTGAAACAGGCCAACAATCCTCGTCTCGTGACCTGGTACGGCTGCAGGAGCCTACTACGATCCGAGGTGCCGGAGCACCCAACAGGTTGGGGAGAAGAAGAGGGGAGGGGGGGAATTCATTTTTGCAATAGGCGCCTCCCACGCGACTAATTACCAACTCCCCGTACGATAAACCGGGCGACAGGCCTCATAGCGCCGAGTAAGCTGTGCTTTCCCATTTTTTTAGGTTTAGTCAAGGAAGAAAGGTGGCTACCGCAGTGGCTCTTCAAGACGGGCAAGGGACGGTGGTGGTATCTTGGGTTACTTCATCCTTAATCTTTGGGGGGGGGGGGTATATCAGGAGAAAAGGAGAAGAATGTCCTAGCTTAGGGTACCGGGGAGAAAGCCGGACCCCTCTTCCCCCCTCTCCCCCCCTTTTTCCTTCTCGTCCTTCCATGCCGAGATTAGCTGCTCAAGGGCTTGCAAATCCTTGTACCTTGTTTTCTTCCTTTTTTCCTTCCTTTCTTTCTTTTTCCAAAAGCAACGAAGCGTCATTTTCGCGAGACCCTCATCGTCATCAACCTCCGATCATCTCAAACAGAGTCCAAAAGATGCGGTGAGGCGTGGTTGTAGCTCTGCTTCCCCTCCCCCCCATCCTCCCCCACGGGTGAGACCTGCAGATGTTCCGAGAATTCAGAAGCCAATCGACGGGCGTCTTTGGCCCTCGAACGGGAAGGGGCAAAAAAGAAACCTCTCATGGAAGAAGAAGGGGGGAACGAGAAACTTAGGTCCCTCGGGTCAACGGTTCGGGGGAGCAGTACTCAAGCTCTAGCGGTGAAGGAAGGGCCTTTACCCACCCCCCAAGTATACTGCTTTTTATAACATGGTATGCCGGTGAACAAGAAAGGAAGAAAAGACCTGCTGGGCTACTACTACTACGTAGATTCCCGCAGGAGGAGCCCCGCCCCCACGCTTGGCCTGGATCCGCCACCGGGAGAGGATTGCCGTCACTAGGGGAGACACGGCGCGGGGACTTTTTGGTCAGGGACATGGTGGATTAGATCTTTGGGAGGGGGGTTTGTAACGGGTAGATGATCGATTGACCTCGTCGGGCTAGACCCAAAGGAGACCCTGTGTGTCGTATATAACAAGTCGGGACCGTGGTAGTGCCGGTGGTGAAGCGTGGGTTGTGTATGTGTGAGTGCTGGGGCTGGGGTACGGTGGCGGGCATCGTGAGGTGGCCGTCTGGTTTCGACTGCTGGTTTGAGAAGCGTAGGAAACATAGCTGATGCTCCCGCCAATAGGTGCAGAGAAGCCAGGCAGGCGGTTTGCAGCGTTTGCATTGGTCGTCCGGTCTCTTGGACGCATGGAGGGCCAGAAATCATCTCCGTTCCGATGAGCGAGAGGCTGAGAGCCTCTTTGGGTCTCCTCTGACTTCTGAGCACGACCAAGCTCTGGGGAAATTATTATCTCAAACGTAGCTTAGATGGCATCCTCCAGCCTCTTCAAGTATCAGTGTGAAGATCATGAAAAGTGGGCACGCCCGGCGGGTAAGCAAGTCTGAAGAACGACTTGTGAAATCTGCCTTTTTATTTTATTATTATTACAAAGAGATGTTTTAGCAGAATCCTGATTAGCTTATATTCCACTACGTAAATTGGTACTGCCCACTCAGCTATATGTAATAGAGTCATGAGATTAATCTACGTTTATTGTGAGGAAGTGAGACATCCTCTTTACTGTGAGGGATGTTGAGCAGAGTGTTGTTCGAAGTGTAGTAGGAGCTGAGAAGGTGAAAAACAAATATAATTCATATCAAAGTATTAGGAAATATCGAAACTAGAAATTGAGAGGGATAGAATGGTACATTTAATGCGTTGTAGAGAGGCTTGCTCAGAGAAAAAGCACAAGACGACTTGAATGATAAAACTATAACTTATGACTTGGAATTGGAAGATTTAACTCGGCACAACGCCTTATAAGAATATACCTTTTATCAGTAAGGACTTACTCCAGTACTTCCTTGCCTAGTAGATAATGTAATTCGCAACATGAAGGTTGGCAGAAGCGGTTGGCTTCAAAACCACAACACTTCCACAACTGCCTACGTGTAGTTGTGCAATTCAACGAAGACGTGAGAGGGAATGATTATAAACCCTAGCCGTTGGACTATAGATTGGATAGGTGCTTGATTTGTGGATTATTTGATTGATTACTGAAGAATTACTCGGGTATTTAGATACACTAGGACCAAAGCCTCGTCTAATTGTTCAAATTGAGGTTCGGGAGGAGAGAAGTTTCTACTAGTATTGGCCAGGAACCTTGCAGTATTCAGTAGACATTAGCCAGAGAATTGGAATAAACAAATACCAGTAAGAAACAAGGCCGGGTTTGGAGAATTCGTCCGCCATATTCATATGTCTTTGAACTTACAAGTCTCCTCAAACAGGACTCAAGAAATACACACATACATACGCACGCACAACAATCATGCCGATCAATTGAGTTTTTCAATTTACTTCGTTTAAAGAAAGGATTGTACTGGAGCAAAGGTTTCAATGTTATGCAGGCAAGGTATTGATTATCCAGGAGAGTTCTCCCTCTCCCGAGGCAAGTGTTGCCAGGTAGCTGTAGCCACTCACAATGCTCTTCATTCTGCTCGCGATCTCTACTTATACTTTCACCCATCTTTGCATGCTCAAATATCGTGGGTAGAGTTTACTTCCTGAGAGGTGACCAAGTACTCAAACATAGTGTATGAGGTTTCGGGCCAGACCTGGACATGTCAGTAAAGGTCAATAATTAGGCACTTACAGAGCCACGCCGGTATCTCAAATCAGACTGCGAATCCACTGTGAGGAGGTCTTCAACCGAGACTTCAGAGATACATCACAGCCAGTGTCACAACATGAAAAGTCGATTGTTGATCTGAACAAAGCCCGGGGTGGAACCTTGAGTGATAAACGCATGTGTGGATCTTGAATTGACAATGCGAAACCACGGCCCGTACCTTATTATTATAATAAGGACAGTTCCCGCTTTTTAAACTTTTAGCACTTTCAACCACATTCTTCTTATTCTTTACTATAGTAAAAGATCTCGCACGAGGGCCGGTGCTGACGCCTGTTGGGGCCATAAGCTTTTTTGTGTTATACAGCATAACGAGCAAGGTTCTCGCCGCTGTCACTTACAGTTGGGGGTAGGGGCCAAGCAAGGCCAGGACAAAGTCAGATGTCAGCATCCAGTAAAGATGGAACCCTTCTGAATTTTAAGGAAAGCATTTCAGCTCGCGAAACTCTTTTTCTTTTTCAACCAGAGCTTGCACGGACACTTGTCGATGTCAGCAGTATCTTCCAAGCATTTGCCATACAAAGACACCGATTGGATTGGCATCCTGCAGCCTGGAGCCTGAAGGATTAAGTTGTCATACAGTATGTTGCTAAGCCACCGCACAGATCCGACCACAGGATCTGGGGATGTCCGAACAAAATCCCCACAACAAGGACCGGGGGAACGGCCGCATCGTCACGGTGGTCCGGAGATCTTGTCTGAAACGCCAATTTTCCGGTGCAATAATACGTCCGATCTTTAAGGTTGTGACCCCCCCCCCAGATTGGCTGGTACTTTTGGCCTACCACGCTGCTGTCCTAAATACACTTGGGAGGGCGCACCAGCGTGGCGAACCTCCAGCTCAGAGATCATGTGGTGCTTGTCCACTTCTGGACTATCGAGAGAGATCTGCACAGCTGAGTGCGTTTCCACGGTAGAGAAATGCTCTTTTCTCCACATGCCCATTCTAGGTGATTACATATTGCGACCCTCTGAATGCAGGCTGACATGACCTCTTTTTAACCCGGAATCTTGTTGTCGTACAAGGCGTATGCTTCGCTTCATGCTCGCAAGTGGTATGCGGACAATGCATTCGGACTTATGAAATGAACCGTTAATGGGAACCACATAATATTGGCTCTTGTGCCAGTCATTTTGGCAGTTGATACTACTTGGGGGGAGGGGCTAGAGTTAAGATTGGTATAATAGGTTGATCTGGAAATAGTTTTCGAGATGGGTCTCGCGTCAGCCCCCAATCCGCTCAATAAGCAGCAGCCTAATCGCCCTCGCCAGGATGTTCATCTACAAAATTGCAGCGTTTCTCGATATTGCTTCACTTGCAAGTCTTCAGTTTTGGGTGTCTTCTGTGCATTTCTCGTTATTATTTTGGTCGGAGCCTTTTTAGGACATGGTCAAACTGACGACTATTCTTTCTTTATAAATTGTATATTGCATCTGGGACAGCGAGTCTTCTTCCTTTCAGACATGTTGGGCTCTTCAGATCTCTGGTCATCATGGGTATTCCTGGCCCCTTCACTTCTCAGCTCGGTGGCTGTAGGTGCACCAGAGGGCTCGCCGGCACTCTTGGCCCATCTTACAGCAACTGTGAGCACCGTGGCGAGCTCGTCCTCAACGGTCACCTCTGCCCAGTCCACGTCTACTGCCGGAGCATCTTACACTGAGTGGACGGTCACCGCGATCAAGGCACTGCAGACCTGGTATGACGAGACAGAAGGATTGTGGCTGTCTACTGGCTGGTGGAACTCGGCCAATTGCCTCACTGTTCTGGGCGACTTTTATTCCCTCGACTCGGACGAAGCAGAGGACCTCGGGCTCAGCAAGGTCTTCTCCAGCACCTTCTCCCAAGCCCAGCTGAGTGCATCTTCCAAGAAGGTGCGAAAGACGGCCAGGGCACGGGGCCATGGTCCGCGCATTGTCGAGTCCTATTCCGAGACCTCGCAGCAAAGATCTACCACCGGCTCATCCGACGTGATGGATCGCGGGTATAGTGGATTCCTAGACGACTATTATGACGACGAGGGCTGGTGGGCCCTGGCCTGGATCAAGGCCTACGACGTCACCAGCACCGCGGAGTACCTATCCATGGCCGAGAGCATCTTCGCCGACATGGAGGGCGGCGTCAACGCCACTTGCGGCGGCGGCATCTGGTGGAGCAAGGACAGGACGTACAAGAACGCCATCGCAAACGAGCTCTATCTCGCCGTGGCAGCCTCTCTTGCCAACCGTGCGTCCGGCTCGGGCACATATCTCGCCATTGCCGAGCAGCAGTGGGAGTGGTTCCAGAGCAGCGGCATGATCAACAGCGACCATCTCATCAATGATGGCCTCACGATTAACTCGGACGGGGCTTGTGTCAACAACGGTGAAACTGTCTGGAGCTACAACCAGGGCGTTATACTCGGGGGCCTGTTGGAACTGTACAAGGCCAATGGCAACGAAACGCTGCTCACCGAGGCCATCACGATTGCGGAAGCCGCCATTCAAAAGTTGTCTGTCGACGGTATACTGCACGAGAGCTGCGAGGACGATTGTGGAGGTGATGGCTCTCAGTTCAAAGGTACGTCTCGCCTCTATGCTTTTGCAGATCGTATTATTGTTGTTTATTTTTTTTTCTTCTTGCTCGCTATCCTTCAGCTGGCTAATGATTTCCACTCATGAGCAGGCGTCTTCATGCGCAACCTGCAGTATCTGCAGACCCAAGTGAACAAGGACGAGTTCCAGACGTTCATCCTGGACAATGCCAACTCGATCTGGGACAATGATCGGAACAGCTCCAATTACTTGGGTGTCAACTGGTCGGGTCCTCCGTCTGCTGGCGGTGACCCCATTGCGAGCACGCAGAGTTCTGCCCTGGACGCGCTCGTTGCTGCCGTGGCGGTTTCCTAAGTGTTTTCTTGTTCTTAATTAAATTGTATTTATTGAATTTGGGATATGCCTGTCTAACATGCAGGAGAGTGAGAGGGAAAGTTGTCCCTTATATTCATCACTTTAAATCTGTAAAAGAAAACTACTTAGTATGCAGTGTTGTTTATCTTGGTGATATCAGAGTGTTTTATGCTGCTGTCATTGTTGATTTGTTGGAATGGTGGATAGAAGTGTGGGAAGATAATTGCAGGCATATATCATTGCACTTTTTGGATATGGTAGCTACGCTTAGTCTTCGCACTGAAAACTGAGGGGAGAACAACCAATCCAAGGAAATCATCTCAGCATGGAACATCATCGTAAATTTCTCAATCCAAAACATAGGTTGGCTGAAGACCTTGGGTTCTTGTGGAGCAGATGCTCGTCAATGGGTATTATTCATAGGGTTAGGGTTCTTGACTCAACTTGACGACCTTCCCCCTGTTCATCCGCAGGCCCATTCATCAACAAATCCTCCAAGCCCAGGTCGACTGCATGCAAACTCTGTGCTCTCTGTTCTTGTCGTCGAACCTAAAACCGACTGGATTATCTTGACGGCAATGATCTGAACAAAATACACCAACTCGCTAGACAAGGGACAGGCACGACTCAGCGCATCTCTCCTCTCCTCAAGTCGAAGCTCGACCGCGCCAGGCAGACATCGAGACAGCCGACCGACCTCAGCTGAGAGATGGATGCTGCCGAGATAGAACATGACATCAAGCTACAGAGGGTCTCTGGCGAGCTGATCACTGCCTTTGACCAGCGTCTGGGCCCATTTCTGCGAAAGCCTGATCGGACAGGCGGTTCCCATGTCCGCTCACGTGTCCGGTCGAGGGAAGCATTCCATCTGATAACTCAGGTGAGTTTTTAAGTTGCGTAACAGGGCAGGTTGTCTGCCTTTCCGTCTGCCTCTGTATCTTGTGATTGCTGACAAGATGGACCAGCTGCTCGATCCTTTCCAAGAGCTGCCGCAGCTCCTCGACCCGCATCTGCCAAAATGGCTACCCATGCTTGCCGAGGCGTTCCTGGAGTCCCTTCAGACGAGGCGCAGGCGGACCAGAGCGGCCTCTGCTGCGTCCTCGCTGCTCATGCCCCTGCCAACGGCGATCTGCAAGCTGATCTACACCTTTTGCAAGGTTCGCGGCGAAAAGGTCATCGTGCGCTTCTTGAACGTCGAGACAAAGCATCTCGAGCTCCTGCTCTCTGCACTCGAGGACGCGGAGCGACACCCTCAAGGTGGCCTGGACGACACTTCGGCCGCCAATTGGGCCTGGGAGGAGCGCTATGTCGTGCTTCTCTGGCTTTCTCACCTCATGCTTGCGCCGTTCGACCTGTCGACCATCTCCTCCGTCTACATGGAGGATGTCGATCTGGCTGGCATCCCTGGGTTCTTTTGGCCCTCCAACACCCCGGGAATCACGGTCAGGGTCCTGCCCCTGGCGGTCAAGTACCTGGCCTGTCCCGGAAAGGAGAGGGAGGCGGCCAAGGCCCTTTTGGTGAGGATGGCGACGCGCAGGGACATGCAGCAGCTCGGTGTGCTGCATGCCCTCGTCCAGTGGGCCCTGTTTTGGCTGCGGCCGAGGGCTGATGAGCCAGCCCAGTCGCCGTACAAATACATTGGAGTGCTTTCATTTTTAGCTGGGATCCTGGCATCGTCGGCTGAGACGTCGGACATGGAGAAATACTCGTCCACCATCTTCTACACCGTGAACGCCATCCCGTCCAGCGACGATGAGATGTCGAGGATCGTCAAGTCCTCGGCCCTGGCGAAAAAGACCATCGTCAAAGTCACACGGTCGATCGCTGTGTCCAAGTTGAAGCGGGAGAGACAAGACAGTGCTGGCGTGGAGCTGCTTGAGACGACAATCGGGCATCTCCTGGAGAGCCTCGCCGACAATGACACGCCGGTCAGATTCGCAGCGAGCAAAGCCTTGAGCATCGTGACTCTTAGCCTGCCCGGCTATATGGCCTCAGAAGTCGTGGATACCGTGCTGGATTCGCTGAGCAGGAATGTTCTCTTGGTGGATGATGCTGTGGACCCTTCCCTGCCGCCAAGGAGAGACCTCACATCGGTCGATCCTCTCGAGTGGCATGGGCTGATGCTGACCCTGTCTCACCTCTTGTATCGCCGTTCGCCACCGGCGGAGATGCTAGGCAGCATCATGCGAGCGTTGCTACTCGGGTTGTCGTTTGAGCGACGTGGTCCCTCTGGAGGCTCGGTCGGCACCAACGTTCGCGATGCAGCCTGCTTTGGCATTTGGGCCCTCGCAAGGCGGTACTCGACCAAGGACCTCCTTATAGTCCCCTCTGAAACAATTCGCGCCGGACTTCCTGGAGGCGTCAACACGTCTGTCTTGCAGGTGCTCGCCACGAACCTGGTTGTCGCCGCATCATTAGATCCCGCAGGCAACATTCGGCGTGGGTCGTCCGCCGCCCTGCAAGAGCTCATCGGCAGGCATCCAGACACGGTGGAAAAAGGTATTGCACTGGTGCAAGCTGTGGACTATCACGCAGTTGCCCGGAGATCAAGAGCAATCCACGATGTGGCCGTCCGCACCACAAAGCTTCACGTGCAATATGGCGAGGCCATACTGGATGCGCTCTTGGGATGGAGAGGAGCCGGAGATGCAGATGCTGCTGCTCGCAGGGTCGCAGGGCGTGCGTACGGAACCGTCATGGCTGAGATGACGAGCCTGACCCCGTCCAGCAGCCTTGACAAGGGGATCTTGCCATCGATCACCCGGGTCCTACGGCCTATGAAGGCGCTGCAGACGCGTCAGGTCGAGGAGAGACATGGGCTGCTCGTGACTCTTGCTTCGATTCTGGACCAGGTTCCTCTGCTGGTTGCCAGGGATAGCATGGCTGGGATGATGGTGCCGACGGCTTTGGGCAGTGTTGTTCAAGAAGGCCAGAATGTCCTGCTTGATATGCTCCAGTCCGTCACGTCCACCTCATTTCGAAAACCAGAACTTATTGCAGAAGGTATATGCCGTCTCCTCATCTCGGCGTTTCCCATCCTGCAGGCCGAGGCTGTTGAATCGTTGGACGCTCTTATTAATGAGGGGCTGTTGTTGTCTGGACCGGATCTGGTGTCTCCCACAAACGTGGCCAACTTCACCAAGGTCGCCTCGAGGATCGATTTGTCGCATGTCCACGCCCAAGAACGCCTCTCGACGATCGTCTCCATCTCCTGGGGCCTCATCAACACATGGCTAGCCAGAGCTGAACCAGAGATCATTGATGCAGCCTCCGAAGCATCCATCGTTCTCTTACTTTTCTCTTCTCCACATCAACGAGAACACGTGCTCCGAGGATGGGCAGACGCGATTCGTAAACGATCTCGCTCCGGAACCGTCGCAGGACATTTCTGCGCCCTGACGAGGGCATATCCGGTCGTGGCGATGCACAACAAGCCTGAAGAAGTCTCGGCTATTGTATGTGCGCCTCTACTGGAGCGGTGGGCACAAGATACAAACGTTGAAGTACGCGCGGCCATACTGCAGAGTCTGGCGCAAAGCGAAATGCTGACCCAGAATGTGGACCAGCTTCTCAGTCTGGTTGCCGCGGGCCTGGAGGACTACACCACCAACGCGAGAGGGGATGTTGGATCTCATGTACGTCTCCAGGCCGTCAGGGCTACCCAGCATCTCTGGCTCTCGATGCAGCAGCCACGGTCAGTGATGAGGAGCCACGGCGGAGCAGTTTCTGGCTTACTTCTGCCGATCCTGCGTCTGGCAGCTGAGAAGCTCGACAGGGTAAGAGTCGAAGCACAAGCCACTCTTGCGGTAGCATTACAGCCACAGTACGTACATCAGCGCTTCCAAGGATCATCAATACTCTCCTTTTCGGAGCACTAACTTTATCTTCAGGCCGTCTTCGATACTTGCCAAGGTCACCTTCTCATCCAAATCCCATTTCCAATACCTTCTAAACTTGCTCGAGAGTGACTGGCTCCAGACGCCATTCCGCGCCGAAGCCCATGCCAACGCAGATCGCTTCATGGACGAGCTCCTCGCCGGCTACGTCACGTCAGCCGACACAGGCAACGAAGACCTCGTGATAGCCAGCCGGGCCGCGCTGACGGAATACTGCACCGCAAGCCAGGAGAAGCTCGACCGCGTATGCGCATCTCTCCTCCGGAACCTGAAATCCCACCAAGGCCAAGACCGCGTCACGGTGCCCACGCTCGAGATCACCGCGTTCCTCTTCTCCATGGGCATCTTCCAGAAGAGCACAACGGTCGACATGAAGAGCCTCTGCCTGCAGGCCCAGAAGGCCGGGTACAAGAGCGGCAATGTGCGCAAGCTCGAGGCCTGCATCAAGGTCTACGGCGGGGTGGCAGCCATGGGCAACAACAACAACAATAACAACAACAATAACAACAACAATAACAACAACAACAACAACTCTGCCGGTCTGACGACGATGGCGAGTGCGGCGTTGGAGCAGAAGAGGAGCGAGGACATCTCGGAGGCGAAGAGGAGGCTGGGTGCTTTGATGGTACACCCATGGCCGCGCGTCAGGGCGTCGGTGGTAGACGAGATATGGGGTCTGTTGTCGACTGGTGGGGAGGAGGAGGAGGAGGAGGGAGCGAATCAGGGGGTGAGGTTGAAGGGAGTCGACTGGGGGAGTGCTGAGAAGGGTGCTGCCAGGGCCCTTGTTGCTGAGCTTGGTATGTCCTGAGGTTGAATGTAGGCGGAGACAAAGAGAGAGAAATGTTACCGGACTTGGGATCTCTTTCTCTCTCTCTCTCTCTCTCCCCCTTGTCTTGATTGCATTACTGCGGTCTGTGGATCACGGCAGCTTTCATGATGAATGATGTCGTGCTTTTCGGGGGCATCGAGTACTACGTATTCTCGCGGCCGACGGAACCTTAGGGAGGCGGGAGCCATGCTCTTCAGACGAAGAAGCCCGAACACCTATCATGTGGGCGGCAGGAAATGAATGCATCAGCTGCTCAAAATTCGACTGCTGGATGGGAAATCCTACGTTGCTAAACTCATCGTGCTATCGTGAGCTTACTTCCCCTACATGGTGGAAAGAGGAACCCTTTATGTGTATCCTTGGGTGACTGTGATGGTGATCTTCACAAGTTATTCTGAACTATATCACTCATTGTATGAAAAATCTGGAACGATTTCTTTTCATCACCGCCTGTCACAAAACTGTCTAGATCCCAATAGTACTCTGAAAATATCTACGTAAATCTCCTTAAAGAGATGAATACTCTGTCGAGTATGCTCATTAAAAAGAAGAAGAAAAATTTCACCCAAATATTTGAACCGTTTCTGTTTATTTGCATCGATCTACAAAATACCTGGAGAAGAAACGAAGTATTACACACTTCCCCCTGTTATTTTTGTGCCCTCGTCGGATACTGTCGGCCGAGAACCTACTATGCACGTTTCCTTTATGAAAATTTGCATAAATCATCCATCCAACTGAGGGGGAACGAATAAGACGCAGACAACAATGCATGAAAAACCTCACTCAGCATTTTCCCCCCTTGCCTTCTTCTCCTGACCGAAGAATACGAGGGGGGATGTCGGACAGGACACATGCTGAAGGAGGAGGAGGCGGCCACTGCATTGGATGACGCGGGAGAAACCCAACCGCTGCGACCAGTTGGCAGGGCGAACCAAATCGAGCAATGATCATCAGCATGACAAAAAGAAACTGGAGAAGGGAAGAGAGGGAAAAAATGATCGACTTATTTGTAACTACATGGGAATATGGAGAGAGATTTGTTGTTGGGTCCCACACACACACACACACACAGGCCTGGACCACAACGCGGAAAACGTCCCGCGCAGACCCAACATAACATACATAATACTACGTACATGGATTTATGTACTTCATATGTATAATTTCTGAATATTGTGTAATTGAAGAGGTGTCATTCCGTCCTCCTTCATGAGCAAGGTGGAAATGATTTCGTGATACATACAAGCCTTGTCCAACCCCTCCTTCCCTCCCCCCCCCTCTCTTCTAAAAGAATAATCCAAAAAAGGAGCCTCCCGCAGCCAGCGGAGTCGTTGTCTTGGAAAAAATGACGTGCATCCTGTGCCAGACCGGATCGCACATGGCAACATGGCGGAGATTTGGGGGTGGACTGGCCCAGGTTCCCCCCTCCCCTCCCTCCTCCCTGGCCCCCCCTCCCTTGTCCCTTGAACCGACCCTAGTCGTTATTGTTGGTGGTCGTTAGAGGGTGCCAGTTGGGCCGCTATTTTGTGGTCAGACAAAGACACAACCCAGACCGACAGACCTCAGGGTATATTCCTTACCCCATTCCTCTTTTGTTCCTTTTTCTCTATTTTCCCTTTTTTTGCCTTCCGTCTTTTCGCTTTTGGGAGGGGGCGGTGTGTATTATTGTACATCATGTAGTAAGCCAGCGAGAGCCGGGGATGGATTTCCGCCTGTTGCTGCTGGTACATACGTAGACACTGGCACGACTGGCTTTCCACTTACTTACGATCCACCTTGTCATTGATCATCCAACGTACATTAGGCATAACAAAGCAGGTGGGTCCCTCTCTCAAAGCTGCTGCGCCGTCGACGGACGGACTCGATTACACATCCCCTCCCCCCCCCCCGGCGTAGGGAAGAGACAGACACAGACTTGTCTCGATGCCCGAGAAGACCGAGAAGACCAAAAGTACATACATACTGTATGCATGTATGTTTATGTATGTGAGAGGGGGGGGGGAGGTAATGCATTGCCTGTGTATCCATAAAAAAGTCTCCTCTACCCCTCTTACTTATGTACGTACGTGTTGGGATGCTCTGGAGGAACGACAACTCACGCTCACCCCGGCTCTCGCGGGCGGGTACGAGACCGACCCTCTCACCACATGCCATCATGTATGTGTTGTGCTCAGTGATGATTCAATCAGACTTATGCTGTGGCTGCCACTGAATGCCGCCAGGGTTACATTTTTGACGTGAACCACCCCCGGCTTGCAGGTCTGAGATTGCAAAGGGACCGAGATACTGTACCAAACCCCCTCCTAGAGCGGCGTACAACAGACCGGTCTGGGTGCTGTGGGCGTGGGTGTGTACGGATATCCGGAAGTAGTAGGACCAAGCCATCAGAGAAATGTAGATGGACACACGAGAGAGAGAGAGAGAGAGAGAGAGAGAGAGAGAGAGAGAGAGAGAAGAGAAAGGGAAAAGAAAAGAAAAGAAAAAAAACTAGAAAATAAACAGGACTACACTCTTTTGTCCACGAAAACCTATGAATAGATCTTACCACCACCATAGAATACTTATTACAGTGTATATAATACCTACCTGCCCATCAGGGAAGACATGTCAGCGTTTGGTCAGCCTTCGTCCACACACCCACACACCGCGACGCCCGAGGCTTGCATCATCATCATCGTCCTGCCATGGTTGGTTGGATTGGGAAACTGAGAAGCCTGCAATACTAAGTATGTGTGGTGTGTGGGCAACACAGTGTGTGTGGCTGGGCGGATACCACTACGGGCAAGGTATTTGAGATAGAAATTTTTTTTTTGGGGGGGGGGGTTCATCGCATCGTTTTGCTGGACCAGCAAACCCTTCCCTTGCACAAAAACATGTCCAATCCGAAGCGGAGATCGGATGGTCGAGACAAGATGCACGCCAGCGAACAACAGGTGGCGTCGTCGACGGGGTCCAACATCGCCTTTTCTTTCTTGGTTTCGTAATCTGAGACGATTGTGATTCGCTGCGTCGTCGTGGACATGTCCCTCCCCCTCCCCTCCCCTCCCCCCTTCCTCCTGCCCATCCTGCGTCTCCGGAGGGAAGGAAGGGAGGGAGGGAGAGAGGCGGGGAATGCAATGTTGGTGGTGTGGGTTTTAGTTTTGTTCGTGCAGGCAGTTGGTTGGGAGAGAGCACTGTGGCCAATATCGAGATGCCAACGACCGAGCTGGACACCGCTGTCGTTATCGATATGTGATCGCCAATGCATGTATGTGCTGTGCAGGCCTCACAAGGAGGAGCGGGCAAACAGATTCTGGCTGGCCAAGCACATTGATTCTTTTGGATCACCCACCGCCTCCTCCCTCCCCCCCCGGCGGCTCATGTGCTGCAGCATTAGTACTCGCATGAGTGTGGGTCTCACCCGAGGTAACGCTGGCATCGCCGACCACTCTCCGTCCACTCTCCGTCCCCTCTCCGTCCCCTCGTCCCCCTCCCCTCTCGCCCTCAGGGTTCGTATTCAAAAAGTCTGATCTGTGGTCTGTGGTCCTGATTAGTGAGTGAACGAGGGTGGAGGGAAGTGTATCGAGATCCATGCACCAGCGGCTGGGTTCTGGGCTGCCAATGAAGCCCAAGTGATTCCAGAACCTTATTTTTGGAAGGACCCGGTACTTGTCACCTTGTCTCTCTCTCTCTCTCATATGATGATACCATAGTAGTAGCAATCAAAGTTAACTGTGGATGAATGGACTGCTACTCCGTCAGCCCGTACGGGATGAGGAATAGCTGCCGGAGGATGCGGCGTGCCGAGGAGTGGTCCCCATAGCAGCAATGCTAAGACGGGTCTAGGGTCTTGAAATTAATTCGGCTGCCTGATGTCACCCTCTTTTTTTTTTTTCTTGACCTTTTCGATACCAATAGAGAGAATCATGAATGAAGAACAAGAAGAAGGAGAAGATGAGGTGGACAGAAAAGAGGGAGGAGAACTCCAGAGGGGCCGAGTCGATGTTGGATCTGGATTTGGAAGGGAATACTGCACATGTAACAGTTTCTGCGTACCCAAGTACTTTGGCTAGAACAAGAACTTGTCCAAGGTTTCGTATCATGTACGGGTAATATCAATAGATGAGGACGAATGACATGTAATTGTAGTCCTACAAAGTACTCTGCATGATTGAGAAACGAAAGAGAGTATCTTCAATGAAGGAGGGGGAAAGAAGAAAAAAAGGAAGAAAGGTGAAAAAAGGGACGCTGCGCAAGCTACGGGCCGAACCTGCTTACCACCAGCCACTGCGAGCCAGCGCCTAATTAGACCAGCTGGGGAAGGGCTCCTATGTACTACTACTACCACTACTACTACCACCACTACTACAGTGCTGTTTCGGCTGTCGCTCCTCTCCCCCCAGTCGCTATAGTGAGGACTCGGCACTGTCTCCCCAGCGCTATCAGCCACTGTCAGCACTCAACACTCAGCACTCAAGATCCAGCGCTCAACCACCGCAGCTACGCCAGCATATAGCGTGTCTGTATAGCACGCTCACCACCCACTCCACCCTTCCCGCTGCTCCCCTGACCTTGCAACCGCTTCAAAAGGTGCTTCTTCTTCCACCTCCTCCTCCTCCTCCTCCTACAACTACTCCTCCTACTACTCCTCTTTGGCCTCTTGGGTTTTTTTTTGGTGTTTTTTTTTTCTTTCTTTTTGGCCTGCGGACCCGGCACAACCACACACTGCTGCCGTCTCATCAGAGTACGATTCGGGACCGGAATGTAACCTCAGAGGTCAATGCTTCGAGCTGAGCTTTGCTTTTGATTCCCACCACCAGCTGCAGTCGTGGCACCTAGCCGCCCTCTACTACTACTACTACCACCACCACCACCCAGTCCCGTGTGCTCTTCCTCCTGGACACACGAACTCGATCATGATGCCCTGTACAGCCCGACCTCGATCGAGATAAACCGGGCCGACCACGACCACAGACCGACTCGACCTGGTCACCACTTCTCTCTCTTCCTCCCGAAACCTACTCACCAGCTCTTTATATATATACACGACCTCAAAACACACACACACACACACACACACACACACACACACCCCAAGTGCCACACGTGGCCCACAACCCCATCCTGGAGCTCCTACACCCCCCAACCGCCAACCACTCCCTCCCCAGGCCGCCTCGCCGCCTCCGCCGCCCCTTGGACGACCGACGATCGTGTCCCCGAACAAGACCACTCAGGCGGCAAGTTAGGTCCCCGCAACCTAACGGCCGCGACGCGCCGCCGCCCAGCATTCCGTCCACCACAACCCCCGGGGCGCGAGGCGCGTCCTCGTCTTCATCACCTGCCCCTGCCCCTGCCCCTGCCCCGCCCCCTCCCTCCGTCCCCGAGGACGCCCAGTTCGCCCTCGAGGCCCTGTATAACCTGACCACCTACTGCCCGGACTGGGCCAAGCGCTTCGACGAGCTCAGCGGCCAGATCGACCAGCGCCAGATCGACCTCGCCGAGTTTGCTGAGCAGCACTCCCCAACCTCCTGCAGGAGGTCCCTGCGGAACCGCGGCTCGACAGAGAGCCTGAAGCCGAGAGACGATGGCGACGCCCACCCCGCCGCCGCCGCCGCCGACGATGGGTGCGCCAACAGCCCGGGTGGGACCGGCGCCGTGGATGTCATGCAGACGACGGACGGGCCAGCACCACAGCGGCAGCACCACCAGCCGCCGCCACGAGAGCCGTTGAGCCCGAACGAGGCCAACTCCCCGACCTCGTCGGCCGTCGAGCGCCAGACACCCCAGGTCATGGCCATGGCATCTGCCAACGCGCGTGCTACGCTGCGGCGGACACAGCTCAACAACAAAAAGCCTGCCGCCGCCGCCGCCGTCCCCGCCGAGTCGATGCTGACGGGCGACGGGGCCGCAGCGCCCAAGTACCGCAGCAGGAACCTGGTCATCGTCTACTACGACAGCTACGTGCAGTCCTTCTTCGAGGAGGTGGTCAAGTTCGTGAGCGCCAGCCGCAACCTGATGCGCAAGGCCAAGATGGCCGCCAAGGTTGCCCAGATCAGGAGGATGGCCGAGCTGGAGACCCCCGACGACGAGTCGTCCGACTCAGACGACGGCCCGGGCTTTGGCTTCGGTACGGCCAGGCTGGTCCCCCCACAACTGTCACCGTCGTCGGCAATGGAGGTTGACGGAGAGGCGCGGACGGATGGGGCCAAGGTGAACGGCCAGGAGAAGAACAAGGAGGACAACAAACCCGACCAGCAGCAGCAGCAGCAGCATATCACCACCGAGGTCAAGGTAGTGAATGGCGGCGGGTCGAATGGGATATTATACCCACCGCCACCACCACCACCACTACTAGCAGCAGCAGCAGCCACGGGTCCTGTGCAATTATCATACAAACAACAGCTTGTAGGCAACGGCAACGGCCTGCCCGGCCAGAGACTCTCGAGTCCCTTCCGATCCTATATGGCACTCGGGTCCCCTTCAGTCCTCGCTCGTGGCAAGAATGGCCACGCCGACCAGCAACAACCAGGTGACATCTTCGACGACCTCGACAAGGGCCTCGAGGTCGTGCAGTCCATGTGTGAGCGCGCAGCGCACCAGTTCCTGCGCGACGGCGACTGCGCCGACGAGATCGTCAAGATCAAGGAGCGGCTGACGGACACCAAGACCCTGGCCGACAAGGAGATGCAGCGCATGCTGGACGGCGACACGGACGGCAGCCTGAAGAAGCTGCTGACGGAGGGGCCTGTGGGAAACCGGACGTTTCGCTCGCACGGCGTAAGGCGGGACGCGATGAGGCTGCGACCCAGCTTCGCGGGCAGGAGCACGGCCGCGGCCAACGGGATGAACGGTGGCGCCGGGTCGAGTCTGATCCCCAGCAGTACGGGTGCGGTAGCGCTCGAGGTCGACGACGGGGGCATCCGTCGCCGCGGCGGCGGCAGCAATGCCAACGAGGGAGCACCGAGGCACCAGCCCGCATCGATACCGACGACGATGGGCCCACCGGTCACGATGGGCCCTTGAACGAGCCCCGACTTTTTTTGATGAAAAGAAAGATATATGCGCGCCCACTACTACTCTTAAAAAACGTCGCCCCAGATCGTACATGCATACATACATACATGGCATCTGCTCACCAAGACAAGAAGGATGAAACAGGCCACGTCCCGCCGCGAGAAGTTCGGACGGGGGAAAAGAAAAAAAAAAATCAAAGCGGCACAGCTGCTGAGGCACGTTGCTATATGTCTAAAAAGACAACACGTCCAGACTGGACCTTGCCGAAATCCCAAGAGCCCAACTGTGGAAGACTGCGTTGCCGTGGCTTCTGGAACCCCCATCCCCGACTCGAGAAATGTTCTCGTCAGGCTGGTTAAGCAGGTGGGAGGCCGCCAAAGTACCACGAGAAAGGCTGCAGAAAAGTAGGCATTTCGTGTGCAAAAAAGAGATGCAAGCATCGCTGTGGGGGGGGGGGGGAGGGCGTGGCCTCCCAACCCAACCTACCTGACGGGGCTCCGACATCCAACATCGAAAGCCACTTGCTAGTCATTTTTCGATTGTCAATAAGCTAGGACAATCCCTATTCGGGTCATCGAACGTGCCATTGCGTGCGTGTGTCTCTTGTCCTTTTCTAGCTATGTCTGTTGTTGTTGTCCCCCCCCCCCGGAAAGGGTATGCTCTTTTTCATCTTCTAGACACAAGGTGATCAAAAAAAAAAAAAGGGGGGGGGGCAAATTGGGATTCAGGTTGTTTAATGGGTATCACGATTGAGCGGCATGATTTTTTGTTTTTATTTTATAGTTTTTTCTTCTTTTCTTCTTTTCTCTTCTTTTTTTTCTTCTTTCCCTTTTCTTGTTCTTCCTGTCTTTCGTTCTGGCATAGCCTTGGAGTTTTTATCAACACGCGTCTTCTATCGTACAAAGGGACGCCTGTCATTTCACGGAGCGCAAAATGGAGTTTTCTCTATACGAAGTATTTATCTACAAGAAAGCAGTTTTAAACACTCACTCCTTCACCATTCCCCATAGCGGCCGAGGGGGGGGGCGGGGAGGGACAAAAGAGGAAAAAAAGAAAAGAATGAATGAAAAAAAAAAGGGGGGGGGGGAGTGGGCGCAAAAGGGCCTCACAAATAGCGATTCTGTATTTTAATGACGAATTCAAAATCCTCCAGGAGTAAGAGTGAGTGAGTGAGTATGCATAGAGGATTAATTTTCCCAGATCATGTTGTTTTTTTTTAACTTGGGGGAAGATAATAAAATGTGATAAAAATGTGAACGTAGCACACTCGACGTGTGTGGTTTTGCTTGCTCTCTTGTCTCTCCCAGGACTACTGGAGAGTAGGGTAATCTGAAATATAACTTTTTATTCTCTGCCTCTATCCACAGAGCGCCGACCAAGTAGGCGTGAGACTTGTGGAGCAGAGAAAAGAAGGCACTGCGGATCAATGAGTGGGACGAAGAGGACGTGGATGGATGGATGGATGGATGTCTACCACCTCCCCCCAAACAGCAAAAAGAAAGAAGAAAAGAAGAAGAGAAAAAGAAAGAGAAAAAGAAAGCGGAAGCGGTGGGTTGATGATGGTGGTGGTCCTCAAGGCAAACCGCTCCGCCTTTTATATATATATATATATATATATTTAATACCCAGTCATAAAACTATGGATTGGAACGGCGAAAGCATCACTGGGCGGGCATTCATTCCCTTGAGATATCCCATCCATCAACGTTTTAATGTAAACCGGGTGTTCATGTAATTAAAGTGGCCTCTCTAATGACACCAATTCTGTTCTCTGTCTGGATCAAAAAGGTGTATAATGACCGTCCCTCCCCCCCCCTTACCACTCCAAACGATCAAAAGAACTCCTTGCCCCATATTCCCACCGCGAACTTTCTCTTCTCTCCCCCCTTTCTCCCCCCCTCCCAAAAGTGCCATTGATTGATTCCCTGTAACGACTTTCCTCTTAATAAAAAAGAAAGAAAGAAAGAAAAAAGGGAGCCCTTGCGAGCATGGAGATTGTCTGAAGAAAAGAAAAGAAGGAAAATCGGGTATCGCATGCTTTCTTTTCCAAGCAAGAAGATTACATAGAGTACACACGGGCAGCAGTCGACACTGACGATGCCCCCTCCCCCCCAAATCCCACCTCAGATTGATAGGAGGAATAAATCATTACCAGACCTTCGCGGTTTCATTTTGAAATTCTGAAGCGTCTGCAAGCCACAGCAGGGATCCCCCCCCCCCCACACACCCTCTCTCCTCTGCCTGCTCCTTCAAGGCATACCGACGGCGGCAACACAAATAAAAATAAAAATGAAAAAACCCCTCCATAAAGGCAGATCCTAACACGATCCAACCCCGGTCGGAAAATCTCAGGAACCTCCGAGATGAGCCTCAATCAGACCTACGCTCGGCCTCGGTCTTGGCCTCGGGCAACGTGGGGGACGCCGACGACAGCTCGGCGGAGCGAGGCGCGAAGCGGAGCTGAGAGCTTGCGGTGAAGACAGGCAGGTCGCCTCGCTTCATTGGGCTTGGCGCACGTTCCGTCTGCCTCATCAGGCTGGGCGAGAGGACGTCTGGCTCTTTCTGCTTGACGGGACTGGCCACGTCCGTACCAAGAGGGGCAGGCGGCGGCGGCGGCGCAGCTTGTTTGGCCGGACTCGGCGTGGCGGCGGTGTTGACCGGAAGCCAGTGCAGGGGCGCGTCCGGAGTATGGGCTTCGGGCGCTGGTCCGTCATACTGGTATTGGATAAATGTATCGGGAGTGGATGCCTGGCCGGAGACAGGGGAAGCCACTGGAGTTTCAACCTTGATGTTGTCTTGCTCGGGCGCGCTGGCTACGGGGGTGGCAGTACTCTCTGGTCGAGACGCCTGCGGAGAGATAGTCGGGCTGACCACAGCGGAAGGCTCACCGCCATTGGCAGGGGGGAAAAGCGGCTCCTGCTGTGAGGGCTGCTCTCCAGGTGTGACGGGAAGACTGGTGGTGTCCTCCTTCTTCTGAGACGTGTTCGCCGGGGCCGCCTCTTCTGAGGCACCACCAGCAGTGGGCGGCTTCTGGTTCTCGCGCGCGCGAGCCTCCTTCTGCTGTTTGGTGACGAGCGTGATCTTTTTGATGCCAGAGGTTATCTTGTCCAAGTCGTCTCCCGCTTTCTCTTTGGTCGTGGCACGCCGGCTAGCCTCTGGGCTCGGTGGGCTCGGTGGGCTCGACGACCTCGGTCCGTTCTTGTTGGCCGTGACCGCAGCCTTCTTGGCGGCTCGTGGGGCCTTGGGCGCATCCTTCTTGGCTGTGTTGTTCGCCGCCCTGGTCTTCTTGACCGCAAGAGGCGGGTTGCTTGCGCCTGTTGTAGCTGCCGTCGTCGCCGTGGCGGTTGTCCTGACACTCAGAGAAGAATCGGGCCGTCCCGTCATTGCACTCGAGGGGCGGTCGGTCTCGAAAGCACCTGAGGCACCATCAAAAGTCTCAGGAATGAACGGCGCCGCACTAAGACGCCGCCCTGCTTGCTTCTCCAGGCCGCGGCCGGTGGGCTGCGATGCGCTGCCCTGTGACGCGCTCTTCTCGGAGGCAAGGACCGCTGCGCCGGCCACAGTTCTGCGCCTGTTCTTCTTGCGATCGTCGTCATCATCACTGCCTTCAAAGTACGACTTGACAACCTTGCGCTCTCGCAAACCCATCCTCGACGGCGGGGCAGGAGGCGGTGGTCCTGCCGCGTGAGCAGCCTGGTCTTCAGTGATGCCCATCGAGGCCAGATGCCGCTCCCGGCGGGCCCGCGTGGCCTCGGCTGTGAGCTCTTGCGGGCTGCAGCTGGTTGTGGTCCGCTCGGTAGGCATCAGCACCGTACACAATCCATGGGCCGCGACATTCCAGGGGACCTCAGGCGGGGGCGGGGTGGGCATCCTGGGGGGGGCCACACCGTTGAAGGAAGCCTGACGGCGGAGCTTCGCAATGTCCACCATCTTTGCCGTAGATGACTGTGTTGGCGTCGAATAGTTGCCCGGCGTGAAGCTCCGCTGCACCCGGGGCGGCGGGGGGGAGAGGACGACGCCCGATTCGAGCATGTCAAGGCTCTCTGGGCTCCACCACGAGGTATTGTAGGCATGAGGACGCAGCTTGACCTCGAGGGAGTTCCTCCGGTCGGTCATGCCACCTATGGCACCACCCATGGCTCCCATCGCATCACCAGCGAGTCCGCTTTGTTGTTGTTGTTGTTGTTGGTGGTGGTGGTGGTATTGGTCTCCAGCCGCCGCCGGCACAGGATCGCTGCCAGCCAGGCCGCTGATGTGGCTCAGGACGCCGGACGTCAGAGCACGGTCGCTGTACCCACCCTCGAGGACACTGATGAGTCTGCCCTGGACACTGGTGCCCTCTTCGTCGGCAATCTTTGCGACGTCGCGGGCGATACGGGCATAGAAGCTGGTGGGCACGTTCACGCTATGACGCTGCATGCCGGCTCCCTCCCACTCGCTGGCGTCGAAGCCTGCCGACAAGAAGATGGCCGCCTTGGAGCTCTGGCCTGCCGCGCGCAGGCGGTCCGTGTGTGCCTTGAGGTACCTCCGGGCCTTGTGCAGCAGGACCGCGTACTTGTCCTCGTACAGTGCCCAGAACTCGGCCTCCGTCTTCCAGGGCTCCAGGTGGACGTTCCAGACATGCTGGCCGTGCGCGTTGTCGATACACAGGCTGGCGTTCTTGACCTTCTCCTCGTCTCCCAGCTCGCAGGGGTACGAGTTGATGTCGTGGAGCGAAAAGTATCCGATCGAGGCCTTCTTCCAGTACGCCGCGTTCCTGGCCAGGCCCACGCCCCTCGAGTTGTGCTGCCAGGCGATCGCCTGTGAGCCGTCGCCGTGGTGCAGGTCAAAGTCGATGATGGCGGCATGCGTGAGGCCGTGGGCCAGGATGGCATGCATGATGCCGACGTGCACATTGTTGACCCAGCAGAACCCCGACGGAAAGCCTGCCGAGCAGTGGTGCCCAGGAGGGCGGACTGCGACAAAGGCGCGGCTGGGTCCGCCGCCCTGCTGCCTGAACACGGCATCCACTGCGTCGCAGACAGCGCCCAGCGAGCCCTCCAGGGCCTCGAGCGACTCCGAGCACAGATACAGGTCGCCCTCGTGCAGCTTCTTGGGCTGCTCGTTGTTGTTGTTGTTGTTGTTGTTGTTGTTGTTGTTGTTGTTGTTGTTGTTGTTGTTGTTGTTGTCTGGACCGCGGTTCATGTCCGGGCGCTGCAGCTCCTTTCCACCCATGGCAAGCCTGCCCTCGGCGGCATCACACATGATCTTGAGCTCCTCCATCCACCTCGTGCCGTGTACATTTGTGACCGCAGGCGAGGTGAGCGGGAGGCGGCGGGTAGACTTGTGGATGCGGAAGGGGATCGAGGGCAGGCTGGACGCGTTCAGGTCCGGGTGGGGTGGGTACTCTCCGTCGACATGACGCTCGCCCAGCAGCACGTAGGCGGCGGCAACACCCAGCACGCAGGCCTTGACCCTCTCGGGGCGCTCGACGACGGTGCTCAGGGCGGCGCGAGATGTCTTGGGGCGCGAAAAGCGGTGCCCGTAGCACGAATCATGGAGGACCACGATGGTCTCGGCGGCGCGACCGGCCTCGTCGCCGTGCAGCTGCTCGAGCTCGCTGCGGAAGTGGGCCCTCGCTATGGCGTTGGCGGTCGGGGGAGGCGGCCGTGAGGGATCAGGCGACATGGGCGGGCGCGGGGAGGGAGAGGTCGGCATGTTGCCAGAGGCTGAACGACGCGGTGGCGCGACTCCGTTGGCCGAGTGCAGCGAGTTCATGGAGGCCTTCCGCATAAGGCTGGGGGTTACTGCACGCGAATCGCGACCGTTTGCGCTGCCGCCGTTGTTTCCAAAGGACATACGCGAGACCGATCGGACGCTGAGAGACGAAGGTGATCGGTCGACGGCCGGTCTGTGGGTGTTGTTGTTGTTGTTGTTGGTGATGGGCGAACGCGCAGGTGCAGGAGGAGTGGCTGCGGATGGCGAGGTTGAGATGGCGAGCCCCTTGAGAGACTGCAGCAGCTCTCCATCTGCCCCTCCTGACTGGTTCGATGGAACCCTCTGCTTAGATGGTGTCGCCATGGGGTTTGGTGGCGATGGCAGTGATGGCGACGACATGCTGGAATTGGGTGAGGTTGGGTGAGGAGGAGGGGGAGGGGGGGAGGGGTGTTTCACTTGGTGCACAGTCGATTCGTGATGCCTCTCTTGAACCCGCCACCACCAAAATTTTGGGGGAGGAGGGGGGCCAGGGTGGGAAACCTGATGGGCCCAGAGAGAAGGTGTTTTTAGTGATGATAGAGATCTCTTGTTGCTGGAGGGTTTCAGGGGGTGTTTGCTGCTGAAGTCATCGTGAAGAAAGGGGGGGGGGGCCTTCTGGCAAAAGTTGCACAGTTCATCCCTTGGTCAACTTATGCCCAATGTGAAGTCCAAAATAATCATAAACTAATTCGGTTGCGACTGCGCGTAATGAACTTACTTGCTACTGTAGCACTCCTGTAACAGGGCACTGACGTAGTGACATGCAGGCAATAAACTCACAAGAGAGCCACCCCGGCCCCCCCACCAAAACACCCGGTCCACCCCCCTTGTTTGCCCTGACAGAAGAACATGGAGCATCTTCTCTTTTTTGATCCACACATACTTTCTCTCTCACATGAAAGAACCCTGAGTCTCTGATGATACAGCAGTATAAGGCTGATGATGAGCATGTCTTGAATAAAGAGAAAGACATAAATGAATAGTCTAATAATGTCTTATAACCAGAGCATATATTGAATGTACTGTAGGAACTGAGTTTGATCTCCTTGCAGATGGCTTGTGCATCAGGCAATATTCTATACTGTGCTCAACTTTCAGGATACGAGAAGGGACAGCAGGGCCAAGGCGAGAGAGAGAGAGAGAGTTCCTGGAATACAGCCTGGAATTGTGAACTCGAATGCTTCACGATCTTGTCAGATCATTCATTTGCTTGGAGGAAAAGAAAGAAGGAGAAAGAAAGGTTTGCCAAATGAGCTTCCAATTGGAAGATAGTTCTTGCAGTAGACACAATTGTCTTGTTGAAGAAGATTATGGATTATGTGAGAAAGCCTACTTATCTATCCTGGACGGACCGCCCGTATCAACGGTACAGTACCGACAGTACAGTACGTACAGTACAGCTCCTAGCCTAGGTACCATGTACCCCTCCGCTGATGTCAGTCAACCCACGTGGGACTCGGCCGGGCAAGCCTGTAAGCCAGGGGGGCACGGCACAGCACCGGGTCCCCCTCCATCCCTTGGCCCCTTCCCCCCTCCCTACAGCCGAGACGAATCGCGACAGATACCTCGGAAATCATGCTGCTGCGCCTCTGGGACATCCTCCTCCTCCTCCTCCTCTAACAGCAACAATCACTACCATCATCATCATCATCATCAGACTGAGCGAACTGCATCTTCTTTTTATTTATTTTTTAATTTTTAATTTACACCCTTAATCTTATTTTCATTCCTATTTTAATCACGCATAACCCTCTCGCGCCAGGGTGCGGGTTCCCGTCCGGCAACCTTCTTCGCGGCCCGCTCATGGAACGTTGCATTATTAGACCGGGCAAGAGGGACCTCCCCCTCTTTTTTTCTCTCTCTCTCTCTCTTTCTTGCTTCCCAGACCAAGCCAAGCCAATCCACAAGCGTAGGTGTTGGTGTGTGTGTGTGTGTGCGCGCGCGCGTGCATTATTGGTGGCGGCCGGGCGGCCGGTGGAAAGTGGTGGGTGTGATCGTCTCACATAGCAGTGCTGGGGGTAATCAGAAAGAAAGACCGGCGTGCCGTAGCAAACCACAACTTTGTGTCTCTTTGTCCCCCGAGAGAGAGAGAGAGACTCGTTTGGCTGGCTGAGCAGTGAGGGGCCGGGGGGGTGGTTGCTCAAGCTGCGCGCACAAAACAATTCAGATCGGTGAATGAGAAGAAGAAGAAAAAAAAGAAAAAGAGGAGAACAAAACAAGTTCTGTGCAGATATGTCCGGCCGTATGATGATATCGCTTTCGCTATGAACCAGTTCATGCCTCTCCCCCTCCACCCCCTCCCTCCTCCGTCTGTCTCGCACTCAAGCGCCTGTTTGCTGCTGCTGCATGTATGTATGTCTGTATATCTGTATCAAGGCCACACACCCACTCTATCCATAAGTAACCACCCATGCTGTGCTTCAGGAAAAGAAAAGAACCAAAAGAAAAGAAGAAGAAGAAAAAAAGCCACCATGGAACCCGATCTATGCCCTCCTCAGGCGATCTCACTATGAAGTGAAGCCGGAACTAAAATGCCGGCCCCAATGATCCCACCATCATGACAAGGAGAGAGCAGCACCCGCCGCTCCGTGTCCCTGCCATACTCCAGCGCGACAACCTTGTCCAAAAAGGCCTGGCAGTCTTTGAGGTAGTCCTGAAAGCCTGTGATACAGCCTCCTGTATAACCAACGACCAGCTCGGGGGCATTTTCGAAATTCGTCGGTGGTGGTGGTGGAGGAAGTGGAGGAGGAGGAGGGCTTGTTGTCGTGTTTGTGGATGATGATGATGATGATGATGATGGCGACGATGGTGGCGGTAACTCTCCTGCGCACATCAAGAGGCCGACGGTGCTGGCCGCCACGATCCCGGCTGCCCTGACCTCAATGGCCACGGCGATCTGATAAAGGACACTGGCGATCTCGTCCGTCCAGCGCGACGGAGACAGCATGTTCTCCTTGTCCTTCTCCATCGGAAACTCCCTCTCCAGCTGCTCTCGTAATGTTCCTTGGCCGCGAGGGCTGAAGTGGCTGAGGAACGTCGTGCTCAGGCCAAACCTCGTCCTGAGCTTGGAGGGCAGCCCTCCTGCCCGGAGCCCCAGAACCGAAGTCAGGTAGTCGACGAATATGAGGCGGCCCAGCTCGCCGAGGTAGCGGCCTGATGTCATGTACTCTAGGGGCTGAAAGCCGGGCGCCTCCCCGGCCATGTCGAGCTCCGTATCCCACCGGCTGATGAGGCCAAACTTCCGCAGCGGTGGTGCCGTGCCGTTGATGCTCCACTCGGTATTCACCGCCAGCCTGACGTCCTCGCCCGCCTGGCCCGGCACCACGCTCACCGTCTCGGGTCTCTTGCTCGGGTGCAGGCTGCTCAGCCGGAGGGGTACTGTTGCGTTGCACCCGGTCCCGCAGATGAGGCCCATCGCGGCCTTCTGGTTCGGGCCGGCCTGGAACTGGTAGATGAACGAGACCAGCGTCGCGATGGCATCGTTGGCGATGGCCGCGATGGTGATGCGCGGCAGGTCCCGGCGGTGCTTCTCGTACCCGGCGAGGAGGTACGAGCCCAAGTCCAGCTTCGAGGTGATGGCAAACCCTTTTCCCATGGACATTATCCTTGCCTGCGACACCGAGGTCTGGACCACCGGGAAACTAAAGGTGACCCCCATAGGCAGGGCGCTGTCTGGCCCAAAGCCCCACTCCTCCTGCGCCCTCCTGACCACGGTGGCGATGGACTGGCCGATCCAGGAGAAGAGGCTCTCGGGGTTCTCATTTTTGAGATGCTCGCCTATGGGCCAGGACTGCTCGAGGAGCCGCCGCAGCCTGGAACGGTGGTGGCTTGCTGCTGCGCTCCCGTTCACCACGCCTCCCTCGCTGCCCCCCTCCTCTGGAAGCAACTCAATAAAACCGACCCTCAGGTTTGTGCCGCCTCTGTTGTATGTTGTAGTTAGCAGAGCAGGTGTGTGTGAAGGGAACCACCCCCCCCCCCCCTTCTCAAGACGGAGCAGCTCACATGTCAATAGCAAGATAACTGATTTCGAAGAGCAAACAAGGTCAGCCTCTGCGCCCAGGTTCAAAGACAGATCGTCCGTGAGAGTTTGATGGGCCAGTGGGACTCACCGGCCGCGGTCAGCACCGTTGACTCGTCTGAGAAGGGACTCGCTGATCGGGGTGGGCAGGCACTGGACCTCCGACTTGGCTGACAGCTCCGTAAAAGTCCTGGCCATCTCGAGAGAGAGGCCGTGTACTATCGTGTCATCAATGCGGAGAGGCGTGAGGAATTCGTCTACCGACACTGGGCGCGGTCGCTGCTCGGAAGACATCATAATCGAGAGAGGGAGTGGGCGAGTGCTTGTGCACACAGTCAAGTAGATGCAAGTACAGGGTTTGTGAACCTGTTCTCATAGCTGATGACTCCTTTGGCTTCGAGGGGTGGCAATCCTCCTTTTGCAACGTCAAAAGAACCGAGACGACATTGGTGTAGCGCCTTTGCTCAGGACGAAGAAGAAGCAAAAATAAAAAATAAAAATAAAAATCCTGGTCCTGGTTCAAGAAGGGGGGAAAAAAGGAGGAAAACGTCTGTGAAGTTGAGAGGAGTTTCCTCTTCCACGCCTTTTGTCTGGGTGGACTTGTGAGGACCAATGGAAAGAGAGGGAGTGACTTTGAAGGTTGACCCTCCTTTTAGTGCTGTTCATGCCGGGTGGTGGGTGGTTCAGGGGGTTTGAGTGACTTTGCGCCCGCCCAATCGATAAGCCCCAAGCCACACAGGCACTGCCAGAAGGTAACAGGTACAGTACAGTACGGTACCACAGTGACTAGTGAGTGAGTGGTGTTGGACCCTGAACGACCCCCCAAAGGAAAGGGCACACAGACACACACACGGCGGACTCCACCCAACAGACTTCTCCAACTGTAACGTAGGCTACTTTATCGAGCAGAAGACATGGCAACGTCAGTCCAACGTAACCTTGGGAGAAGGGAATACATAATAATATATACTTTATCACACAAAGACGGGTGATCCGACCCAGAGGGGTTCCGAAATAATACGTTACTACAAAATCATGAGGGCAGAATCTTATGAGACATTCGTGGAGGAATAGAAGAGTACTGTACTCAGAGCGTTTCTCAAGTATTGCAATGTACTGCAATGTACTTTTGTATAGTAAGTAGTTTGCTATAACTAAATGGACCGGCACGAGGGCTGCACATGGGCGTGCAAGACTTTTTTTTTCTTTTTTTCCCCCTTCTTCTCTTCATCTCTCTATTGTCATATGAACATACACAGTACTACGATGGTAGGTAGTAGTACATAGTGAGGGGTAGGCCTGGCAGAGAGAGCGAGAGAGAGAGAGAGAGAGAGACAGGGGGTTGACGCCACCCCCCCCCCCTCTCATGCTGTGCACCGTGCCGTTCAAGAAATACCTGCAGTGGCTGGGGAGAATCAGTGCTTGCAAGTGCCACGTCCAGAGCCGCACTACACATCTCCGCCCGCAGGATGAGCTACAGGCCGGTGGCTGCATCCTCTTCCAAAACACGGCGGCATCCTTCCTTTGACGGAAACCTCCAACACACCCCTATATTCTGCGTCTATTTTTCCCCATTCGCCCCCAAAGGCCGCCTTATCATTCGTCTGCTCCGACGAGAACAACGGAAATATTATCTGCCACACACACACCATGGACGAGAAATCCGCCATCAAGTTCGGAAGGCCCGCGCACGCAACGATGAGGCCCTACGCTCGGCCCGCGCGCAGGTTGAGGCCGGTCCTGATCATGACCCTCGTGGTCTTGTGCTTCTACTACTACGTGCGACCAGCCACCCCCTTCGGCATCCTCCCACAGGTCGCTAGGCTCGCCCCGGCACATGACGCAGAGGCGCAGAAGACCATGGCGGCGAGCACCAAAGCCCTCGTCCCGCTCGAGGCCCACATCATGTCCAAGTGTCCGGATGCCAGGGACTGCCTCAGGATGCTGGTCCTCCCTACCATGCAGCGCGTCTTCGACAAGGTCAACTTCACCCTGTCGTACATCGGGACGCCCACGGCCAATGATGGTGTGGAATGCAAGCATGGCCCCGAAGAGTGTACGTCCGGTCCGGGGGAACGATCCTGTGGAGGTGTCCGTGCCTGGTAGCTAACAAAACACGGGCTTCCGCCCCCCTCCCCCCCCTCTTTCCCGGTTTAGGCCTCGGAAACATTATGCTGCTCTGCGCGGCCTCCCTGTATCCCGACCCCAAGATATACCTAGGCTTCTCGATGTGCATGATTAAGGATTACGAGGACATACCCCAGAGGAGTCTGATCGAGGACTGCGCCCTCGAGCACGCCATCGACTTCGAAAAGCTGAGCGACTGTGCAGACCAGGACGACGGCGCGTTTGGTGTGGACATGCTGAGGAGCAGTGTTCGGAGAAGTGCAGAGGTAAGGGCAATCTCCTATTCCACAGGCTACCACCACAGCCACAGCCACACACAACAGGGCATTTTCTGACACGCGAGACAACAATTATTCTAGGCCGGCGTCACCAAGAGCTGCACGGTACGGGTGAACGAAGAGATCTACTGCATCAGGGATGACGGAGAGTGGTCGGATTGTCCGCACGGGCCCCAGGTCAACGACTTGGTTCTTGAGATTGAGAAGCAGTACCGCTCTTCTTCTTGAGCGGCTCGAATACCTCTGTCCATAACTCGCTAGCCTCACCCAGCGTATAGCTTAACGATACTGAATCCATACCCTTGTCCTGCTCGTCGCCCATGCTCCCCAGGTGCCCGATGATGCTGTCCAGCCCGACGGCCTTGCCTGTTGCTTGCGTCGCCCCGGCCTCGAGGGCCACATGGACGATGTGGATGTGGAAGTGATAGTACGTGGGCTGGTAGTGCACATACAACTTGAGCTGGTCGGGCTCGATGTCCGGGTATACCTTGACGGTGGCCTCGATGAACTTGGTCTTCATGTGCCGGAGCCACGTGAGGTGCTTGACCTTGAGGTCCCGCAGGCTCCAGATGTCGCGGCGCTCCACGATCCCCAGCAGGTGGAGAGCCTCGACGGTCCTGCGGTCCCAGTTCAGGTCTGGCAAGAGGAGGAAGCCCTCGTCGCCCGCCTGGCCGAGGGGCGTTCTGTATATCACATCTTCCACCTCTTTGCGGCCCTCGATGATGTTGAACACCCAGTTCAGCCGGCCCTGGTCGCGCTTGGCCTGCATGTGCGGCCGGATCCCCTCGCGGTAGATCTCTGGGGTCTCGGTCACGAAGCGCACGCCTTGCTTGCTGTACTTTTTGATGTGCTGCTCCGTGCAGGGGTAAATCAGGTTGATCTTGAGGTCGGCGAACTCGGCACTGTCCGAACCGTCGACCGCGCCGCTGCCGGCCATGTACCAGTAGTAGATGTCATTGGCGCCGAGATTCTTGAGCGTCCGCAGGCTGCCTGCCAAGGAGCCCAGGTAGTCACTGGAGCTGGGAAAGGGGGCGCGCTCGAGGATCAGCAGCGCAGGCTGCTCGTCGATGGTGCCGCATAGCGACGTCCTCCGCCCTGCCTGGTCTGTATCGTGTGTTAAAAGACGTGTGCGTGTGTGTGTATGATCAGCTTGGACGAGGTTGAAAAGGTGGACGGCAGAGGACGGAGCGTGGGTCAGGGAAAGCGGGCGCACCCTGGTTGAGCAGGCGTCCGAGCTTGAACCTCGGCACCAATTCCTCTGGCTTTGACATTTTTGGGGGAAATTTTCTCGGGGAGGAGGAGGATGAAGAAGCAGGACGCGTATGATTATGAGGGAGATCAGCAGTCTCAAAAGCGGCGCCTGCAGAATAGTAGGTTGGCATACGTTGGTCTGGAAACGGTTTGACTTCAGGGATCAGAACTACCGCGCTGTTGGTACTACAAGCAGGAGAAGCTCGGACCCGCTCTCCGGCACTGGACCGGCCTGACCCCTGGGGTAAGTTGCAGAGGGAGACTTGACTAACATGGTAGGCATAAAAATGCAGTTGGTTCTCGCCAATCTCTATAAAACTTATTCAACAGATCTCGGCTCCTGAACTCCTTGTTTGGCCTACGTCTTCTGAAGAACCATGTCAACAACAGTCTATCCGCTTGTGTTTTTTTCTTCTTTTTTTCTTCTTTTTCCCTTTCCCTCCTGCTCCACCCATCTTTACAAATCGGAGCTGTGTACCTATCAAGGCTGGGTGGCTGGTGAATCCAGGCAGCTATTCTCAGCCTGAGGTTTGCGCTTGCTCGCCCGCCCGCTCGAGGGGGTCCAATCAGGCATCCACAAAGTGCCCTGTCGAGGATGCTCCCTTTCAAGACAACAAGGTCCTCACAGGGGGACAAGGATTACTCGGGGCGATCAGATCAGGAGGATGGGTGCCTTACATGGGGGTTGCTGGCTGGGCTGGGTCGAGCCCAGAAGTTTATTCACTGGGTTTATTGTATGTACTATGTAGATCGACAAAAAGAGCTTGTTCTGACTTCATACAAAAAGATACACACACACACACACACACACACACACGAGAGACTTCAAACGGGTGGCCCCCATGAAAGAGAGAGAGAGAGAGAGAGAGAGAGGGATTGAGGCGCCCACTGCCTTTTGAAAATGTGCTGAGTAACGACCGCTCTTCTGGCCCCGGAAGGCTTCGTATCGAGGCGGAGCGGCTAGGCCTTGGTTCTCCACGAGCTGGGGCGACCGATGTAGCGCTGAACAAGGTCAGGGCCTACAGCACAGTCGGCTCAGGCACCCAACATGGACCCAAGTCTCGACATGGAGAAGGAAGGAGACAAAAGAAAACAGTACCGGTTGCCGTCTTCTACTATAGTAGCATACTGGCACACACGTGTTTCACACGCTTCAATCCCTCTCGTCTGTAAGACAAATATCCCTGGATGAATCCTTCTTCATGGGTCCTGGAACTGCCCTGTAGACACACAAGAAGAAAGAATGAGAGAATGAGAGAAAGAAGAAGAAGAAGAAGAAAAGGCTGTATAAGGGCTCAGGGCTCCCGGCTCGAACTACCTCCTCCCCCCCCTCCCCCCCCTTTCCCTCTCGGGGCGGCCCCCTACAGAGCAACATCCTCAGCTCAACAAGCCCTCGTGGTGTGGTAGTAATCAGGATGCCTAGGAGGGGTTAAGTGCTTACGGGGATCACCATCCACCTGCAGAAGCTAAGACGGCTAATCAAACTAGCCCTGTGATTCAGATGAAGGGAGGAGGAGGGAGGGAAGGGAAGGAAAGAGAGAAAAAGAGACGTACAGTTACTGAGGGCATCAAGGGGTCCATCGTAGATGGGGTCCAGACATGGCGTATCTGGCAGATGGCATCGGAAAGACCAGAGCTGAACAAGAAGAAAAAAAAAGGTGGTGGGCCCAGTCGAGCACTCAAGGTCTTCTTCTTTAAGAACTAAATATACAGGCGCACGCACGCACATACACACACGAACAATGGCATCCCCAGGCTGCCTTTTGAGCTTAAACTACTCTCTTCTCGTCTGTCTGTCTTGATAGTCCAGAGTCTCGATTGCTCTTTTCCCCTTTCCGCCTGCCTTCCCATCCTTCGTAGCAGCACTTATCGTTTCGCCCGAAGGATCATTAGGGCTTCCTGAGGCCCTGCCAAATTTCCCTGCCGGTCTCATGTCGGCGACGAGAGTCTGTAAATAAACTCAAGTAGTGGTTTTCGCTGACATGATGTCGAACCAGGTGAGTTTGTTCATAATCCATCTATTGCATCTGCCTTGCCTCCGTCTCTCGTCTCTCGTCTTTCCCTCCTCCCCTCTCTTTCTCTTTTCCTCTCCCCCCACCACACACACACACACTCTCTCTCTCTCTCTCTTCACCCCTTCGTGGTTGTAAACAGCGGCCCAAGAGAGAAGAAAAGAAGAAGAAAAAAGTAATGTAGCCTTGGTGCTAATGTGAGAAAAATGGATCCAAAGGCAGATCACCACGCCCAGCAGGCTCCGGAGCTGGTGGCTCACAACTACCCGGAGGCACTCTCCAATGGCCAGCAGCAGCAACAATACAACCAGTATAGTCAATACCCTCCAAACCCGCCTGCACCACCGCCCAAACCAGAGGGTTCATACATCTCATACATGTCACAACAAAGTGTCCCCAACTCTGCCTATCCCACAAGCCATCACACCACCCCACAGACATATCACTCCCAGCTGGTCGGCGGCGGCGGCGGCGCTGCAGCCGCACCTATGAGTGATGCCGGCGGTTTCGAGAAGAGGAGAGGATCAGGATGCATAATCTGCGGGTGCACGGCCGTCGTCTTCTTCCTCAGCGCCCTCGTCGTGGTGCTCGCGGCAGCAGTCGTCGGGCTCGCCGCCGGGACGGGCGTCGAGGCCTCGAGGGCAACCTCGGCCCAGAACAGGGCGGACCGCCTGAACGCCTCGCTCGTCGCGGCTCTGGCGGGGGCAACAGCTACCACCAAGTCATCTGGCTCGGCGTCGACTTCTGCGTCGGCTTCATCTTCAAGCACGTCCTTTGCGTCACTCGACGACAACTGCTCTGGAAACCCGGACGGGGTTACAGGGACAACATACAGTGCCTTCTCACGTGAGCAGCCAAAAAGCAGCCCCTTCCCTCCTCCCCCCCCCCTTTTTTTTTTTTGAACTTATAAAACGTCTTTTCAAAAATAGGGAAAATCATGGACTAAAACTCTCTCTCTCTTCTTCTATGCTTGTAGTGTTCGGCGACCACTCCTTCACGATACAGTGCAACAAGGACACCGACGGCAGTCCGCTCATGAGCCTCTTCGCGGCCGACCTGAACGGCTGCATGGACGCCTGCGCCGCCTATTCGCATTACACACCCTCCTTTTTTGGAAACAACACAAACACCACATGCGGCGCCGTGAGCTTTATCCCGCTGTGGACCAACGAGACGGCTGCCCTCACCGGCAATGCGCCGGGCAACTGTTACCTGAAGCCCACCCAGACCGCCGCCCCGACCACGCCCAATATCGGCACCGAATGCCACGCTGGAATCCTCGTTACCAGCTAGTGTTTCTTTTTTCTCTTTTTTTTTTCTCCCCTTCCTTTCTTTCCCTTGGGAATATGTATTATATTGTTAGTTTCCTTCTCATGGGCCGACTGTCCTGTACGCTTAGGGAGGGGGTTTATGTTTTAAGGAAAATTCTTTTATATTAGTCTCAGGTCAGGACGACAGTGAATGATATGATGGGATGGGAATAATTGCAGGGAATTCACCTTATACCTACCAGCGCGTTACAGCCTTTTTTTCCTTTTTCTTTTTCTCTCTCTTGTCGATCATTCATGGTGACAATCTTTCTTGCTTGGAATTTTTCTGGGCTGCAGCGTTCTCTCATCATCCAATTGGAAAAGAAGAAAAAGGTACCCTTCACACAAGCCACACACACACACACACACACACACGCATCTTTTTCTCAATCCTTCTCCTCAAGCCACACTAAAAAACAAGAAAAAAAAAAGGGGGGAGCTCACACCACCGGATCGATCGATATGGAGAGCAAAGGACGATGACCCGACCGACAGGCGAGAGCGCCAGCAGCCCCAATGACGGGAGAGTCATTGAGACCCGCGCACGTTGTTTCGAATGATGACGTGAGCAGAAACAAGATTGACCTTCTCCCCAGGGGTCGGACTAGCCCCTCGGGGCGGCGTATCATCATTCCCTCCGGCGAGTATCTAGACCGGAGAACAGAGACAATGCAGGCAGGCTTTTCCTCGACTGCTTCCAGCTTCTGGGCACGAGCCCTGGTGTGATCCCCGACCCGCAGGCGCCTCGAGACCCGTGGGAGGGACGACTGAGCAAGGAGCTGCCTGTGTCACGATGGCTGGAAGGGGATTGCATTTGTTTAGATGCCAAACTTTGAGTATTGGCGGGAATGGGGATTTATTGACCGGGAGGGCAGGCGACATATCCTTCCAGGAACGTGCGGGCTTCATATTCAAACACGGACAGGACAAGGTCTCCTAGCACGAAACGAAAACACCACGAACAAATTCGACGGAAAAGGCCCTCCTGCTATAGCGTGTTCTTCTATGACTCAGTTTCGGCATCTGGGAATCTCTTGGCCGTTGATGGAACGTTCAGATGAAGTCTATTATTTATCATTTTGGTCTCTTTTTCTGTCCTCTTGAAAGGTTGGGCTGTGTATGACTTTTGAAGTCTCGCTGAGCGAGTCTGATTCTGGACTAAAAATTGTTCCCCATAGACATTTCAATCCCGAGAGATTGAGAAAGAAAAAGAAGAAGAAACCCTTAGAGGACCCTCACTCTGAATCCGAGAATCTGCCCTGGCCTCCCTGTTGTGACGAGACCAGTTTTCTTTACCCTTCCGCATCTCACAACTCCTCGAACCCGAGACCCCCCCACCCCCCCCAACACTATGACTTTATGCCTGACGAGACCACGGTCTATTGTATGCAGAAAAGTAACAGTAGTCAGATCCCACACTGCGGATGATACTATCGAGAGTATCCAGCCAGTGCTCAATCGATTTGCCGCACTTGCCGCACCAGCTCCTGCAGAGCCTCGAGAAACTCCATCCTCAGCGGCGCCTTCGTATCCTCCCACAATGCCTTGTGCTTCCGTAGGATGCGACGCTCAAGCTGACTTCGCTCTTGAGTCGCATCCGTAGAGGACTCCAGCAGGAAATGCCAGTCAATGGCGTCCAGCTCCTCGTTCAGGTTGCGGAATGCGTGGGTTGTCTTAACATCCAGTCCGAGAATCAGCCAGTCGAGAGCGTTGAGGGCCTTCTCAAGAGCGGCTTGGCGGTTCAAGTCATTGAGCGCGTCGCAGAGGGTGATGCACCGATTGAATACGAGTCGGAGAGATATGGCGTCCGTGGTTATGAAGGACGCAGAGAGCGTGGTGATGCAGTTGGCCATGAGCTGGTGGAGGTGACGTGTGCCGTCCTTCAAGTCGAGAACACCGTGTGGAACGGGGATGGAAGTAACGGCCTCGTCCGAAGCAGCAGCAGCAGCAGCAGCAGCATCATCATTATCATCAGTTTTCTTCAGGATCTGGCCCCAGATCTTCTCCCTCTCTGCTGCTGGGATGCACTTCTGTAGGAAATGGTAGGTAACCTCGAGGACCATCTGCTTGGCTGCCTGGCCTGCCAACTCCAGCAGCTCCTTCTCAATTCCGGACAGCTTTTCATCAGGGTACTCGGCATAGAGATCCAACAGGCTCTTCTGCGGCTGAGCTGGACTGAACCTGCCCGCTGGCGGCGGGCGGTCTCGCTTGTCGCGCTTAGAAGCCTCAAGGAAGATATCAACGCCATAGGCGGAGAATTCATCCTCGACAAGAGTGTCGTTGTCCTCGTTGCTCACCTCGTTGTCGCCGTTCTCTTTGGCTGGTGGTGCGTCTACCAGCGTCAGATCTTCGTCTCCCAGCTCGCGATTGTTGACGGCCGACGGGTTGAAGGTAGGCTCGGTCTGGTGGTCACTGCCATAGTCTAGCTGTCGGGGTATCTGGGCTTCGTTCGGGACCGCATTAAAATCACGTCGTTTAGGGCGACTCTTCCCCTTCTTGGTGACGAGAGCCTGCTGGCCCTCGTTCTCTTTCTTCACCTGCCGGCGCTGCTTCTGTGCCGCTTTTTTCTTCTTCTGTGCCGCCTGCTTTTGCTTCTGTGCTGCTGACTGCTGCTTCTGTGCTGCTGACTGCTGCTTCTGTGCTGCTGACTGCTGCTTCTGTCCCGCCTGCTGCTGCCTCTGCGCCGTCTGTTGCTTGGCTCGGCTCTGCTTTGATTTCTTCTTGCCCATGATGTCTTCGCCTGAGGGCAAGCTTCCCAGTACAAGACAACTAGCCTCTGACAGCTCGTGGATCACACTGCCGAGATGGTCACAGCAGTGCTGCACATACTCTGGCGGGGGGGGGGGGTTGTCGATGCCTCTCAAGGAGAACGTGCCGGGTCTCGTAGGTATTGAGAAGTCGTCACCGCTTGGGCAGCCTGTTGTTGAGCTGCACGTGGTACACGTTGTAGACCAGCTTCAGGATGGTTGGTATTCCAGGCTGTGCTGGATTCTTTTTTTTTGGTTTTGTTCGAGACTGTTGGCCTTGTTGAGTGTGCTGCGGAAAGGGACCTGTCCAGTTTAGTTCTCAGTGAGGAAGTTACGAAGGGCGTCATGGGAGTAAGGCGCGACGAACAACTCCTTTAGCCCCTCATGGAGGGCGTTGAAGGGGTGGAGGGGGGCAACAAACTCGCTCGATCGTCTCAAGCGTTGCTTTGCCCGCGATGGGGACGAAGAAACAAACGATGCGTGGAACGTTGCTCTTTACAGCATATGTCTATGGAGACAGCAGAACCGGATTGATTTTTTTCTTCTTCAAAAGGCGGAATCAGCAAGGTTTGGTTCCAGCAAGTTGAGAATTCCTTTGGCAGTCCTCAGGTCTTGCGAGAAGGTGTTGATGAGCAATCGTGCAATCCAGCATTGATCAAACCCCAGACGACAAAAAAACATTGTGCTGGACTGCCAATCACACCCGACGATTCCTGAGCCGGTGTCGAGACAATTGAATGGATGGCATATCAAGTCACATTGCGTTCAAGGTCACCAGCAGACAAGGCCCATAAGATAAAGGTAGCATAGTTTGATCAATAAATATGCAAGTAAAGCATCAACTTACACCTGCAGTCATGTGCACAAAGCCTAGTTATCAGCCGAGTGAGAAGCTTCCCTTCGAGCTTTGGCCCCGGCCTTGAGGGCTTCCCACTTCTCCCGATACTTGTCCACTGTCCGCTTGAGATGTTTGTTGTCCCTCTCGAGAGTCTCAAACTGCTTGCTGGCCGCGGCCAGCTCCTCTTCCAGCTCGCGGTTTCTCCTCCGTAGAGCCTCATCTGTAGCCTGCGCGCCTCCGCTCTGCGACATTGGAGACCCCGGCCGGGCAAGGCGCATACTGTCCACCATGGCGAGCCGAGAATGCTGAGCGCTCGCTTCGAAGGCATGCAGGCGCTTGGTGACTTTGTCGAGCATCCCTTTCAGGCTCTGGTTCTCCGTGTTGAGCTCCTCGATGACATTGAAGAGGTCCCTCTCGGTCTGACTCTTGCCGACGCGCCGCTTCGTACTTGGAGACAAGACCATCTGCGACTCCCTAGCGTCGACGAAATCTTCCTCATCCGGGTCATCATGCACATCGGCCGTTCTACCGTGCAGAGAGGCGGCCATGGCACGTCTCTTCTCCTTCTGGTCAAAATTCAGTATGTTGGCATAAGACATGGTATGGCCGCTCGTGGGGACCACATAGAATGAGTCGTTGCCGGAGTGGCCATCTCGATACACAGCCCGCAGAGCAGCCTTGGAATAAATCCTGGATAGATCCGGGTCTTCAGTGGGGTCCCGGGCAGACTTGGCCTTGCTTCTCGCCTGCGAGGTCGATCCCGGAACGGCATTTTCAGGGGTGCCTGATTCCTCGGTGATCAGGGGCAGACCAGCGAAAGCCAGGGGGGCGGAGAGGCGGTTGATGATGTTGCCAAACGTGCTGTAGAAACGCGAGAAACCCTCCTCGGTGACGCCTGAGGTGGTCATGGGCTCGTCTTCGGGTCCCTCGTCGATGGAGGCGGGGCGCGAGCCCTGCGCCGAGGAAGGCTGTGGTGGAGGAACCCAGCTTGGTTTTGGCTTCCCGCTCTTCGCATCAAGCATGTGCTGCATTCTTGTCCTTGAGCCATCCTTCCTGGCCGTGGCATCTAGATTGCCGGGGGCTTGGTCATTTGAAACACTCGGTGCGGCGGGCGGTGCGCGATGCCTCGAGCCGCGGATGCCCCTGGCAGAGGCGAGGTTGCTGGCGATGGACGAGGATAGCTCTCGAGATGGAGGGTAGCGACGCTGTGCCGTCAGGCCTGGCACCGCTGCGGGCGGCTTCGACGTTGCGCCCGAGGCTGCATCCGATTGTGTGTCAGAACCGCCTGTCTGCGCACCACCACCACCACCACCACCACCAGCAGCAGCAGCAGCCTTCTCCTCGGCCTCGGCCACATCCTTCTCGGTGACGGCGTGTTCTGCTGGGTGGTCGACGGAGAACTTGATCAGTTCGGAGAGTTTCTGGTGGTGCTGCTCGAGGAGCCTCAGGGTCCTCAGGGCCTCGATGCTGGATGTGACCTTGGCGGCATTGGAGAACTCGCCGGCCGCGAGGGTGTGCTCGTTGATAGCTACGGTGGAGTTGGCTGTTTGGGTGGCGTCCGAGGCGGCTTTCGCATGGTCATGCGCCTGGCAAAGATCCTGTCAGCATCCTGTGTTGGATGGAGCTAGCAAGTTTACTTATGCGGCGTACCTTGATCAGAGAGGAAGTATTCATGATGGCCCTCAGCTGGTGCGGATGGTAGTGGGCGGACAGGTAACAACGGGTGGTCTGCACATTGCATACACAGTACAACCCTCAAGTCTTTTGATGGAGGTTGCGTGTGCTTTGAAACAGGATACGGTCCCCTGAGGTTGCAAAGGAGTGTAGCCTGTATGCGAAGGAGCTACTGGCGCACAGAGCAGAGCCTTGTTGCGAGTGCGGTTGTCCTGACACGATGGCTTCAGTCTGGCGATGCCCTGCGGTGCAGAGTCGGGGAATTATTTGGTGAAGGTTGGGGTGAGGGTGAGGGTGTGAGGCTCAAGTCTCCAGTGAACCCCACACGGCTTACAGTAGAATACTGTTGCAAGGGACAGGCAGAGAAGCGCTAGGCCACAGCGGTAACGCTGCTACCACCAGCAGTACATAAGTGCCAAGGTTCCTCTGTGCTAATAATTATAGCGTGTCACAGGGCCAGTCCAGGTCCCCCGCGCAGGCCTATCAGACGGTGCCTACTGGCCAGGTCTCAGTGCCTTAAAAGCTTGAGATGACGCGAAGCGTCGTCATTAGGACAGCAATCTTGAGAAGCCCACAAAGAAGCCGAGCAGCGCGCGCCCTGTCCCACGCACGCTGCCGGGACTGCTTCTTACATGGCCTCCGGCTTTGCCTTGATGGAAGTGGTGAGGTGAGGAGGATTTGGGGAGGCGTGTCACAAGTATTCAAGTACATCATGAGTACCCTGTAGGAATCAGTAGCTTGGCTGAAGCAGGTACACATGAGAGGAGCTGCAAGGGGCGACGATCATAAAATTTTGGTCACGGATCCAGGTGCCTGGAAGAACGGCGCAGGCCAGCCATACCTTACGCTATATACAACGTAGTCGTCGATCCGGGGTAAAGCCTCCGTACTGGTAGTAAAGTCACAAGTCAACAACGCGCGCTACCGCCTACGGCAGATTCCTAGAAAGCCACCTGCGCTTGCACTTCGCACTTCGCACTTGCACTTTGATTGTTGGGCTTCTCCTTTCCCTTCTGATCTTCTCACACCTGGACCTGGATCTGGCAGCAGCCGACTCCAACGAGGAAATATGCCGACGGTGTCTCACAATACTGGAGCGATCGAGGCACTCTACCAAGGGAGTCAGGGACAAGGACAAGCTTATACCTTCATGACCCTGCCCCACGGTTCAATCTGATCGATCCTCGAACTGTCCCTGATCCTTGAACTCAAGATTCAGTTCGGACCCCACCAGTTTTCCCGACCTGGCCGAGGTCTGGCAGATTGTCAGCATCATCGTCACTTTCAGTCAGTCAGTCAGTCAGTCAGTCAGTCAGTCAGCCAGTCAGTCACCTGTCTGCCGTGGTCTGTCTGGCTGTCAGCCTCTTCTTTGTTGGTCACCCACTCCCTCCGCCACCCGCTGAAACAGGTACGAGGCTGTTGCGCCGATTGGTTCATGTTCTAGCTCCAGCGGGAGTCGAGCAGAAACAGCCTCAGGTGGAGGTCGTCCGGCCGTCCTGTCACAGCCTGGAACCAACCGGTCCTGCGTCTGATCCAGGCCGTGCATGCATCATGGCGGACAAGGCGCTGGGGAAGCTTCTGGCCAAGTCCAAGTCGATCCGGCGCTCCAGAAAAGGGTCTATCGACGGCAGCAGCAGCATCGCCAGCGACGACATCACCAACCTTTCGAGGGACACATCCAGCCTTGATCCGTTTTCCCACGCGTCTCAGCCGTCATATTATCCCTCTCAGCCTTTCTCTCAGCTCGAGAGCGACGAAAACCACGACGACAGGCCCATCCCCGCCCGCCCTCCTCCAGTCGAGGGCAGCCTTGAAGGAGAGTCGACGAGTCTGGCCTCCTACGACTCGGGGGACATTATTGAGTCGTAAGTCGGCCCTGCTCTCAGCGCTCAGACATGCGCCTGATATTATAATACATGCACACTATTTTGTTTTATTATATCAGATCTTCCCCCCTGGGCCCCATATGCGACTCGCCAGTCTGGGTCGGGCCAGCACATCGGCGTCTTGCAGGCGGGGCCTTTTCCCGCGGCGATCCCAATCCCTCCCCAAGGTTTCCAGCTATCTGCCCTTATACGGACTGTCCATCTCGGTTGCCACATGCTCGTTGAGGACAACCCCCCCAATTCAATCTCTCCAGTCCACATCCTCCCCACACACCGAGACTAGAGGACTCTCGATCTGTCAGGGACCTGCGGCACTGCGAGGCTGCTCCCTAGCGTCTCATCACACACTCCCTCGTCCCCCTCGATTCTCTTCTCTCCCCCGCCCGCCCCCCTGACGAGCTTGGCATAATGGCTGCCGTGGTATACAGTAATAGTTGTTCGGAAACGAGGTCCCTCCTCAAACCTCCCCCTCCACACAAGATTACTACGCTCGATCCTTACCTTACCGCCCCCCCCCCCTTCCCCTCCTCCTCCTCCTCCACACCTACCTACTTATCCACTCAGACACTATTACAACAGCCAAGCTGCAGCTGTTGTCCACGTCTTACTTCAGCTGGCCTCAAGGTTGACAATCCTCCTCGCATATGCTTTCTTACTGGGCTTCTCTTCACACCTCTAAGCCTTGTGCACCATATCACTTTTCTATTTCTTGTCATTTTCTTTCTTTTTCTGTGCCTATTTTGTCCACTCGTGGCCCGTTTGCTGGTCAGAAGCTGCCCCCCCTGCCGGCTGCCAGCTCGCACTCCTCGCTCCGTTTGCCTGCCGCCTCGGCCACCGCCGACCTCACACACACACACACACACACACACCTCTCTCTCTCTCTCTCTCTCTCTCTCTTCCCCTCTCTCTGATGAGCTTACCTAGCTATTCTCGTACTGATCCTTCGCGGTCGTAGTCAACTCGAGCGGCCGCCTGCGGTCTCTCTTCACCCCTCCCAGATCGGCTATCTTACGACCAACTCTCCTCTCATCCAAGCCGAGTACTATCAAGGTTCTCGCCCCTCGCAGGACACACCCACCACGGAGCAACCAACAGGACCCGACCCTTCCGGGTCGCACACCCCGGCCGGCCTTGCGCCACCGGCTTCTCGTAATAGCGGGAGATCACCGTCACCTGTGGGACGCATTAAGGGTGTCTTCAGGTCCAAGAAAAGCTTTACGAAGCTCTCAGGGGGCAGCGATACCTCCAGCCCAGAGAGGCGCCCTGCAACCGCGAGCTCGAAACCCTCCACCGAGTCGTTCGACGCGCTCAAGATCACCGTTCCCGAGCCTTCGGCGAGCAGTTCCTCGACCGAGCTAGACACCTCCGCACCACAGCAACAAAAGGTTGTCGAGAAGACGACAGAGCAGAAACAGGGGCTTGCTGAGCGTTTTACTCGTCGGTCGCGAGCCCAGTCCGTTGAGGTCGGCACGCCGCCAAGAACGCCTCCCTCTGCCTCGGATAAGGGCACCCCGGTGATTGTCAACACCCCTCCCACGCCGACGAATACCACCTCGCCGAGGGGCTTCGATCCTATACGCCGAGGGACCGACTCGACCACTGGTAGTGGTGATAGTGGTGGTGGTGGTGGTTCATTCTCTGAGAGACGTGCCAGGTCTGGCTCGTCGAGCATAGTGCCGAGCAAGCTATCCACAATCTCGTCGATACCGCTGACACCCATCGAGAGCGTCGCTGCTACTCCTACCAACCAGCCCACCAGCGGCTTCTTCACGTCTGTCATCTCCGCGGCCCAGAGTGCTGCCCAGAACCTCAGCAACACCATCGCCAGTACCGGCCCCAGCAATCCCAAGAATAAAGGGTCCTCGGCCGCCCAGATACAACAGGACAACACGGTCGAGGAGGACAAGGTCGAGGTCGAGCCGTCTGCGGCAGCGATACCAGACTCGTTGATGGAATCCCAGGAACCTGCGGTCAAGACGATAGGCATGGGTGACCTCAGCCTGAGCCAGCTGGGCATCAGCGACCCTATCTCTCGAAGCCCGACCCCCATGACCGCCAAGTTTCCAGAGCATCCTGATCACCGCAGATCAAGGTCCGAGTCCGCCCCGGTCGAGGTCAGTCCTATCAAGACCGCCCTCGATGCACCCTGGGACGATGCCCAGCGGCCTATGTCCTCGTATGAGCCGCCGGCATATTACGGAGACAAAACGCCCCCCACAGGCAGTGTCTATGATGAGCCTTCTGGTGTCCACAGGAGCGGCAGTGTTAGGAGTGCCATCGGCCGCCGCAACAACAGGAAACGTGGGAGTACCAGTGGTACAGGCGGTACGGGAACTACTATTGGTGCTGCCCTGTCGGCTGTGAACTCGTCGTTGGCTCAGCCCGGGGCGTCACTTGCACCGAAACTTACCGGGTTTGCGGTGGCCAGCAAGAAGCGGAACCGAGACTTCCATGCACTTTTCAAAAGTGTTCCGGACGACGACTACCTGATTGAGGATTACAGCTGTGCCCTGCAGCGCGAGATCCTGGCGCACGGGCGGCTGTACGTTTCCGAAGGACACCTGTGTTTCAGCAGCAACATTCTCGGCTGGGTGACCACCTTGGTCATGAGCTTCGACGAGATCGTGTCGGTCGAAAAGCGAAGCACGGCGCTGCTCTTCAAGAACGGTCTCATGATATCCACTCTACACGCAAAACACATTTTTGCGAGTTTTGCGAGCAGAGATTCCACATACGACCTGATCGTCAAGATCTGGAAGTTGGGCCACCCTGGACTCCAGAGCTCCCTTAACGGGGTGCGGCTGGACGACACAGGTGGGGACAAGACCGAGAAGATCGATGCTGAATCTGCAGTTGGGGACAGCCGAAGTGCCTCGGTATCGGAAGAAGAAGAAGAAGAAGAAGACGAGAGCGACGACGGCGAGGATGTGTACGATGAGGATGAAGAGGAGCACGAGAGCCATGAGGCCGCCCAGGCTGCAGAGACACCTCTGCTGGAGTCCGCCATCGAGAAGCCACTCACGCGCAAGGCATCCGGGCTTATGGCAAACGGCAGTGCCCCGTCCGAGAAACCAAAGGATGCACCGGCGGCACCGGCCCTAGGAGAATTCCCAGGCCCGGCCACGCATGCGCCTACGGACTGCGGTGACGCTGACACACACTACCAGAGGGTCACAGGCGACGACATTGTCCCGCTACCAATAGGCAAGGTCTACGACACGTTGTTCGGGCCTGGATCTGTGGCGTGGATGACAAAATTCCTCACGGTGGACCAAAAGTGCAGAGATCTGCAGCTGGAGGACAAGAAGGGCCTGACCCAGGACAGCAAGACGCGCACATACACGTATATCAAGCCTCTGAACGCCTCGATCGGACCGAAACAGACCAAGTGCATCATAACGGAGAACCTGGAGAACTTGGATCTGGAGAAAGTCGTCAATGTCTTGATTACGACACAGACCCCAGACGTCCCGAGTGGTAATGTCTTCAGCGTCAAAACCAAGTACTGTCTGTCGTGGGCCGAGAACAACTCCACCCGGGTTCAGATCAACTGTGTTGTGGAGTGGACAGGCAAGAGCTGGCTGAAAGGTAACGTCTTTCATCTCTTTTATTTTCCTCTTTTTTTTTCAGAAAAAAAAAGGCCCAAAGTATCTAATCTTGGCAAATAGGACCCATTGAGAACGGTGCGTACGATGGACAGGGGCAGTATTGCAAGGATCTCTTCATCGCTCTGAAGGCTGCCGTCTCCAAACGCTCCCCAGCGGCTGCGAATGGGGCTGGGGGCAAAGGCCGGAAGAGAGGTAAGAAAGGGAAGACGGCTGCAGCGGCAAACGTCGCAAGCGATAATGAAGATACGGCAAAGAGCTCTTCCCAGCAAGACTGGGGCATTCTGGAACCACTGCATGGCATTCTCGGTCCGGTGGTCGATATCGGCAAGCCTTTGCTCACGGGAAATGTTGTCTACGGCCTGCTGGTTGGTCTCCTGGTGGCCGCCTGGTTCGGATTCGGGCTCACCAACAAACCTGTGCCTGGGCCCTACGGGGCACCCTTGGGTCTCTACGGGTACCCTGATCGGCTGGCTGCATATGAGGAGATGTGGCGACGCGAGGAGAGCGAGCTGTGGGAATGGCTCGAGGAGCGTGTCGGCATGGACCGCCTGCACAGTGGGGAGCCGCAGCCGCGGAAGAGGGTGGTCGAGGCGCGCACCTTGGAGGAGAGGCTGCGCGAGGACAGCATGGACGAGCGGGAGATCAAGGATGCCATCAAGATCACGGAGGAGAAGCTGAAGGTCCTCAAGTCGGTCGTGGAGAAGAACGAACAGGCCACAGCTTCGGTCAGCTGAAGGAGGGGGGGCGCGGCGACTGGGGAGGAGAGGAACAAAGGTACGGGAACAAAATCTGCCCCTACGCACTAAACCATTTTCCCTTGTTTTGCGTGTGTGTTGGTACATGTTGTCTTTTCTTCTTTTTCCTTTCTCCTTTTTTTATTTGTATTTTTGTCTTCAGCGAGCATTAGCAACGGAGTGGAAAGTATGGTTGGTCGGGGTGGGCAAGTTGTATTACATTTCAATCAAGAAGGGGGGGTTGGTAGTATCTATAAAGTATTTAGACTGTAGTAGTATCATTTTTGAATCCGATACCAAAAACACACAAAAAAAAAAGAAGAAGAAGAAAAAGGCCAAGTTGACATTGCTTGCAGAGTAAAGGATCAAGGAACAGGAATAAGTTGCTACCAACTTAAGTATATATATATATACGTTTTAACGGTGAGCAAGTCGTTGTGAAGGAATGGAGGTTGTGTTCCCAGATAATCTTGTTGAATTTGTGATGTGCTTCGTGATTTTCTTCTTTCCTCATTTTATAACCGTTATTTCAAGTATATATATATATATATATATATATACACACACATATATATATATAAATTATAGAACAACCTATCACTTCTACTTCTGTTGTATCAACCCTCCTACATCCTCTAGCTGGATATTCTCAGGAGGCGCACCGCGGTCTATCCGTCCCCATCCTGCATGCCATTCCGGCATAGCATCACCAACATGGCCACCACGCCGACTTTCTCTATCATCGTCGTCATAATCATCGTTGTGGTTGTTAAACGCCCTGCTCCCACCACAAGAGGAGTTACTGCTCCCTCCCCCACGCGAGCCCGCCGCCGTGCCGCTTCTCTGATGCTGTTGTCTCCTCCTGCCCCTCCCCCACCACTGGCCTTTCCTCCTCGCCGGCGGTGGCCTGCCCGTGTCCAGATCTGTGCCCGTCCTCGTGCTGGTCCACATGCTTCTGACGCCGTCACCGCCGCCGCCGCCGCCACCACCACCCCCCCTTCTTCCGCTGACGCTCCGCGGATAGGCGAACCCGGCGGGCTTGCCGCCCAGAAAGAAGTTCAGCACGGGCCGGCGCGCTGGCCCGAGCCACCGCCGTCGCCCTCCGCCGCGGGCGGTGTTGGCCAGGTCGGCGTGGGCTATGCTCCCGTTGACGCCTGCGTTGTAGCTGGTGGGGCTCTCGCCGGCGAGCTCCTCGAGGGTGAGGCCCCTGGTCTCGGGGATGAGCAGGGAGGCGAGGGTGCCGCAGAGCATGAACAGGGCGAAGAGGCGCATCAGGCTTCCCAGCAGCCAGGGGTTGGTGCTGCAGTGCGGCCCGGAGCAGTCGGGCGGTGCGTCTCCTTGTCCCCCTTGTGTAGTGGTGGTGGTGGTGGTGGTGAGCATGGGGATGGAGATGACCTGGGCGACGATAGCGCCGGCTTTCCCTGCGGCGGCGGAGAGGCCGTGGGCGGTGGCGCGGTAGCGGGTGGGGAAGCACTCGCCCGGGACGATGAAGGTGGTGGTGTTGGGCCCGAGGTTGAAGAAGAACTGGGCCAGGGCGTAGAGGGCGAGCAGGGCGCCCGAGGAGAGGCGGTGGTAGGCGAAGCCGATGACGGAGAAGATGATGGTGAGGACGAGGAAGCCGAGGACCTGGAGGGGTTTCCGGCCCAGGGAGTCGATGGTGAAGATGGCGACCCAGTAGCCCGGGAGGGACCCTGCCACGGCGAGGATGATGGAGCCCACGGCCGTGTTGTAGAGCTGGGTGTAGAGGGAGGCGCCGGTGGAGTAGCCGATGGCGGCCAGGACGAGGGAGTTGTTGAGCCCGAGGCCGTAGAAGGCGAGGTCCTGGGAAGAGAAAGAGAAAGAAAGAAAATTTGTCAGTTTTTGTGTGTTGGGTTCACGCCTTGCGAGAGAGAAGGAGAGAGGGGGGGGGGAGAGAGAGAAAAGGTATTTCTTATGCCCAAAAGAAGATGTACTCCTTTTTCCCAAGTAATACTTACGAGGAAGAACCAGGACAAAGTGGTCCCCAGGAGAGCTCGAAAGTTCTTCCACTGTCCAAAGTACGACGTCAGATCCCGCCAGGACGCAGCGGGCGCCGAGAGGGATGGCCCAGACAGCTTCTTCAGGCGGGCCTGTCTGACAATGTCCACTTCTCCTTTGCCCTTGCTCGCCATGAAGGCCTGGATATCAGCATCGGCCATCTCGACGTCGTGAGCAACATCGAAAGTGTATCTAGGTCTGTTGATGATTAGTCTTGGGAAGATAAAGAGAGAGAGCGGGAAGAAGGGGGAAGGGGGGGACAAAAGACTATACGTTTCTGGGATTGTGAGTCTGTAGTATAAGGCAAAGCACGCCGGAAGCGCACCCACGCCCACGATGATACGCCAGCACCTGTCTGCCGCGGTCTGGCAGCTGTAGTCGCACTCTGATAGAGTAGAGATGTCCGTGAAGGAACCCTTGAATGCCGACGTCACGATCAGGGCTATGATGGCCGCAACCAGCTGGCCGACGCCCTGCATGGAGAAGACACCTGCCATCATGGCGCCTCGCCATCTTGTAGGTGCGAATCTGCACACACACACACACACACACACAAGTGTCAGTAGCGATCGTGGAAGTAAAATGAGAGAGGAGGAGGGAGGAGGGTGGGGGGGGGGCGGTAAAATAAAGAATAGAATATGAATAAATGGTTGGGACTTACTCGCTCATGATGACGGACGACAGAGGATAATCTCCACCGATTCCAATACCCTGGAGGATTGATCATCACCACTCAGCAGCCATCCCCAACTCTCACACCCCAACCCAAGACCCAAACTTACCATCATGACCCTCCAAAAGGTCAACAAGGCCGTAGAGCTCATCGACTGGCTCGGGCTGGCCATGGCACAGAGCAGCGTCGAGACCACAATAATAACCAGCTCGATCCCATACATCCTCCGCCGCCCCAGCGCATCCGCCATCCACCCAAACGCGATCTGCCCGAGGATGATGCCCGCGCTCGTAGAGGCCTTGAGTGCCTGCGACACAGGCGTCGGCAGCGCGCCGTCGTTCCCGCCGAAGCCATAGCGGGCGTCCTCTGCGGGTCCTGACCAGAACGCCAGCCCCAGGAAAATCGTGATCAGGTTGATGGCGAAGATGTCATAGCTGTCGAGGAAGAAGCCCACGCCCGCGACGAGGATCGCTCGGATGTGATATGGTCTGAAGGGGACCTTGTCGATCTCAGATAATGCCAGTCGTCGTCTCAAGTTCGGGTCGGCGATATGAGAGTAGTCGTTGGCTATGGATGGATGGTGCGTTCATTTCGCCGCCTTTCAGTTAGTCACATGGCCTTTGGCTGGGACACCCTTTTGTTTTTTTGTTTTTTTTTTGTCCTTCTCCCCTTTCCTTCAACGACAACCGCGAGAATGGGAGGGAGGGAAAGGATGGGAAATGTAGTAGCATACCGAAATTGTGAAAGGCACGATCACCACCATACGTCCTGTATGATGCTCCTTCTGGCAGCGAGCTCATGCTCATATGTTGAGGGGGGAGGACGTCGTGGTCATGGAGGCCCGCTGGTGCTCAGCATGCCGCATGCTTTCCGTCCATCCGACTCGAGGGCTCGGAGGGGGATCCTGTCTGTTTCCTGACCAGACCACAGACCGTCCTAGAAGAAAGTCTCACCTCCCCAGGAGATCTCAAAAGAATAATCGGTGGTGATCCCGACAAGCCAGATGGTCGTCAAACCCAAAAGTCTCTCGAGGCTGAGAATGATCAGTTCTCTTGGGAATCCCACAAAGGCCCGAGATCCTAGAAGAAGAAGCACCCAAGAAGAACGGGACGAAAGCCAATCTACGACTAGCACCTCGGGCCGTCCGAATTATAACCCCCCCTTCATCAGCAGCAGCAGCAGCAGCAGCGAGCAAGGCTGCCCTAGATAACGGCGGAACCATGGTACCACCGGGGTCAGCGGGGTGGCGTACGTGATTTGAACTAAGGCGGCATTACGGCGACATGGGGAGCCTCATTGCTGCGCATAGTAAGATCGACTCGGCCCAAGGACCCCCCCCCCAGGAAGAAAAAAAAGAGAAAAAAAAGGGATCACAAGCAAGCAGAAGAGGACTTATTGTTGGTGGCTCGTTGGCGAGAGCCGAGGGCTGCCCTCTTGTCGGCCTTACTAGCACTTGACAGACAGACAGACCGTTGAAGGACCAGCGTGCTGCCGTGCTGCCATGCTACCGCTCTCCCATTCTTCTTCAAGTCATGTCAAGAACGTGAACATGCAGCTAGGTGTAGTGTAGCACACGTCTGCTTACTATTACATTAGCACGATCAATGAGGAAATCCCAAAATGCAGGCCCCCCCGTTGCACGACGACGCTTCTACTACTACAGCCAGTCAGGCCCCCACGGCTTGTCGCAATGGACACCCGCAATTTGGCCACAAGTCAGGTTTACGAGAACTTTGATTCAGCTGGTGTGGTTTGTTTTGGGATTGGTTTCGTCCGCCTGCGGCCTGGCGCCATGCAGGCCAGCAGCACTTTGTCTCTCGGCTCCATCATCTCTTCGTCGAGGGAAAGGGGGGGGGGGGAAGGTTTGGATCCTATTCGTGCACCATACACCTCTGAGCGTGGACATTCCCCCCCCCCCCGCGCCGTGTCGCTGGCGTACGCCCGCATGCGCCCTGGGTACATACAGCCTAAGCAGCTTTCCCACTCCCCCCCTAAAAAAAAAAAAATCCCCCCCTTTTCAGTGCAGCCAATCCGGCGCTTGTGCTGAAACATGGTGACAGACGGACTACTTACTGTTTATTGTATAGTAAGTACTGCATGCATAGTAGTAGCCCTAGCCATGGCTCATGGTATACTTCCAGGGAGGGGGAGGGGGGGGGGGCTTTTTGGAGACTCACTTGAAGAGTGGCGACTGGCTGCAGTAGGAGATTAGGGAGCATGCTGTGGTCCTCCAGTGACTTGTAAGTGGTCAAAATCCATCGAATCTGCCCACGTGGGCACCATGCCGTCTAGGAACCCCCTTGCTGTTCTGTCATGTTGCTGACCTGCGTTCTGTGGAAACCTCACGCACGTTTGCATGAAATTGACGAGATGAATTGAACATTCGCCCTCCTAACTTTTCTCTCATCGGGCGAGAGAGAGAGAGAGTAGACAATGTCCAATTCGAAGCAACAAGTAGTGCCGTGCTGCCAAGATGCAGTATTCCGAGACATCGACCAGCTGGGCTGGGTTCCCTCGTCACTGGCGTCGGTCGCAAGTAGATGGACGATTGGTCTTTCTTGGATTCGGATTTCCTCCCTAATCCCGTCCGTCCCTCTCCCTTTTACTACAATCAATCAAGAACCCAAGCCGGCGGGTTGAACGCCGTAAGCACCGACCCTTCATATGGAAGAGGAGAAGAAGAAGAAAAGAGAGAAAAGCCCACCACAAGAAACCAAAAACCAAAAAAAATCCCGCCCCAAATGCCAGAAACGCTGAATCACGAGTTGAACATAATCCAATATTGCTTCGCTCTTGCGCAGTTGTCCAGATTTCTCTCCGAGGAAAAAAAAATCAAAAAAAAAAAAAGAAATCGAGGTGTGGCAAGGATGCTTTCTTTCTTTCCCACACGTCTACCAGGCCGTGATATCCTCTACTTCGGCTTCGCCAAACGTGCTGCTCTTGGTCAGCTGACCGATGGAGCTCTCGACCGCCGCCGGCTCGCCGCTCTGCTGCATGATGTCGGGAAGGACCTCGTGGAGAAACTCGAGGATGTACCTGTTGACCTGCTCGAACTGGAGCAGGAACGCATCGTGCCCCTCGGGGCTCTCGATCTTCCCGAGCCTGGCGTTTGTGATGTGCTCAGCCAGCTCCTGCTGCTCGGCAAAGGTGAACAGGCCGTCGCTCTCGATGCCCAGGACCAGAGCCGGCTGCTCGATCAGGGCTAGGGCTTCGGCAACGGTCGGAGCACGGTCACGGGACACGTCGTGCGTGTCCAGCTTCCTCGTGATGGCGATGTAACAGTTGCTGTCAAAACGCTTGACGAACTTCCCTCCTTGGTACCTCAGATAGGATTGAGCGGAGAAGTACGTCGAGCTGGGCACGCTGTCCCCTCCTGCGAGACTCTCTTGCCTTGGGCCGTGGAACTGAGGGTCCGCTGCCTGCTCGGCATCGGCGCCATCAGCTCCTGGTGTTGCCGGGGTGCTGCCCTCACTAGCCCGCGGGGTCTGGCTCGTCCTTCTTGAGTTTGCAGGTCGATTGATCTTGTGCCCGTCATTGTGGATATTGAAGTGAGCTTCAGAGGGGGTGCTGGGCCGAGATCTCTCACGGATTGTCTGGCGCCTTGAGGGATCGGGAATGTTCCGGCCGAAGCGAGACTCAAATGAGTTGCGGCTACGGTAGGTCAGGAGCGCGGACATCCTCGCCGCCCCAAGACCTGTGGAAGGCGGGTCGTCGAATGAGTAGTAGCCGTCGTCGTACTTTGGGTCGGCGTAGATGCTCTGCCTCTGTGCTTCGCCCCAGCTGATGCACCATGCGCTGTGCCGGCTGGACGTTGCGATGGGCACGATAGAGCGAACATAGTCTTTGCCAAAGTAGGCCCACTCGAGCACCAGCATGCCTCCCATGGAGCCGCCGATGACGGCGGCGACCTGTTTGACCCCCAGATCCTCCAGAAGCAGCCTGTGGAGCCTGTGAGGTGAATCAGGGTTAGACGGCCACCGCACACACACATGTCCATGGTCAGGGCGTAGGGTGGACTCACCGGACATCGTCACGTATTGTGGTCAGAGGAAACTCAGGGCCATATCTTTCATTGCTGCTGTCTCCATCCTTGCCGGTCACCGGACTGGCGGTGCCATAGGGACTGCCCAAGCTGTTCATGCAGACCACGAAGAAGCGAGACACATCAAACGCACGCCCGTTTCCGCCCAGTAACGGCCCCCACCAGTCACCTACATCAGCACTGCCAGTCAGAGCATGACATATCACCATGGCATTGTCTCCAGACGGAGCCAGCTTTCCCTTGGTGGTGTATGCGACCGGGACATTTCGTAATGTCACGCCAGACTCGAGGGTGAAGGACGGGATCACTGCAATCTGCTGGTCTGGGATCAAGCTTGAGAATGGATTCTCGGCCTGTGTTTGTATTCTTTCTTGCATGTATTCAGCCACTGATCATTCTTCTCTTTGTTTCCCTCCAGGGCCAGCTTACCGTATTTGGGGGGGCCGTCACGGCCGTTTGTGTTTGTCATTGTCCGATTCTGGACCTTTGGAAAGGAAGAATGTGAAATGGACTTTTTGATTTATGGGATTGAATGAAGTAGGAGGAGAGGTGCCAATCCCTTTTTTTTTTTTTTTTTTTGAGACCAGGAAGGAGGATCGTGAGGCTATTTGAACACAAAGATGTGCACTGATGATAAGTGAAGAAGAGTCCTCATCTCAAATGACTGTTCAAAGTAAATAGCGGCGGCATCTTTTTTTTTTAATCCTTTTTTTTTTAAGGCGATGCCGGAGACGTCATTTCCTGGTCGGACTTGCATGCTAAGAGCACTGCTAGAACGGCTCTAGGCTAACTAAGTATCCTAGCACGCATAGCAGCACCTTCTCACAGTGTCTATGCTTACTAAGTCAGAGGAGCTTGTCTTCCGGCCGGCAAAGGCGCGACCGACCCCAACGTCGTTTCTTTGGTTCTGTGGTGAGCGGCAGCAACTCGCGAAGCTCTCGCAATTGACAGCCTTAAAAGTCCCTTTTTTTTTTTTTTGTTCTCGTCGACGACCTTGCTCAAGTCATTCCCTCTGCTCACGCTCGACTTTGTGACGGAGTGGTGCGCCTTATTCACACTTTCGTAGCCTGAACCAATTTTCTTTGTCTTTTTCTTTACTTTCTTGCTTCGCTCGGGGTCCTTTCACCTCTACTCACGCCGCTCCGAGCGGCAGGCGAGACGTGCTTTCGAATCTTCGTTCATTCGCGGTCGCGCCAGAACAAAGAGACCTCATCCGCACCTCACACACCCACGCCTCGTCCCTCCTCGCCAGGTGCCCTCAGTCAACTTTGTCCTCCAGATACCTTCGATTTTCCTCTCGGCACTGATGACATTGCCGTCGCAGATACCCATCTGATCATGGCTCCGAAGCGCAAGAGGACTGTCGACTCGGGAGCCACCCGCCCTTCACCTCACCGACCAGGCGACACCAACTTGGCCCAACATGACAGAGGCCGTACTGGCGGTGGCTCTAGGCCCTCAAGGCGCAACGACCGCCGCGACTCAGGCGCCCCCTCGGCTGGCTCTGGCGCAGCAGCAGCAGCGGCACCACCTCCTCCTCCTCCCAACCCACCGTCTCTCCCCCGACCCTCCAGCGCATCATCTCAGCCTGCTGCCGCCCCTGTGACCACGAATGTCCCCGCTCCACAGTCTCCTGCGCCTGCCTCGCCAATACAATCCGGCTACCGCTACGATATTGTGACCGATGCTCGCCTGGGCAGTTGGGTGCAGGGCGGTCGCCAGGAGCTGGTTCAGCATGGCGTCCAGTCGCGTGACGACGAGGACCTGCAGGAGCTATCTACGATCTTTCAGGAGCTGCTGCAGTCATGTCTCGACTACCGCCTGAGGGCCTCCGAGGCGGGTGAGGTCGCCAAGGAGATCCTTGGGCCCCACGATGCCGACAGCAGCGGCGCGCGCACCTTCGATGCCCACATCTTGTTTCTCGACACTGTTTCCGTCTACCTCGATGTTGAGACGAGGAAAGGCGGTCCCAATCTGCGTGATTTTATGATCGCGGCCAATATCGACCCTGCGCTGATGCGCCGCGTTCTCGAGCCGGCCGTGTTGGAGCAGTTGGGGCTGATTCGCGAGACATTCACCAGGGTGGGAATCCGTCAGGCTACCAACATCTTGTACAAACAAGCAAATTACAACTTGTTGCGTGAGGAGACGGAAGGATATGCGAAGCTTGCGACGGAGCTCTTCACGACGTGCAACCACCAGGCCCCGAGCTCGGACGCGGTTCAGGCAGCCTTTGAGAGGGTCAAGGGTCTTATCGGTACCTTTGACCTGGATGTCGGTCGAGTCCTCGATGTGCTTCTCGACGTATTCGCCTCCGTTGTCATCAAGCAGAACCGGTTCTTCGTCAAGTTCCTGCGCATCAGTTCATGGTGGCCCCGCAGCCATGGCAGATCTTCGACTTTTTGTGGTGGCCTGCCGAAATGGGCGCTCCCGGAGTCGACCCACTGGCAGATCAGCGAGGAGGACGAGCAGATACTCACCGCTCAATGCCTACAGCGGGATCTTGACTTCTGGGGCAGGGCCCGAGAGGGGCGTCTCAGGACATACTTTGAGCTCAGCGGCCGACAGCTTCAGGGATCCGAGCTTCAGCGCATCAAGGCTGTCCTTGAATCGGGCGACCAACCCTCCGACGACCTCTCCCATCTTGACCCGGAGACTTGGTGGATCTTAGCCACCAAGACCCTGCCGCCTCAAGGAAACAGGGTAGCCGCCCAGCTGCTCGGCTTCAAGCTGCGGTTCTACGAATCGGATGTTCGGGATCAAGAGAACGATGTTATTCCCGCCAACCTCTTTTATATGACTGCGCTGCTTATCAAGATTGGCTTCATCTCCCTTGCAGACTTGTGGCCACATCTGTCTCCCGACGATGCCAACATGGAGGAGCACCGGAGGGAGAGAGAGAAGATACTTGAGGAGGAAGAGCGAAAGAAGACTGGCAGAGGCAACAATGCTCTGACCATGTCCGTCCTGACTAACGACTCCCCCGACCAACTGCCCGCAAAGCCAGCTACCCAGACGAAAGCCGCTGATGCATCCGACGAAAAGGACAAGGACAAGGACAAGAAGCCTGAGTATCCTCCCCAGAAGGTGCAGCTGCTGACCGAGCTCCTCACCATGGGATCCATACCCGAAGCTCTCTACATCCTCACGCAGTATCCGTGGCTTCCAGAGGCATATCCCAACCTCTACAAGCTCATCAACCGCCTTCTTTTGCACTCTATACAGAAGGTCTCCGATGAATGCAGGGTCGTTCCTCGGGACTCTGGGGTACAATCCGAGATCCCGGCGAAACGTCTTCCAGACATCGAGCAGACAGGTGTCGCCAAGGGATCCGTGAGGCTCGGCCAGACACCGCAGAGGCGACCTTTCCGCTGGCCACACCCCGACGGCGAGAGCAACAATACGCCTTACAGGTACTACTGGGACGAGTGGGCTGACAACGTGCCCATCTGCCAAACTGTCGATGATGTGTTCACGCTCTGCGATACACTCATGAACCTGTCAGGAGTCAACATCGGCAGGAACCCGACGCTACTTGCGAAGCTCGCCGGAATCGGGGCTATGAGTCTGTCTCAGGACCAGTCGCCCCAGAACGTGAACCGCTTGCAAGAGTTGCTCACACGTTTACTGGTCCCCGCCCTCAGCCTCACTGAACACAATTCTTTCGCTGTCCATGCTGTCTGGGATCTGCTGAAGCGATTCCCAATCACCACGCGGTACGCCATCTACTCGGAATGGTTCCTCGGCCGAACCTCGCGCAACACAGCGATCAAGTCGGCTTTCGCCCGTACCAAGGCGGAGACGAACAGTGTGCTCAAGCGGCTCTCCCTCACGAACCTGACCTCGATGGCCAAAAAGCTCGCAAAGACTGCCTATTCGTCCCCTGGTATCGTCTTCAAGACCGCTTTCGACCAGATCGAGGCCTATCCCAACCTGATCCAGGCCTTTGTCGAGTGCGCGAGATATTTCACCGACTTGGGCTATGACGTTCTGACGTGGTCCCTGATGAGTGCCTTGGGCGGTAAATCTCGAAGTCGGACACAAGAAGCATCCGTGTTACTCACCAGCAAATGGCTGCAGGCCCTATCCAAGTTCTCGGGCCGTGTTTTCAAGCGATACCAGAACATGACGCCATCTCCGGTTCTTCAATATGTCAACAGCCAACTGTCCAAAGGCAACTCTACAGACCTGGTGATACTTCGAGAGCTCATCCTGAGCATGGCTGGCGTGGTCTCCGACGTGGACTTCACGGATGCTCAATTGCGGGCGATGACGGGCGGCGAGGTCTTGCGTCGGCAGACTTTGATCAAACTCGGCGATCGGCGATTCGAGTCTGTCAGCGGCGCAAAACGCCTTATGCAGTCCCTGGTCGATACGAAGCTGGCCGGGAGGCTCCTGATCAACTTGGCTCAGTATCGCCAGTCAGCACTCTATCAGGACGATGCTCATGTCAAGTACCTCGCCACGATCATGGACGAGGTTCAACAAGCCTTGGCCCAGTATCTTGACCTCCTCCGAAGCAACCTGACCCCGGATGACTTCGACAAGCTCATTCCAGGTGTCGTGGAGCTGATGGCAACCTATGGTCTGGACGTCAATCTGGCTTTCATGATTGGAAGGGCTAGTCTGGCTTATCGCATGGCCAATACCAAAGCACCGGCAGTCTCATCTACCAAGGATGGCTCCTCGAACCTTCAGACGGTGCGAGAGGCTACTGATGTCGATGGCGACCTGGCGATGAATGAGGCCAGCGCTGGGAGCCCGGCGGCGGACAAACAGGTTGCCGTCAAGAACGAGGCGGAGGACAAGATGGCCGTGGACGACAAGCCTGTCCCAGAAAACTTAGGAGACCCCAGCAGCGTACCTCCAACGTCATCCGAGACACGAAAACTTGACCCGATCGCGGATGTGCTACAGCCTATCGTCGACAGCATCCAAGACTCCTTCCCTTCATCGACCTGGAAGAGCCTCAGCCCGGAGTTCTATGTCACCTTCTGGTCTCTCTCTCTCGGCGACTTGCACGTGCCGCAGATGAGCTATGAAGCCGAGAACGATCGGCTCAACAAGGTATCCAACGACGTCATGAGAGACCGCACCGACATGACGCGACATGGAATGAACAAGAAGGAAGAGAAGAAGAAGGCACTCCAGGCACTTGCACAGTCGATCAGGGAAGAGCTGGGAAGCCATATCGAACGTTACCAAAAGACCAAATTCAGACTGGCCAGACAGGCCAAATATTGGTTCTCTGGGTCGATTGCAGAGTCGGCAGTGGTCGCTGATGCTTTGTTGGAGCATTGCATATTGCCTAGGCTTCTCACGTCTGCGGCAGACACGGAGTACTGCTTTAGATTGCTAAGATGTCTGCACGAGAACCAGACACCAAACTTCAAGCTCTTCACGCTCTATGAACAGCTCTTCAACGCAAACCGACTCCGTGCGATCATCTTCTCTGCAACAGTCCGCGAAGCGGAGTATCTGGGACGTTTCCTCAAATGCGTCCTCGAGGACCTGGCAAGGTGGCACGCTGATAAGGCGGTCTACGAGAAGGAGGCCTTTGGGCCCAAGCGCAAGTTTTTGAGCTTCGCCACCACCTTCGATGACGAGGGCAACCCAACGGCCTTTGTTGAACATCCATTTTTCCGCGATTCTCATTATGAGTGGCACAAGAACCTTAATATTGCGCTGAAGGCCTGTCTGCAGGGGACCAAGGAGTGGATGCATATCAGGAATGCTCTGACGGTCCTCAAATGGGTCGCGGAATTCTTCCCCGCTGTCAACTTCATGGGTAACCAGCTGCTGAAAGTTCTCGACGAGATCAAGACCCGTGAAGAAGGCTCCAAGGGTGGGTCGGAAGAAGACCACCGTGTCGACCTTTCGGTTGCTGCTCAGACGGTCTACGCTATGTTGAAGAGGCGAGACTCCAAATGGGTTGCTGTACAGGCATTCCGTCCCAACATGGTGAGCAGTACAAGACCCCTCAAGCAGAAGACCAGCAGCGCTAACGCACCCATCCAGTCCGTCACGCCACAGGATGGACCGAAGGATGTTGACGTGACCGCCCCAGGGGCAAATTCCACCCTGCGCCCGACTGCAGCAGATTTCAAGCCTCAACAGAGCACCACGTCAGTACCCCCGACAACAACTGTAGGATAGCCATCGCGTACAAAGATTTACTGACTCGGAACAGAAGTGCTGCATCTGCCCAGCCCCTGGAAGTGGAAGATGGCGAGGTGAAAGACGGCAAGGAGTCCAAGCCCTCGGCGAATCCTGCTCAGAACGAACAGGCGAAGGCCGCACCTGCAGCCAGCAGGGCCCCGGCCCAGGACAACGATGCGCGAAAAGAGCTTTCCAACAGAGACAAGCCTGTTGCACAGGGCAGCAGGCCCGCGACGCCCAAGCCGGTTCTGCCCATGCCACCAACCTCGACGTCCAATGGGCGCAGCGACAGTTCGCGGCCGTCATCTGCGCCGAGGCCAGAAAGATTGCCCCACGGCCTGCCGAATCGTCCTAACGTGCCGATCCCTGGTCGTTACCACCCACAGCACCCCACTCCTGAACGTCGCGATCTGCCCAGCAGAGACGCCCGGGAGTCGAAACAGCCTCGAGAGACAAGAGAGCCACGGGACGCAAGAGAGCGTCACCGTGACCCAAGGGACCTTCCTCGTGAGTCGCGGGACTTGCGAGATCATCGTCAGCCGGACAGCGGGCGTGGAGACAGACGAGACCACCACGACTCGGACCGCAGAGGAAACGAGAGTATCGCTCGCGAGCCCGGACGACTCTCGGAGCGTGACTGGCCAAGTCGGCCTGAAACTGCACCGCGTCGAGGTGAGCCAGCCAATGAACCAGATGCGCGACCGACCCGAGACCGCACCCAGAGTCGTGATAGCCGTGGCCCGCGAGAGCAGCCTGTTGCGCCTCCTCAGTCTCAAACGGCAGGCCCTAAAGAGGGGCCGGAAGAACCGCCAATGAACCCTCAAAGAGCAGCCCTGATCCAGACGGACGACCGACCCGAGATGATCAACCCCCAACGTGCTGCACTTATGCAGAACACACCAGGCAACCCCTCGACACGGTCGCCAAGAGAGACGGGACGGGACCGCGTGTCATCACGCACATCATCGCCGAGGAGAGACGACAGACCAAGCCGTGAGGACCGACATAGCCGCAGGAACGGGAATGCGGCTGAGCCTCTTCAGCCTCCTGCCAGGGACAGTGAAGTGCCTCGAGACCAGAATCATCCATCGAGTGACCGCGCCCGCGATGCACCTCATGCGGGACCAGCCCAGCGCGTGCACGACTCGGATCGGAGCAGGTCGACACAGCAGGACCCAAACTACGGACGACTGAACCCAATGCCTCCGGCACCCTCTGTCGCAGACACTGTCCCGCTGGGCCCTCGGGGTCGCGGGGCCAGAAGCTCGTCTAGGGCGTCCTCGACGCTTCCGGCACCACCTCGATCAGAAGGGCGGATGCTGCCTCCTGACCCTCCCCCCAGAGCACCTTCACCGGATCGCCAACCTCCGACGGGGCCCGCATCATCAAGACCGCGCAGACCCCAGCCGAGTCAGGCCGAATCGGCTCAGGCTGGCGGAGGCTCTAGTGGGCATGCGCCTAATACTGGGATGCACCCCGATCGTGTGAAGCACTTCGATTCCAACCCCACCCAGGTGCCAGTACATCCGGACCGAATGAATCATATCGCCGCAACGCCGCCGCCGCCGCCGCCGCCACCACCAGGAGGGCCTCCTTCGTCCCGTGGCCGACCAAACATGCCACCTATCCACACCAACGACCGGATGCCCGCACCGACTGGCCCGTCTGGCTCTCGTCATGGCCAGGGCAGTCTACCAAACACGCCAGTCACAGAGCACAGCTCTCCTTATCCTACCCCGACCGGTCCCGCAGCAAGCCACGAGCGCCAGAGGGGCAGCGCTAGAAGACAGCTCCAGGACCTCCAGAATAGTATCACGCCTAACAGGCGAGATGGCGACTATCGAAGACAGAGAACGAACCTGCCGGACTCTGACGCGCAGGTCCTGACGGGCGCGTCACCGGTCTCAACCCCGGTCCAGGAACGGCCAGATCCCATGCGGCGGAGTGACATCCCGGGTCGTCCTCAGGTGGGAGCTGACAGCAATGGACCACCACCACCTCGGGAGCCGTCAAGATCTGGATCGCATCAAGACGACGTCTCAAGCAGCAGGGGCGACTATGATCGTAATGGACGGAGGGACCATCGGGACCGGTCAGAAAGGTCCAGTCGACATGGTGGTCGAGAGCGGAGTCCTCGTGGAGAGCGCGAAGCGAGGGAGCCACGCGGTAGCGAGAACCACGAGCGACACGATCGACGAGCTGCTGTGCCGCCACCGGGGATGGACCTGAGCCGTGATCGAGACCCCAACCACGAACCTATCCAGCCGAGACGGCCCATGCGGGACCTGGCCGCCAACAGCAGCAGCCGAGAACCTCTGCCTGCTGCTGCTGGCGGGGGCAGGGAGCCGCCGAGTTCTGGTCGCGAATCGCGGCACCGCGGGGAGAGGGGTGACAACAGCAGGGGCGAGATGGGCAGGGGTGATGGAGGAAACAGCGGTGGTAGACCTGGAGATGAGTGGGCGGGCAACAGTCGAGGATCGATGCGAGGACCGAGAGATTCTGGCCCCAGGGATGGCCCTCGAGACAGCGGATCTGGACGACTCGGCGACGATCGGCGAGACGCTCGCGGCGACGAAAGATCGTCTGGAAGGAAGCGGAGGAGTGACGTCTCCGAAATGCCGCTTAACGAACGGGACAAGAGGCCGAGACGTTAGCACCCTTGACGCCATTCAATCCACTATCTTTTGCTGGCAAGAATGTATGATGTTGGGAGGGGGCTAAGATGAGGAGACAAGACAAACAAAAATAAAACGACAGAATATTAGAAGAGAGTTACAGTCGGACGCTTTTTCCCAGAAGTCACAGATTGGACATCAAAACAGGTCAGGGGGGGGGGAAGGGTCATTAGCGACGAAAAAAGAAGAATGCGTGCAACGCTTACAAGATTAAACCTTTTGTTTCCTGTGCATCTGGATTCGGGAGACGAGTTCTTTCTTTCTACGGCAGAGAAGAATGACTTCTCCATGGACGAGATCCTCCAAAGCATCACACGTCAAATATCGCACGCACACACAACACCAAATCAACACAACTCCTCCCATGCGACGAGACATAATAAAGAAGGCCAACGAACTACTGTGGCTTGCCTTTTGATTTTGACTATTGGGCCTCTTAAAAAAAAAAACACAAACCTCCCGACCCTCGTCAAAAGAGTGCGTTGCATTATGATTTGTCCAGCAGCATCTATAACGTGTCTCCGTTCAACTCTTGGATTTGCCAGCTCGAGACTGTCACGTCCCGAGGATTTTTTTCTTTCTTCCCTGTAAATCATGTAAAACATCATTTCACAAGTCTGGATGGAAAAGATACCCAATTTCAAGTGCGCAGCGACCCTTGCGGTTCCGGAAAGGGATGTTTTATTGCATTGGCGACCATGATGGATTGTGTGGCGTTTTTGGACGGACAACGGATCTTTATGGGGAGGAAAGGGGAATGCAATGATTTCTATCCTCTTTTCTTTTTCTCCTTTGTTCAGCATGGTGTTTCGCGCGTAAGAAAAAGGTTGGCGATGTTTCCATATAATGAATGAAGCTATAGATTCTGATAGGACATGGTTTTTCCATGAGCAATGGGAGATAAGATGGGAGTGGACAAGTTGCCTTTTGTTGTAGTCTCATTATGATTATGATGATGATGATGATGCTACACATCACATTTCTTGTTAGTACTGCCAGGTAATATCACCCCAGTCGACCGTCGAGATACCCTTCCCCTTCCCTTCCATAATCGCCTCCAGCTTGTCCTCAACCGTAACCCAGCCGTGCCTCTTCGTGGCAACCGCATACCGAATCGGCTGCGCCCACTCCCTCCACCACTGCTCCTCGCTCTGTACCACGCACACCCTCCTCGTCGTCACCCCGGGCCCAGCCCCAGCCTGCTGCTGCTGCTGCTGCGACTCATCCTCCTTGCTGCACGAAGCAAAAGGCCACACGGCCCTGACCACCTCATACGTCCTCTTGCCCGAGAAGAGCGTCGTCAGGCCCGTGAAGAACTTGTTCACCCTGTCCGGGCTCTGCACGACGACTCTTGCGTGCGTCACGGGAAAAGTCACGCTCACGACCCCTTTGTACCCCGTCGCGGCCACCAGGCTCCGCACCTGGCCCTCGAGCCAGGTCGTGTCGAGGTTGACCACCGTGCGCTCCAGCACAAAGGCCTTGACGGGGCTGGTGTCCTCGACGAACCTCCGCGCCCAGGCCTCTAGGCCGGCGTGGTCGCCTAGGTCTGGCTCGAGGGAGGGCCGGGTTCCGCCGCGCAGGGCGGGCTCGCCTGGTGCGACTGTGCGGATGTAGTCCATGCGCTGTTGTTGCTGCTGCTGCTGCTGCTGCTGCTGCTGCTGCTGTCCCTGTCCGTCGGTGGTGGTGGTGATGGTGTGGTCCGGGACGAGCAGGTGCATGAGGTTGAGCTTGAGGGCGAAGTCGGGCTTGCCGTAAGGGCTGCCGGCGCGGGTGCCTGTGATGTGGAGCTGTGGCTTGGGCGGGACGCTGGCCTGGGCGCGGATGAGGTTGACGAGGGCGGATGCCGAGGAGGAGAGGTAAGGGGCGGTGGACTTGAGGGTGGTGCAGTCGGAGGAGAGCTCGAACAGCGGTGGGGCGTAGAGCTGGTAGTTGAGGGGAGGGAGGCCTGGGTGTTTGTGGGGAGGCTGGTGGGAGGAGGAGGAGGAGGGCTGGCGTGTGGTTGATGAGCTTGTGGGCCCGGAATAAGGTGGTGGTCTTGCTGGTGGGTGATGATGGGTTCTGCTGTCGTCGTCGTCGTCGTTATTGGGCATAGCGGCAGGGCTGCTGAGCGCCGACAGGCTTACAGCAGCGCTGCTGGAAACCAGTGGTGAGATGGGGCTGCCGAGGGTGATGGAAGTTGGTGTTGGTGGTAGGTCCCGGTCTGCTTGCTGGCTGTAGTGGACTCGCAGCCGGTCCTTTTCGGATTGCTGCTGCTCGTTGCCAGCCATATTTATGCGCCAGAAACTATTTACTCTTTGGTTTCGACAGTTTGACTTCTCTCTTCTCCTCCACGATGCTTGAAGCAAGTGGAAGCTGGGTGTCAGGAAAATCTGCTGATATCTAGGACGAGGACGTGTGGAAAAATAATATCCTTAAGAATAGAATGCGCGTTGAGCTTTGCTTGTCAAGGTCCTCTCAATTCGTTGGTCTAGAAACCCACAGTGGCAGGGCAAATAAATATCCAGGTGAGACGGCAATCCGATTTCAAAATAGTTTCTCAGGTCTTTTGAAGTCTCACGATACCGGGGTGTTCGTATGTTGTTGTATGCTCTGCTGCGCTCCTGGAAACGTCTTTCCAGGCTCAAATTTTAAGCCAGTGCTGCTAAGTAAAAGTTTGAGCACGCGACTGGTACCTTGAGAAGTGAGTTTGCGCAACAAAAAGCAAAAAAAAGGAACAAGTTCGTTCCATTCCATGGAGGAAGATAAAACAAGAGGATGATGGGATGCCTCCCTTCCTCCCACAGGCAAAGAAACGCATGTTCGGGGTGGCGCAGCTCAGCTTGTCAGCAACCTTAGAGCTGCTGCAGTTGCAGCGGCTGACCTGACACCCGGCAGGGCATGCTTGGCCTCGGTGTTTTTTGACGTTATCTCTCTGCGCCCAATGATGGCAGTGCAGCGTTCTGCTTTGCCTCCTGGCTGTTTTCTAGCCGTACGTGGTTAGCAGAGATTATTAGTAGAGATCGTTCGTAGGTTTGGGGTCAGACGGAGCAATTCTTATAAAGTGAAATTTGAATTGGTGGCCCTTTGGTTTTGATCCGGAGCTGAGCTTACCCAGGAGGAGGTAAGCCGCCTCTGCTGGGAGGATCAAGAGCCCTATGGCAACATACGGAACCTCCATACTATGCCCCTGGAGTATTTAGTCCCAAGAATTCACAAAGAAATAAAAACCTCCCCTCCAAAATCTCCATATACATATATATATGGCGTTGTGAACTTTGTCCTTTCCTCTTCCCCCTTTGTTTTCCTCTTCGCGCCCGGCGCATAGACTATTCGAGGCATGAACCAAACAGTCTTGTCATGCCATCTCAGACATGGAGGACAGTTCTCTTCTCTGCTGCTCCCACGTCTTCCTGCACACCTCTTTCATGAGCCTCTTGGGCGCCAGTCGCCCTGTCATGAGCTCGAATGCCTCGATGGCCATCTCGCTCACATTCTCGAGCCCATCGACCACAACCCAGGATGGATTCCTCGTGTCCCTATAAACTTGCACCTGAGCAACCAGAGGTGTGATGAGAGGTTCATAGGCCAGCTGCCATCGGTATCAGCATTTGCTTCATGAAATCTCGTTCTCTCTTCATCAGGAAGCGGAAAAGTAAGGAAGAAAAAAAAAACCAAAAAAACCAGGACGCGCTCTCTCGTGACTGACCTCAAGCACCACTCCTCCAGTTGGGCTACCGAGCCACTGCATAGGCATCTCGAAATCCGCCGGTGGCCTCCCCTCTACACCTGTGGCCGGCACACACGATACGATCATGGTCGGCTGTTCATATCCTTGTGGCCAGGGCTCGGAGATGGACGGCAGGACGTGGCAGATCTGCTTGAGCCCGCCTTTGCCAGGAGTCATTCCTTGCTTGTGCGCCCAGTTGTTGAAATGATCAGCCACGACCTGGGCGTTGGGGATGGTGCGGTTGAAGATGAAAATGTGGCGGCAGCCTAGCTGGATCAATGCATAGATGGCGGCTCTTGCCTGTCCTCCAGCGCCAATGACAAGCCCCGTCGTCTTGGACGCCCGCACGAAATTCCGTGGGCTCATGCTCCTCTGCAGACAGGTGAAGATGGACGACCAGTCGGTGTTGTCGCCGTAGAACTCGCTCGTGAGGCCAGCCTTGTTGCGCGAGACGGCGTGGTCAAGAATGTAGTTGGTCTTGCCTCGCAGGGGAAGCAGGACATTGACGGCCCCGATGACGGTGGCGTGGTAGCTCTTCAGCTTCAGGTATGGCACGATGGCCACCTTGAAGGGAGCCGTCAGCGATGCTCCACCAAACGAGGCGTTGCTGCAGAGCGAATTCAGGTCCTCCAGCGTGGAGCACGGCTCGGCGACAAAGCTGTGTGGCATGCCTGTGTATTCGTAGGCAGTGTGGTGCATGCAGGGGGAAAGCGAGTACGAGACGTCCGCGCCCAGTGTGTAGAACTGTAGAGGCTGCAGCTCGAACTTGCGGAAGAGCGCGTCAAAGCAGCTTGCTGCCGTGCAGACGGTCGCCAGGTGATCCCGCTCGTTCTCCATGTCTGGATGCTTGACAGGGCTGAAGATCCGGGACTGCACAGGATTCCTGACCCCCAGGACAGAGAAGTCGTATGCCACAAGGGGAGGCCTCGGGTTGGGCACGGTGGCGGTTATCCTGTCTCGGAAGTCCGTGAGCATCTCCAGAGTGCTGTCGCCTGAGCAGAAGCGAACCATGCGGACGAGGTCGCACCCGAGCGCCTTGGCCTGCTGGTAGTCGCGAAGGTGACTGTCGTCTGACCAGGGCGTGGTCATCAGACCAACATTCCAATAGTTGCCCATGATCTTGGATCGGCCCTTGTGGCTGAGAATCCTTTCTATGGGGAGGTCTCTGCGCTGCAGGTCCAGGCTCAGATAGTCCACGCCGAGCCGGAGACCAAGCTCGAGGAGCTCTGTGTCCATCCTGGTCTTCTCCTCTGGGGATCGGCGCCGTTCCTCTCTGGGGTTTTCCTCGACGTGGTAGACGATAGGCACAGCCATCTTCCTCCGGATAAGCGCCACAAACCTGGCAATTTGATCTATCAGGTTCTCGGGCCAGTGGTCGATGATGAGCTCCACGCAGTCACCCCTCGCCTCGAAGTCCTCCCACTCCAGCTCCATGTGGACAAGGTAGGACAGCCGTAGCCGTAGGGCATATGAGTACTGCCTGAACTCGGGCGGGATAGCCCTCACCGCAAAGGGGCTCTCGAGGAATAACTTGGCCAGCCCTTGGCCTGTGACGAAGTCGATGAAGCGGGTGAAGTCCTGCTTGGCGTCGAGCAGGTTGGAGGGGGCTGCCATCTGCGTGTCCCACTCGCCGGCAGTAGATCCATCATGGGACAGCGCAGCCTTCGATTTGGACGAGTCGAAAAGATTGTAGTACTCAAGATTGGAGCACAGCCTGTGCTTCTGGTCAGCGCGGAGGATACGCTCTCCATCCGCAGACTCGAGGATGCGCAGGACTTCGTCCCTCTCTCGGTGGATGTAGATGACGGGATTGGTCTCCGAGAACTGGCGCAGGGCCTCCTGGGCGTCCTCGGAGAAGCTGCTCATGCCGCACTCGATAATGCACTTGTGACGGTGCTCGTCAAGCATGCGCTTGAAAACCTCATCGTTGCGACGGTTGAACTCATGCTTGCCATGCTTGCTGAGAAAAGCCAGGCGCGTATAGCCGGTGGCCTGTTGGAAATAGTAGTCCTCAGTGATGAGGCGACGGCGCAGGTGAAGGGCGCCTATGAACCCCAAAGAGCGCTTCCCAGCGCCACGGCAGCCGATGAGGACAACGGAGGCGTCTGCATTAAAAAGGCGCTCATTCAGCGGAGTGGTGATCTTGGCATCTTCGACGGCCATGTCGCCATGCCCTGGACATACCGTGGGTTCGAATAGCCGCCGGCCGTGGTGGTATGAGACGATGGTGGTCTTTTGGGGGGGGGGGGTTGGGCTTGAACGAGGCCCGTTTTGTCGTCACAGGAGGTTGTTGATGGTCTAGCGGCAACCCGAAGGACGACAAGAGAGGCTGAGGAAGAAGAGAGAGCTTCGTCAGGTTCGGAGTTCCGTTCACCGGCAGACAACAAAAGAAAGAATGGGTGGCAGATGTAGTGTGGTGCGCTTGTTGTCGGTACTTGAGTCTCACTAATCAGGAATCAGACTTGGCGGCGGAAAAGATATCTTCCCTCTCAAGTGTTTGGGGCGCGGCTCAAGGCCCAACTCTTGGCTGCTCAAGGGCTTGAAATTGTGAGTGAGACCAGCATGTATCAATCTGGAACCCGAATCCTCAAGCTGTACTTGTTCAGGTGAAGAGTGCTTATATTACTCTGAAGAGGAAGAAGAAGAAGATGATGATGATGATTATGATGCGAGTATGTTAGCATTGCCAAGAAGGATAATTGATGATGGGGTGAGGGGCGGGAAGAGAGGCTCCGGATGCTGAATGCTGCTATAATGACCTGCAGCATAGTATAGCAGGAGCAGGACCAGGAACACTAACTTTAAACCATATACATTGTCAGCATCTCTTGTTAAGAGCACCTGTGCAACAGACCTTCTGTAGGTAACAAACTCCCTATAATGCAGCAGGAGCAGCAGCGCTATGTACAGAGCACATGCTATGCTCAACAGGGTAATAATCATGGCCTCGGCAGTTCCACCAGCCCCTGCCCAACACTGCAACCCAGCACTGATCTGATCTCTCAACAGGGGCTTGTGGGCAGGAACCTGTGAGCAGGGCCTACAGTTGTACATGCAAGGGAATTGTGCCAGGGCTCAGCTTGACTAGAGAGAGGACTTTTCTCCTCATCAACATTATTCAACAACAACTATTACCCTTCCCTTTTTTTTTTTTTTTTTTCTTTCTTTCTTTTTTTTTGGGGGTTTTGCTGGGAGGTGAGTGATCCTACATTGATCTTAACAGGCTTGTGAGGGGAGATCCCGGGGATAAATCTGGCACCCTCTGAGTTTGTCTTTTTCCAGTGTGACGAATGCTACACACCCTCCCAATTTACCCCACCTATCAAGAATATTGTAAAGTGCTCAAGCCTCTCTTTTCTCCAATTGAGCTTTTACCCTTACTGCAGAGGAGCTTTGACAGGCAAGGGGACAGGGGGTGTGGTGCCTGACAGCAGCCCCGAAGATTTACCAGAGAAACCCCCTAAAGGTCAGCTCGTGGGGCCCCAGCTTCTTTCTCCCGGTGCCAAGCAGCCCAAGCTACCCAACAGGGCCTACTGTAGAGTATAATCTGAAGCACCCACGACCCAGTGCCACACACCCCCCCCCCTTCTCTTGGCTTCAGGGCTCACTAATCTGGCTAAGCTGTCAGCCACCGCTTCGCCGGGTCAGTACTGTGTCCCCGCATGTCCAAAGTGGGCTTTCTTCAACGTGTTCCCCCCCCCCCCCCCAAAAAGGTCTCCATCATCATATCCAGCACCCAACCGACTTCAACCCTCTCTTGTGTGTAATCACCTGGGAGCCCTTGCGGCTAAGATGAATGGTTCTGGGTGCTCACCCTCACAACACACACTCGACACAACGCCTCGCACCACACATACACAAGCCAGAGCTGGCAGTACAATGCCGATGCCGATGCTGAAGCTGATACCCACCCGTCAACATAAAGACCAAGACACACAGAGGCTGTAGCGGTTAGCCGCGTGCGTTATCATGTCGGACTTGGACGACCTCAAGGACACCGGCGACAACGTCGACTCCTCCATCCACGCCCGACCCCTCGACCGGGAACCAGATCTGGACACGGCCGCCTCGGTCGCCGGAGACTCAGTTGCTGGGACTGTTTCCGCCCCCGCCAACCCTCGCAAGAGGAAGAAGAGCTCTCGAGCGTCAGTCACAGCCTCCCCTGAACCGTCATGTTATTGTTGGTGTTTGTTGTCACATCAATGCCACAGCATCCTGCACGAAGCTGCTGCGCCTTGTGATAGCGGTCGCATGCCTCACAGAGTACAGGGCACAGCCCTCGCTGTGTTACCCCATCTTCATGCCCCTTACTCATCCTCATTCTCTTACCACTCATTCGCGCACGCACCTACGCATGTTCACACTCACCCACTCACTCACGCCCGTTTTCACGAGTCCACCAGAGGGAAAGGAAGGGGAGGCCAAAAGACCATCTGACTGACATATTTCTTATTTTTCTTTTCTTTCTCCAGCTGCGATTTCTGTCATGTGAACCACCAGCCCTGCGATAATGCAAAGCCACGTTGTGGCTATTGTGAGAGGCACAACAAGTCTTGCCTCTATCTGAGGCCCCAGAAGAAGCGAGGGCCTGCCCAGGGCTACCGCAGTGCCCTGCATACCCTGCGTGAGAGTGCAGCTGCGTGGGGCGCTGCTCTCAATCTCATCCCCAGCCTGGGCCCCGTCGTTGAGGGCTATCTGCGGCAGCCAGAGGGGAGGAGGCTCGTCAAGGCCATCAAGGATCCGGCCCAGCAGGAGTTTTTTATACAGGCCTGGCAGCAGAGCGGCGTATTCAAGACCTTTTTTCCCGACGAGACACAAGCAGCCGCCGACAAGTCGAGTGTCACTCCGGATGGGCCGGCTCCTGCATCCATCCCCCAGGCCTCCCCCTCCATGTCGATACAACAACAACAATCCTTCGCCCCAGAGTCTGAGCCCCTCGCCCCCGCACAGAATACCGTCATATCACCTCCCCAACCGCCTGCCCTGCCACAGCTCACCCAGCCGCCGCTCTCCGAGAGCCTGTCTATGCCCAAGCCTGAGGGCACTGCCTTTGGCTATGTGCCAACCCCGTCGCCGTCCTCGCAAGACGGCGGTGGTAGGCCCAGACAGTCCAGCATGTCCGCCCGAAACAAACCCAGGCAGGAGTCCATATCCTTCTCTGATATCTTAGCTAAAGATGCAGCCAGATCGTATGTGGAGTGGTTTTCTCTTATCCTTTCCACCTTCCCCTGCGTTATCGGCGAAGAAAGACTGACGGGGTACAAGGTCTCTTGGTATTTCTCAAACCCTCGGCTCGTTGGGTTTCGCACCGAACGAGACGCTAGAGGACTTCCTCGACATGACTTTCAACCCAGAACCAATAGAACAGCCTCCCGTGCAACAAGACCCCATGCTTGGGAGCGAACAGGACCAGCAGGCCTACTACGAGCTACTCATGGGCAGACGCTTCGGCTGAGACTGTCGTACAGCGGCTTGGCTCATGAGAACTGGGGCCGCCTGCTGCCATACTTGAGCCCATGGGCTTTGTGAGCCCCCAAAAGCTCGGCTGCGGTCCAGGCTCACCCAGTCTCACCGACCGACGGTCTACGACGGGGTCGTCCCTTCATGAAACTCTCCGGAGGAACCAGCTGTCAACCCGTTCTGGGAGCATTGGGGCCAGCACGCAATCGCATCTGCATAGCCATCGTCAGTGTGCATGAGCGGTATGAGATAACTCTGCATCAGCGCATTAGTTCGGCGAGATATGTGGGTAACGACAACATGTCTTGAGCTGTCTATACAGATGATCTAGGCATAGCATGACAGTAAGCAGGGGGCCAAAAAAAAAAAAAAAGCTGCATGTCAACATCACCCGTGCCGTGATTTACGATAGAGGGAGGGGCTGCGAAGTTGGAAGTACTCACGTCGGTGACACCGCGGCAACGTGGACGACGGGCCTTTGACGTGACGTCAGGCCTTCCGATGCACAAAGTATTTGCCCGCTGCCTAAGAAGTTGTGGTTTCATGCAACGCGAGTGTTAAAGTGCGGTCTGATGTTTTCCGACCAACCCGCCTATTTGGTGGCCTACCAGGGGGGGGGGAGGGGCCGGGTGGTGGGTATATCGGTCACCCTGCGCGCTGCAGCACACGTTGATCGCACCTTTTTCTTCTTCTTATCTTATATATATATATATATATATATACACATACATATATATATTCCTTCTTTATTCTCCTTTCTTGTTTTTCTTCTTTTTCTTCTTCTTCTTCTTCTTCTTTCGATTAGTCCTCGCAAGTTCAGCGCAGAACATATCAGCTCAGTCCATGGTCTAGACAGAACGACCCCAGGCCGTACCCATGGGGCGGCATCGATTTTGATCCCATGGCAATAGGTGACATAGGTCGAAGGATTCGTGGATGCGCTGTTCAGGATCGTGGGTAGGAAGGAATGTGCTGTGATGGACACATGCAGTTGGTCTGCGAAGTCAGCAGCTCCTCTGGCTGGGGGGGTGGAGGGCTCGGCAGTAGCTGGGAAAGTTGTGTGTGTGACAAGCAGGATGAAGAAGGGCCCAAGCCTCTCTCTCTCTCTCTCTCTCTCTCTCTCTCTCTCTGTGTGTGTGTGTGTGTGATTCACACTGTCCTCACATTCACAGACGCATATGCACACACATTCACATATTACATACACACATACACACACACATACACACACACACGAGATCTATCTATTCCCGTTTGCTTCCCGTCTGCTGTGGGGAAAAACACGCCAGAAGAGAGGGCGTTTTAAATGCCAGAATTTGACATTGCGCACAACCATGAAATTGGCAAGGGTCAAGCACACCATCTCCACTCGGGATTAAAAGAAAGCCGTTGGCAAACCCTGCAAGGCTTCGTACATGCCTATGGTAGCAGCAGGGAGGGGAAACGGAGGAAAGAGCTTGCTAAGATTTCTCTCATCTCTCGAGACGAGACGAAGCGTGTCGCTCAGCCTCAAACGTTGTGGGCTGTGAGTGGTCCTAGCCTCGGGAAGCCTTGCTGGGGGGGGAGGGTGGAAGGTTAGCTTTCTATGCTAAGGGGACGCTTGAAAGTTCGAGGGGGACCCTGAAAAGGTAGAAAGAAAAAGAGAGAGCCAGTGACGCTGCGGACCAGAGACAGGGGCGGGGGCCGGGCGGGCATTGTCTTGGCGTAAGAGTATGGTGCCAACCGAGCCCTGGACACTGCAGTCCTCACCAACGGGGGGCCCTGCTTTGAGATCTGCATAGACAGCGGGAAGAGACACTGACGAACCACACGAGGCCCCCCCTCCCTCGAGCGAAGAAAGAGAGGCCCCCCTCTGGTCGAGTTTCTTGTTGTTGGAGCCCTCCTCTCGTCGCGGATCTCCAGTCAGTGCTTGGTCCCCGACCTATCCTTGCGCAACCACACGCAATCACACCCCTTACAGTGTGCCTACGCAGCTACTGTACTGGCCTCTCCCCTCCCCCCCTGTAACGTTAGCACTTACCACCACTAACCACCACGGTACGGGGGAAATGTACAGTACACTTTTTCCGTCCTCGTCCACTGCCCAAACCTGCCCAACCAACAAACTGCTAACCTACCCCAACCTGCCAACAACAACACCGCCAGCACCTAACGTGCTTACTGCTGCTGCTCCTGCTCCTACTGCTTCTTTTTTCTTTCTTTCTTCCCCTTCTTTTTTCCCCTTGTCCGTCCAACCTGCGAGCGGGTCTTACTGCCAGGCGCCAGATCAGATAGTGCTGACAAGACCGGCCGCTGCGGTCGAAACAAGGCCAACCATAATACGTCTCGGATCACGGCTCCGCTTACTAGAGCCAACAACTCACATCACCACGATCGACCGACCTTGATCTACCTCACTCACCTTGTCTTTGATCGACTGGGCAAGAAGAAAAACCCGAGCGCCCCCTCCCGCCCCTCCGACCTCCCGAAATACACTTTCGTCTGTCCTCCCCCCCCCCCCCAATTTCCTCACTCTAGGACATCTTGGACACGGCTCGTCGCCTGCATACAACAACAAAAACACTACTACACAGCCTCCCTCACCAGTTTCACCCGCCCGCTTCGACAGCTCGACACGGACCAACTCGACTCGACTTCCGCCGCCGTAACAAAGCTCTCTCCCTCTCCCCCTCTCGCGCGCGAATTCAATGGGCTGGCGTCGCTCACTTGCTCTTCAAAAAGTTGGAAAGAAGCATCTCGAACATTTGCTGGTCAAATAGGAAAATCCCCTGCCCTCCCCTCCCTCCCCCCAGACGAAATCATACCTAGGGGTGAATACGACCGAATTTCAAGAGCTTGGTTTCTATTTTTGGAAACAGGAGGCAGTCCAGAGAAGAGGAGACCAGGACGCTGGAGGCAGCTACACACACAGACACACACACGAGAGAAACCCAAGGCAAACCGATTGATTTCTCTGGCTAGAGGCGCGCACACGGTCGAGAGCAACCCACGTGGAGACGACTGCTCGCGCAGTCCCGATTGCCCAAGATGCAGTGGAGCGTCTGCAACACGACGGCGGAGACGGAGAAAAGTAAGCAGTTGCGACGACGACGACCACCACCACCACGACGACACGACGCTGCTCCTGAGCGGCGGTCGCGGAGGTCGCGGAGGTCTGTCTTCTTGTTTTGATGGTTCACACAGCTGATTTGCGTCCTGGCAGTCTCGGAACAACCGTTGTTTAAGGACAACACCCTGACGTTCCATCAACTGGCCATACTCATCTCTGCCGCCGCGGGGCTGGGGTCTTTTATGCTCAGCTTCTTCTTGATTTATATGCATGCTGCTCATTATACCCGTCCAGCAGAGCAAAGAAAGTGAGTTCCAGGCGGATCATCCTGAGCGGGAACCGGGCTGGCTGGCTTCGCTCGCGTCTTGTTCTGCCCGTGTACTGACACCCAGTGTGACAATTAGCATCATTCGCATCCTCTTTATGATACCCATATACGCAGCCTCCAACTTTCTTCAGCTCTTTTTCTATCACCATGCCGTCTACTACTCGGTCATTTCGGACTGTTATGAGGCATTCGCCATTGCTGCCTTCTTCAGCCTCATGTGCCAATATGTGGCACCCAATCTGCACGAGCAGAAGCAATTCTTCAGACAACTGTCGCCGTTACAGCCCTGGGTGCTGCCGTTGAACTGGTTCAAGGCCATGTGCGGCGGAGACAGGGGGCCATGGCGCACGCCCAAGAGCGGCCTGACGTGGTTCAACATCATCTGGATTGGTGTCTACCACTACTGCTTCATCCGGGTCATCATGACCATCGTCGCCGTTGTGACCCAGCATTTCGAAAAATATTGTGAAAGCTCGCTCAGTCCCCTGTTTGCTCACATCTGGGTAAGGAGAGAAGAACTACGCCCCCCCCCCCCCCCTCCCGCTCTCCCGCTCTCCCCCCATTCATTATCACGGCAAAGGAGACTCTTCTGTGCGATGGCAATACTAATCATTTTTATGCCGTAATAACAGGTTCTCGCTGTCGAGTGTGTTGCAGTCGCCATTGCCATGTACTGCATCATCCAGTATTACGTCCAGTTCAAGCAGCAGCTGGCATACCACAAGCCCTTCCTCAAGGTGCTCTCCATCAAGCTGGTCATCTTCCTCAGCTTCTGGCAGTCCGTGATCATCTCCATCATCTCGTCGTCGTGGCTCACCCTCCTCCACTCCACCTCCAAGCTCCAGTACCCCGACATCTCCACCGGCATACCCGCGCTGCTGCTCTCTGTCGAGATGTTTATCTTCTCCATCCTGCACATCTACGCTTATCCCTGGCAGCCCTACCGCCAGGGCGCGCCGATCGTGTTCTACCCCAAGCCGAACCCGGACGCACGAGAGCCACAGGAGAATGCGCCGCAGCCGCCTCTCGGTGTCGGGAGGGCGCTGGTGGACTCGTTCAACTTCTGGGACGTCGTCAAGGCCTTTGGCCGTGGGATGCGCTGGCTGTTCGTGGGGGTTAAGCGCCGCCACGAGGACGTCAGCTACCAGAAGAACATGGCTATGGACATCGACATGGATGGTAAGGAAGACGATCATTCTCATGCTTTATACCCTTACCAGCCGCGCATCGGCAAGAGCACCGACCACCTGCCCATCGCGACTCAGTTCCGTAAGCACCACCGCCCTGGCGCCGGCGATATTGATCAGCTTCGCACTCTTGGGAGGCAACCCTGACCAAGGTGGTCATAGAGGACCCTGCCTGCCTGTCTGCGCCAGCTCACGATACCGCCACTAGCATTCCTCACTTTTCCTCTGTCCTCTTTCTCTCTCTCTCTCTCTCTCTCTCTCTCTCTCTCTCTCTCTCTCTCTCTCTCTCTCTCTCTCTCCCCCCCCCCAACTCCCTCTTTTCACCATCCCGGCTCTAGGCAGGACAAAGCAAAGACTGACTGGTCGACCTAGGGCAAAGCACATACGCGATGAATCACCATAGCGGTCGAGCGAACGGGGGTAACGAGGAGGGAGCAGGCCTGATCGCCCACGCCCAGGCAAACCCGTCCAGTAGGGCACTTTCTCCACCCCACGAGTACGATCAAGACGGTCAGCCTTACGAGTCCGATCTAGGATACCCAGGGACGACGACGGCCCGACAGATTCATCAGCCACCACCACTCATGTCTTATGAGCCACAGTCGATGAGCAGCAGCAGCAGAAGCAGCGACGACGTCGGTGAGCAGCGAGGCCGTGCCCAGCAGAGACAGTACACAGGGCAGAGCCACGCCACAACGACGAATGATTATTATGAAAGCCCCAGCCCACCGAGACAAGGGACCACCAATATAGCAGCACCAGCAGCACACTATGCAGACGGGGAGGGAAGCAACTCTCAGCGGAATGATCCACAGTCTCGCAATGCGGCACAGGCGACGATAGGCGCAGCTCTTTGGGGTCCGAATCCGCACCAGCACCCAGACGGGCACATGATATAGAGGACGGTGGTTAGACGACTTGTTCTTCCTTCTTCTTCTTGTTCTTGTCCACCCCTTCAGGGACCTACTTCAATTGCATTTCAACATATTAGGCGTTGTGGGCTCGAAATCTTAACGGCATTGTATCGGCACGGCACGGCACTGCACTGTACCAAAAGGAGATGCCAGAGACGACTCGTCTCAACTCGAACGGCACTCTTTTTTCTTCCTTTTTTTTTTTTTGCTTTTCTTTCCTCCCCTCTTTCCCCCTTGCTCTTCTTTTCTCTTCTTGGTTTTATGAAATGTGTTGATGAGGATGAAATTCTTTCCCCACCATCCAGGGCTGGCTTTTTTTTCTTCTTCATATAACCCCAAACATATTTCTATAGGCGTTTCCCTCACACTTGCGAGGTTCTTTGTTTGTTTTTTGTTTTTGTTTTTTTGGTTGAAGAAAAAGGATACCATCTTATTATGTACTTTTTTTTTCTTCTTTCTTTGTTTTGCGTTGGTGCAGTATTAGAATATTCATGGGGCGGCTGGCTGGGTTGTGTCGTTATGGGATTCATTGACTGAGAGCGGGGGGGCGGCTAGGCAAGAAAGAAAGAGAGAGATTCCAGAGCGCAGCAGAATGCAAGGAAATAAATGTCTTAGACCATACATAGCGCAGAGCCGTTGTTTCCTTGGGCCATGCATACTGTGAGCATAATGCAGTGGGTTTGGTCAGCCATCTGAAACCTTTTTTGGTTTGCTTCCCCGCGATATTATTCCCTGGTCCGTGAGTTGAGTCAAGATGTATCGACACGCATGCGGCAGACCTTGCCCGGCCACGTATCCTCACCATAAGGGAGAGAAACGACAAGATGTATGTAGGAGTGAGCAAGCCACGAGACGAGTATGTTGACAAAAAAAGAAGACAAGAGAAGACAGGCTCTATAATATTCACAACTACGTAGGAAGCAGAAACAAAAAAAATTTACCCAAGCCACACACACACACACACACATAAACACACACAATCCCTATCAACACAAAACAACAGTCTCCCACCTCGGCGTACAAACTTTCCACATCTCAGCATAGACAAATCCGACCTCGACCCTGCGCACAGCAAGCGGCTCGCCAGGAACAGGCTCAACCAGCATGACGTGAAGCAGCCGCACCGACTGCGACCGCGACGACGACTTGCCCGGCCACGACCGACCGTTGGACACGCCCGCGCCTAGAACCACAAACTTGAACGCCGTGCGCTGTGTTGTTACTACGTTGTTCTGCTGCTGCTGCTGCTGCTGCTGCTGCGAGACGATCCACGCGGCGCTGGCGGCGCTTAGGTATCCCACCGTCTCCCCCGTGGCCGGTGTGATGATCCTGCCCATCTTGGCCACGCCGTTTCCCTTCACCTCCTGCTCAACCCACAGGTCCGCCGTTGTCGTGTTGAACACCAGCGCGCTGCCGGGGAGGAACCGCATCGCGGCGGCGCACGTGGCCGGATCGAGGGCGCGGTGGGCGAGCTTTTGGGCTGGGGTGTGGGGGCAGTCGCCCCAGGTGTCTATCGAGGCCCAGTCGTCCCCTTCGCTCCAGGGACGCTCGTCCTGGTCCAGCATGCGCAGGCCGCCCGAGTTGGCCGGATCGTGGACGTACAGGAAGACCAGGGGCACGACAGAGGTTAGCTTGAACGAGTAGTGCCTGTCGTCGGACCAGTTGTAGTCTGCTGGGTGGCCGGCCGAGGCCCAGCTCCAGCTTGGTACGTAGGACGGTATGCCCACCGCTGCCACCCCCCTGTTGTTGTTGTTGTTGTTGTTGTTGACATTGTTGTCTGCTACTTGTGTTCTGTTGCTGACACGGACACGACTCCACATCATGGAATGGACGAGATGCCGCTCCGGGAGGCCAAAGAGCATGCGAGTGCAGAGATCCCGCCCAAAGGCGTTGGCCACTCCCGTGAAGGCGTTCAGGATGTCGGAGGGAAAGGTCAGCTGTCGTGCCGTGTAGTCACTAACGCTCTCGAAGTAGGTCTGGAGATCAGTGGGCGCACCGATCTCGTACCGGCCGATGGACCAGCCGTGGACCACGGCGCGGCTGTCGTGGCTGTACAGGTCCTCGAACCCAGGCATCTGTAGGCGGTGCTGGCGGCGTTTCTCCATGCTCTCTCTGACGTCGGCGGTCTGCTTCTCCACCGGGTAAGCACCCTGGACGTCGCCGAGGATGATGGCGTCGCGGTTGCGAGGCAGATACGAGAGCTCCTCGTACGCAGTGCCGGACGAGCACTGGTAGATGACCTGGGACTCGGTGATGAACAGCCGGCGCCGCGAGAGGAGGCGCTCCTGGAACGTCCAGCCTCGCTTGTTCCACTCGCACACGTCCACGACCTTGCGCAAGCCCACAGGTAAGATCCCACGCCGGCTCCCCTCGCAGGCGCGCGGCGGTAGCAGTACTGACGATACCCTCGGCCGGCCAGGACAGCCAGGGAGCCCCGCATTGCCGTCGCGCGAGTCCAGGGCCGCCATGATGGTGAAATTGGCGGTGCTGTAGATGGTGTCCATGGCGGCGATCTGGCCGTGTTTGGACTCAGCATCGTCCTGGACGATGCAGAGGCGGTCGACCCACAGATACCGCTCGCCGAGGCTGCGGCAGAGGGCGATGGCGTCCGCGATGATGGGCGGCAGGTGGACGCTGCCCAGCCCGCCTTCGGTCTCCAAACGTGTCCGGTTGACTCTGGTCAACTGGTCGTGGACATCGACGACGATGCCGCCGCCATAAGTTGGGGTTTGGCACATGTAGCTGAGGGCGACGAAACCACGAGGCTCGACGGGTCTCGTCACCTTCATACGCTCCACGTCGATGACCCTAAAGTCTGGAGGTAGTGGTCCTTTTTTGGTGTGGATGTTTCCCATCAGCAAAGCCTGTTCTCCTGTTCTTTTTCTTCTTCTCCTTCTTCTTCTTCTTCGGGTAGGAGAGGTGTGTCTCTCATCTCACCTGTACCAGCATCTTGAATGATCTTTTCATGGCCATGGATACCATCACAGGTATGAATCCAGCTTCTCAGCAGGGAGGTGTCGAAATAGGGCACCTCCCAGGGGTCAACGCCTATCAGCATTGTAGGCTTGGATCTCGCATGTCTCAGGCAGAACTGCGGCGTCACGTAAAAGGGCGTGAGCATGTCGTCCCCCCTGGAGCAAAAGATGTCGAGCTTGATGATGAGACGCAGCCTGGTGCAGGTCGGGTCGGACCAGTCCACCATCCAGCTGCCGCCCGAGCCATTGTCGGGCGAGGCCTGCTCGTGACAGCCCGAGTGCAGGAAGTAAGGGCCATAGTTGAGGACGAGGACGTCGTGCACCCTGAGGCTCGGGTCTGTACGCTGCTCGTGAGCGAGTCTGGTCTGGATCGCCTTGCTCAGCGCCTGGCAGACGAGGCAGTGGGTATTGCTCAGCATCGACTGCAGCGTCGAGTCCACTGAGCCGGCGATTGGGTAGCCCAGCCTCAGTGGGTTAATCCCGGACGAGATGGAGACCAGGTCGTCCCAGGGCCGACATCGCTCGCAGAGCTGCTGGTTCGGTCCGGTCCTCTGGTTGCTGCTGCCTGATTTGTCGGCTGGGTGGCGCGCCATGGTTCGTTCCTGCTGCTGCTGCTGCTGCTTCGGCACGCACTATTAAGTAAGCTTCAGGTCTCGAGGCAAGGTTCGCGAATAGGGTTGTTTTCTTTTCTTCTCTGGCCCTGAGCAGACATCGTCGTTGGGAGGGGGGATTTTTCTCCTTTCGCCAAGGGGAAGCACACCTCATGGGAAAGAAAAGAAAGAACAACAACAAGAAGAAGAAGAAGAAAAGGATCCAGCATATGCTACGCACAGCCACATGATTGGGTTGCCTCCTCACGATTTGCAACCACTGATGCAAGGCCACGTCGTGTGGGTTTGGTTGACCAGCAGAGTGTGCCATTTTTTATTTTTTTATTTTCTTTTATCCCTTCCTTTTCTCCTCATCCTCCTCGTACCAAGAAACCGAAAAAGAAAAAAAAAAGACACTTAACCTTCCTTACTCCTCCGGCTAGGCTGTTCTAAATTCCACCCACACTACAACTATCCACTCCCAAACAGCAGATCCTTTCTGGTCCTCCTCTCCCACACCACAAGGCCGTCGCTCTTGCGCTTGAAGTACAGGATCCTGTGCTGGGGGATAAACTCCTCATGTGTCTGCTCTAACTTCCACGCATCTAGTGCCTTCTCCATGGCGCCCAGGAACCTGTCCTCGTAGCCAACAACGTGGTCTGCACTGTCCAGCGACGGATCCCAACGCAGCCGGTTCAGCACATCGGCTGCAGTGCGGAACCTACCCGCCCCTTCAGGCTTAGGCACGATGACAGCGCGAGGCTGGTTGGTGAGGGGCCTGGCCGGCTTCTTCTTTGGGGCGTAGTTCTGCTCCTCATACTCGTCGCCGAGGCCATGGTCCTGCGCTGCTGCTGCTGCTGCTGCCGCTGCATCCTCTCCTTCTTCGTCGTCGGAATCGTCGTCATCCCCGATGGCGTATTCCCCCCACTCGCGGTCGTCGGCTTGTAGCGGCTGGACCTCAGCAGCCTTGACCACGCTGGTGCTCATCCACGAGGATTGGGCATCAAAGTGTCTCGTGTCACCACGGATCTGCTCTGCGAAACGACCAAGCACCGAGAGCAGTGTGCCGTACATGACCTTTTCGTCCTCTGTCGACATGTCCTCCTCTCTCAGCTTGTCCAGACCAATGAGGTAGCAGCCCTGGTAGTCGCCCCCGGGGTCAGACGTGTCGTCGCTCTTCTCCGTCCAGCGGGCTGGCCAGAACCTTGCATGCAGCGCTGGCGCGCGCCTGTTCAGGTCCACAAGGAGCGAGACACATCGAGACTCCACCCAGCCAACAAACCCCCGACCTTTGGTGAGGGATCCTCCCCAGAACTGCACGTCAATCTTGACGTAGCTCTTGAATCCCCGCAGAAAATCAGCTGTCCCGTCAGACCCGACGAAACTGGGCCAGGTCATGCGCATGCTCTCCTCGGACACCAGGCTGGCAGCCCGCCTGAACTCGGCTGCGATGGTCCGAACCGACGGAGCCGACGCAGCCAGGCTTGTGTTGAGGGCGGGTGGGAAGTACCCCAGGATGGCCAGAGGCTCACGCTCGGTTCTCCTGTAGTTCAACGTCTTGTGGAAGAACGGGTCAAAAACCAGATTCTGCGTCCAGGCGAAGCCGGCATAGTGATGGAAGAAGGTCGCCAGCACGTCAGCGACAGACAGCAAGGCTGCATTGCGCGCCAGCAGTTTGTACACCCTCGCCAGGAGAATCGTGATCTGGAAACCGCCCAGGTATCCAAACTTTGCAGTGTAGATGCCGCGGTTCTTGGCCCACGTCTTGATCAGGCGATGTGCACAGGCGAACTTGGTCATGTCTGGGATGGAATGCCGAACATAGTCGAGATCGCGGATGGCTTTCAGCTTCGACAGCGTGTTGCTCGAGAGACGCCAGACAGCATGCGAGGCCGGGAACCTGAGGACGCCAGGCCAGAGCTCTGCGACTCCATGGGCAGGCGCGTACTGGAGGTCAAACTTCACACCCTGCAGATCCAGCTCCAGCATCGTGCCCGTGTTCGCCTTGACCCGGCGTATGATCTTGACACCTCGGTCGGCAGCCTTTCGCAGTCTCTCCGTCGCGAGGGAGAAGAAGGTAGGGGCGCTGAAGGGCCCGATACACAGGCAGTCGATGTCGGAGGACAAGGTCCAGACGCCCAGACCATATGATCCCACGGGTACAAATATCAGAGGCGTCCCAGACTGCGCCGATTCTGAAGACGAGGTGTCGAGAATGACATCCTTGAGCAGCTGTAACGCAGCCGCCCGAGTTCTGATGTCCTCATCGGAGGGGATGGCGCCACCATCTCGCAAAGCCTTTTCCAGAGCTGCTGAGTCTGTCAGGGCGCCCTTCGCCGTTCTCGGTTGGACAGGCACAAGCTGAGAAGTCGTTGACCGTGTGCTCTCCGTTTCGAACCCAAGCCTCAGAACAGTCCGGATGCCCCAGTGGTCACTGGCATACAAGGTCTTGGAGACCTTCTCCCCATCAACCTCTGTCGTGATATCACCAAATCTATCAAAGTGCAGGACGTGTAAGAAGTCGTCTCCCTTGACCAACACCCTATCAATCCGCTGAGGACGACTGCCGAACCCACCGCCCACAATGTCTGCGGCCAAGGCATTGACGGTTGGATCATACGTGGCACCCTGCTCGCCCTCAAAGGTGGACTCAATAACTTCCTCGTCTGGGCCCGCCCCCTTCTCCAGCTGGAACACCGTCCAGGCATCGACGAAGCCGTTCTGTGTGAAGGTCGCACCAAGATTGCGAAGATGTGTGACAGCCTGTGCGGAGACGGCATTCTTCTCAAGGGCCTGGCTGATCGTATAGGCCGACGAGGTGATGTTGAAGTCTCCTGCCAGAATTGTTGGGTGATCTGGGTAGTTCTGGACCAAGTACTTCAAGATCTTGTCGACCTCCGACTTCTTGGCAGCAATGGATCCATCTTTCAGGCCGTGTGTAAGATGGACGGTGGCTAGTATCAGAGGTGTGAAGTCGGCATCATCCCATCTCCCAAGGCTTCGGAACTTGACAACAAGTGCGTTCTTGTGCTCCCGGTTGAACGGGACGCTCTCCCATTCAAAAGCGTGCCTGCTCAGCACTATTATGTTGTTGTGACTCGGAAGCGGCTCGACGTCTTCTTGGTCGGGAGGGCCGTGGCTGCAGAAGGGGAAGGCTTCTCGGATGTCTTGGTCTGCCAGCAGGTAGGACAGGAAATCGTCAGTGACTTCCTGCAGGGCCAGAACATCGGTCTTGGCCTTCTTCGAGAGAATATTCTCAATGAGCAACGGGTATCGCTTGTGCGATGGCGGGTACTGGAACTCGGCCAGCACGTTGTATGTCGCCACCGCCAAGGTAGTAGAAGAAGCATCATCATCAGCCTTCTCTGCCTCGGGGAAGGTCCTGTCTGGCGACATCTTCTTCCACGCCTGTCCTCCCTCATAAATGTATGGAGCCTCTGGTGCTGGCGATGACGACGTCTCACCGTCCAACGCCTGCGGCATGGCGGGCTGGTAGATTGTGCCATCTTTCAAAGAGATCGTCGCCCAGGTTTTCATCTGCGCCGACAATGAATCTCCCGCCTGAACTCGTTCCCTCACGAGTAGGTGGAGCTCGTCAACCTCCCACTCAACCCCAGGAAGCAGTCTTGCCTTTTCAAGGAGGAAGTGGTGCCACGACTCATCGACATCCTCGCTCTGGCCAAGACTCATGTGCATCCTGTAGCCACCAGCGTCCTTCTGGTTGGCCCCCAGCGCCAAAAGGACAGCCTGGCGCAGACCACCGAGCTGCCCTCTCCGCCCCTCGTCGTCATCGTACAGGAAGATGGTGTTGTCGTGCCGGTGCTGAAACACATCCGCCGCACCGAGCTGTATTCGAAAGGGTGCCCGGCCCTGCGCAGCGGACCGAACCAGCTCTAACGCCCTAGGAAGGGCGTCGACCTGGACAAAGGGATAGATGAAATTGACGTGTGGTGGCCACTTGCCGTACGCCTTGTCGTAACGTGACCTCAGGCGGTCGATCCCGGGCCACAGGCTTCTTGGGGGTATGATGCACAGGGCGGTATCGTGGGATACAGTGGCCACCACCACTGCTGCCGCTGCTGCTGCTGCCGCTGCTGCCGCTGCTGCCTCTGCCTGCTCGGGGCCCGCCATGGTAATTCTGTGCTTCCTCTGTGGAGGGGTTACTCAAGTTGTGTAGTCTGGTTAATGATGAAACGTGGAGGTTTGTTTCGGTAGAGGGAGGAGATTGTTGCGGGAAGTGACCTTCTCTGTTCTTCCAGTGATATGGCAAGATGAATGCAAGGGAAAGACGTGAAGAATAAAATAATACAATGAGATGTAGGGGTGAAATGTCTATTTCCAGGCAAAGGCAATCGCCACAAACAGAGAAACTTTGATATATATATCTCTCTCTCTCTTAGATAGACTAAATGCAATAAGGGGAATGAACGAGACGCTCGACCAAGCGACCACCTCCCAAAGCCTCAACCTCACTTACTTATACATATCCCTTTGACCTAACTAACCATCCTCCTCAATCTCAGTGTATAACCCCAACACAAGGTCCAATAAAAATAAAATAAAAATCCCCCCCCAATTGGTATAATTGTCCATAGAAGCAAGGTCTATAGTGGGGCGCAGTTGTTGGCACATGCCGGTTGAGTCAACTTGTATACATCGTGAGATCAGAATGACAAGGGGGGGAGGGGGTCCTTTTCTTTAAAAAATAAAAAATAAAAAAAATAAAAAAAAATAAGGAACAGGGGCCCGATAGGGCAGGCGAGGTTGCACTGCACTGCATGTACAGCCCTTTCCCGTCAAGGGCTTTCTTAAATCAGTCAAACTACCTCTTTCTACGATAGTGTAAATTCTGGGCTGCCATTCAACAAACAAAACAAAAAAAAAAAGAGAAGGAAAAAAGGAAGAGATCAGGGTTGATGTGAGGCATACGGTAAAGTCAACCTTGGCAGTCGTGTGTAGTTGAATTGGGAGGGGGTGTTCTGTGCTTAGGGGGGAGAGGAGGAGGAGGTAGGCCTTCTTTCAAGGGGGAACAAAAGGACAGGGGCTTTAGCACGTGCAAGCCACACAGCAACTCCATTTCGAGCCGATCCTCCTCCCACAAAATCGTGCCCAACTTTGTCTCCTCACCACCTCACAGCAAGTCCACCTCCAGAGAGAGTGAACACGCACGCACGCACACAATTTGACAACCAGCGACGATGCGCTTTGATTGTACTGAGCAGCTGACTATATGTGCTATCTGACCATGTTTCGATCCCCATCCAGGTCTAACATGAGTGCTCAAAAAGGTTGGCCACGCGACAAATCGAGAGTGCTGTCGCAGTGGTAAGAAAGGTAATCAATCGTGCATGCCTCTATACTGATCAAGAAGGCCGCCGCCCCAAACAGCTCAAACGCTGCTCACCAGGGTGAGTGGATCATGCATGCAAGCCAAGCATCATCAAAGGCTGAGCAGGATCTCTCGACCGTCTCCTCAACATGCAATCGTCTCCCATCACCCAAACACCGGTGTCTCTGGACTTCTGCGACAGGACAAATGCTTCCGACCATCCCTTGCTACCCCAAACTCCTATCGGCCGAACAGCCAAAGATACAGAAACGACCAAGCATCCAAGACGTATTAAAATGTCGGCAAGGTGATAAACAAAAGAGGCAACTGAGAGCGAAAGGTAGAAAGAGCAAAGAGAAGCAGAAGGGCCTCCCAAGAAACGAATGGTGGAAACGGACGGATCAAGTCACACAAGTCACACAACGCACACGCCCGCCTCGGCATGGAGATGGCACTTGTCGCTGAGTCGCGTCCATCCTGACCGTCTGCATCCCGGCACCTCAGACCAGCTCGAAACCATCCTCGTCGATCTCCATGTCCTCGCCCGCCGACTTCGCATCGGCCGCCGTACCCTTACGCAGGTTGCGACGTGCCTTGCGGCCCCTGAGGGCGTCACCGTTGGCATCGATGACCTCGTACTCCTTCTCCACGAACTTCTCCGTCTCGCGGCCTGTCGTCTTGACGAATATCTCTAGCGTCAGTGGCCGGCCGGGCGAGTCAGTCTGATCGAAGCTGTACAGGACCTGGTCCATGGGGTTTGGCCTCTGCTGCTGCGGGCTGGCGGGGAGATAGTCGAGGATGGAACGAGACGCGCTGACCGCCTCATCCATCTCCTCTCGAGCAGACATCTTGGAGTGGATGTGCTTGCTCCCCAACTCCCTCGTCCGACCGCTTGTGCGAGCGTACTTGTTGATGTTTCCCTTGGGTTTGTACAACGGAGCCCAGCTGTAGCGGCTCTCCAAGTCAGATCGCCTCGTTCCAACCACGGGGAATTGGGGGTTTCGAAACACACGCGGAGACTTACCCGTTGTCGCTGGGCTTTCCAAGAGGCCGAGCCTTGGAGCTCGGGTCCGTTTCCGCGTCAGGTGATGATGGCGAATACCACAAGAATTCCCTCTTTGTGCCGTACGACCACTTGACATTGGCGTCCTTGTCGCGCTTCCACTCCTGGTTGGCGCTGCGGAGGTCGCGGTCGAACTGGGCAGGAGACTCGGTGATGGGGGTAGCAGCCATGTTTGGAACGTGTGGAGAGAGGCTTCAAGATGCACAAGAGAGGGAAATGGTTGATGGTTGGATGGAACAAGAGATTGGAAAGTGTTGACAGACACGATATGTCGATGGTGTGCAGATGGGCCAGGTGTTTTGCCTGTAGGAGTACAGAGGAAGGATAGTGGTTCCTTAGGTGAGTTGCTATGGGGAGGGGAATAAAAAAAGAAAGAGTCGAAAGATGAAAGAGAGAGAAAAAGGGGCACTTCTCTTTGGTGGAGAGTGCAGGTGATGATGACACGAGCAGGAAGTCAACTGGTTTGCTGATCCCGAGGGGAGGGAAAGAGAGAGAGAGAGACAGAGGGAGAAAGAGGGAGAGGAGAGGAAGGCAAGGGCCGCTCAGTGGCTCTTGCAGATGTTGTTCGGCGTGATCTCTTATCCCGGAAAGAAGGCAGGCGTGGGCGTGGGCCGCTCTGGGATTTGTAAAATAGAGCCGCTTTAGATTTGCCAAAGACCTTAACGGGCGTGAGGCCAGTGAGGCTGTGAGGATTTTAGTTGCCGAGTGACTCAGACAAAGGAGTCACGGACAAAGGGTACAAAGGTCACACTTTGGTGAGGATGACAGTGGTGGGGAAGGTGTCTAGGCGATACCGAGACAGGCCCAGAATGCGAGATAGGAAGGGCCGGCGACAAAAGTATGGTTGTTGTTACTCTCTCTCGAGTTTGCAGTTTTGCAGTATTGTTTGCTTGCTTGTGTATGGGTGTGGATATATAAGTAGGAAAGTCAAGAGACCGTGGAGAGGAGCAGCAAGCCAGCGCGTAACCTCTTTGTATTGTACAGACCGGGGGCGTTCTGTTCTGTTCTGGTCTCTTCTGGGCAATCTTATCAGGCCATCGTCGGGATGACGGCGTTGGAGCTTATCAGTTTGGGATGTGATCAAGGCTGAGCAGGGGTCATCTCTGGTTGTGTCCGCCCGTCCTCCTCCTCCTGTTTGGGCGGAGCGGCCGCGTGAGACTGGATGGATGGATGGATGGATGACCTCGTCTTCTACTAACTACTTAGTTACCTTGCCGGGGGACCAAGTCACTATGCGCTGAACTGGTTGGCACTGTATACTACTTGTACCACTCACTGTCTCGTCATTGTTGGCTCCAACCTTGGAAGAGGGCAGCAGCCTTTCTCTCATGCTCCTTTGGGTTCAGCCCACGCCCCTCCTCTGTGACGGTTAGCCAGCTGTGAGCCTGTCACTGCATCACTGTGCCACACGTGGGAGGGATCGGATCGTGTGTTGTCAGCCAGCCAGCCAGCCTACTACTTACTTGCTATTCCTGGCTGAACCTGGGTTTGAGGCCCTGAAGCGCTCGCTCTCTAGTTAGTACGTACTGTGATTAGGTGGCCACTGTCAGTGACGAACAACCCCGCTAAACCCCCTAACCCCCTTCTGGGATGATGAAATAACAGCCACCTGAGGACCTGTCACGGGGCCCCTCCCCAATCCCCTGGCCTGGGTCTATCTACTTGGCTTTGGTAATTAGCAGGTCACTCACTTAGTTGGTCCCCTCGGCCCTGGCGGAGAGCCTGAAACGGGCTGCATCTCTCTGCCCGTACACTCTAATAATGGCATTCCTTGTGTTCCCGGTTCCTTTTCGATGCAATTTCCGATTACGCTGTATTGGTCATCGATGTCCCCTCTCCTCACTCGTCTTAAGGGGGGGGGGGGGCGGAAGGGTGGAAGTTGCACTACCGCATACGCCATTCATGCAATCGATGATGATGATGTCCTCCTTTTCCCCCCAGGGCGTGCATCTGAGACATTTCAGCCCTGCTACTTCTATGTCTCCAGAGAGAGAGAGAGAGGCCCCAGACGTCCACCTGTGCCACCCAGACATGAGCCACAGTAGGGGAAACAGAGCCTCCCGCAAATCAGGGAAAACAAGGACATAGCCTTCCTCCCCTTCCACATCATGCAGCTAGCGAGCCAGTGCATGTGAAACAGGCTCGTTCATGTAGATTGTGCAGAAAAAGGCCACCCCCGCATGCATCGAACACATCTTGTGAGGGGGGCAAGTCCCACCTGTGCTGGGCGGTACGGCTGCGGGGTCTTGTTACTCCCCGGCCAGTCAGAGACGTTAATCTACTTATCTCGTTAAGCATTTTTATGGCTAAATAGTCACTGGCTGGTGCAGTGACAAACCCCCGTCTTTTTCTTCTAGATTACGAATTAGATTCCGCGAGTACATCCGTCACAGGGAGAGAGTTCGTGGAGTCGTGGCAAATGGCTCATCCACCAGACTGCAGCCGGTGAGCCGAGGGTGATGCATGACCTTTGGGGGTTGTTGGGGTGTAGGCGGCAGGCTGGCAGGCCTTGGACAGGCCATCATCCCCCCCCCCCCTTAGAATAGGAACACTAACAATACACACAGTGCCAGCACGTCACCGCCTTTGTTATGTTACGGGCGTTTCGTTGTACACTGGACAAAGGACGTAATTGTACAGCAAACATCCTGGTTTTGAAAGAAAAAGGGCTTCCAGATGTTTGATCGATGCACCAAAACAGAAACACCACAGAGGCAGCCGCCCCGGTCCCTTCACTCAACAAGGGCGCATGACCCTCTGAATTTCTGAGACCCCGAAGTGCTTGGGCGCCAAAAAGACGTCACTCGATTGAAATAATACTGTTCATTCTACAGCTGGCTTATGTAAGTCAGTAAAGAATTGATGCGTGTCCTATTAGGGAAAAAGAAAGAACTCGTCGCGCCAGGCACTGCTGCAGGCAATCCACTCAGAGAACAGGCGGTGCTCGTTCCTCCGCCCTCTCTTTTCTGATTCTCCTCCTTCCACCCCCCATCGCCTGCGTTTCAGGGCCCAAGAAAATGTAGCAAGCGAGCCTTCAGTTTGCGGGCATGGGCGAATCGCTTCTCTTCGACGATTGACCCGCGCCCCGTTGCGCCCGGGGGTCCTGGGCGTCGCAGACCAGTGACTGGCTGGCTGGCTGGCTGGCTGGTGGAGGTGACACGATCTTTGCTGAGTTGGCCCCTTGCGCGCGTGAAAACTGTAACTGTATTTGGAGGGGGTGTTCAAATGAATGGTCCATAGTTACAAATACTACTTCGTTGCTTGAGGTTCCGACTAGATTGGCTCTGCCTGCTCGCTCCTGCTGCCTCATCTGCATTTAACCATCCCGTCTTTAATCGCACAGATACAAACTCAAGGAAGGAAAGAAAGCAAGAGCAATCCAAGCAACCAAGAAACCAACCAAACCTCAACGCAACCCAACGCAACCCAATCATGAGTTTCATTGGCGAGATCATCGAGGAGGTCGTCGGCAACAACATCGACAGCCGCAACGAGGCGCCCATGGACCCGCCATACGTGCAGCCTCCCTGGGTGACGCGCTGGGATGACGAGGCCGGCCGCTGGATCTTCATCAACGAGGCCACCGGCGAGCGCAGCTTCGAGAAGCCCGTCTTCGAGGAAGCTGGTAGGTCACACCTGAACCGTTGCCTCCCTCCCCCCTTCCAACTACATTACCGTTCAACACACACGAGACAGAATCCTCTTGGTATTATATGTTATTCTCTGTACTTGTCAGCTAACCCGCAACCAAGCCGAGGACTTTGGTCGCGCCGAGGAGCGCGTCGAGCGCAAGTGGGACGACGGCGTCCAGGACGTTGAGGATCTGCCCGAGGACGCAGCCCGCTGGACCGGCGAGGCCGTCGGCGCAGTTGAGTCTGTCCCCGACCGCGTCGAGGATGGCTTTGACCACGCCGAGGACAAGGTGGAGCGCGGATGGGACGAGACCGTCGACGCCGTGGAGGACGCGCCTGAGGACGTGGCCGGCTGGGTAGGCGGGGAGGTGGGTAAGGTGGAGCGGTTCGGGGACGACGTTGAGGACTTTGGAGACAGCATGGAGGCGAGCTACGACCAGGGACGCGACGAGGAGCGGTATGACTAAAACTCGTGCAGGCTTTGTAGCAACATCCCTCCAGCGCGTACGATCGTCCCACACAAAGACTGCAGACATTGTTGTTTTTGTCTGCCAGAAATAGCAGATGAATGCTATTGAATCATCTGTGACATAGGCCGGAGACAATAAACCCCATCACAAAGACCTCAACAAAGCATGCTCATGCAGGCACAATTTGTGCTTAAATATTTACAGACACTGGCCCGCCCACAAGTAGTCAGTCAACTTCAACACTCTCTGTTCTGTGAAACAATTTCAACTCATTTTCTTCTTCTTCTGCCCTTCGAAAAAAAAAAAAAAAAAAACCACCAAAAAAACCAACGTCTGAGTTACTGGCAACCTTGCTAATAGTAAGTACGTAATAATGAGATTAGAGAGAAAGGTAAAACGCAGGTTCCGGCAAGCAGCTCAGAAGACGACTGCTTGTCAAAGCACTGTTCAGGTTGGTCTCCCAGATCCCGAAACACTCCCAACGTTCAAGTACAACTCCGGGCCAGAGCATGGCAACAAAATGGTGGACATTGTTTACACGGATTCTCGTCCGATTCCAAGACTCAGCGGCTATGTTGTTGACCCAGCAGACTGTAAGTGGAACCCTACCGACAAAAATCTCCCCCCTTCCTTCTCATCCCAAAATTCCTCCTCAATCTTTTAAAAAGAGCCAGGTCATCTCAGAACCTGACTAACACACTCACTCAAGGGACCGCCAGCAAACGTGGCCGCCGCGTAAACGACCCCGGGGCCCCCCTCGGTAGCACCACCGTCGCCGAGATCCTGGGCGCCGACATAGACGGCATGGAGTGCGAGATCTGTGACGAGGTAGGTGCCGCGTGCCACGGCGAGCCCTGCATCACCCAGTTCCACACGGCCCTCGCTCGCGCCGAGGCTCACTACGTAGAGATCCGCAGGGCCGCCATCGGCTTCGGCTTGTTCGCGAGGCGTGCCATCCCCAGGGGCACGATGCTCTGCGAGTACGCGGGACGGCTGATGCCCTCGGACCCGCAGGTGTTTGAGCCCGACACCAGCTACGTGTTTACGTTCGGCGGCACCGGGCACGTCGACTCGATCGAATATGGGAACATCTCGAGGTTTGCGAACCACCACTGCACGGCGTATAACCTGCAGGTGGACGACGTCATGTACGGCCGCCGCAAGGTGCTCTGCTACAAGACCCAGCGTGACATCGCTGAGGGTGAGGAACTGTTTATTACGTACGGGTCGCAGTACTGGTGTGATGCGAAGCCTTGTCTTTGTAGTGCGGCTGAGTACCCGCATACTCTGAATCGCTATCACAGGCTCAAGAGGGTATTGGGAATGAAACCGGAATGCCTGACGGCGGGCTCGAAGGGGAAGATAGTGACCCGAGCTGCTGCTGCTGCTGCCGCCCGCAGGAGAGCAAAGGCAAATAGCTCGAGGCTATGAGGGGTTCAAACATGTAATAGATATCTTTGGTGAGTATTGTTACCGTAATAATAATGTAAACAAATACATGGTGAGAGAATCATATGTAGCCGGTACTATGTATTATTAAAGGCATCGAAATTATATGCAGTGTCTCCTTCAATGCATCTCGCCATGACGTCATATTTAAGCTTGAGTGCTGCTAGTCAGGGGTCTCCCTGCACAGACCATGATCGGCAACTGCTGTAAGCCGCCAGCTGGGGAAGTAACGCCCATGACATGTTTCGCTTGTACTACGGCAAGGCTGAGGGACGAACCCTTGGGCCAAAAAAAGTTCCAAGAGCGAGCACAACACCCAAAACACCAACAAACTTTCCCATCCTTTTTTATCACGTTCACGTCTCTGCTACTGGCGCATCCAGACACGTCCCGCCCACCATGCCTTCCGACCTCTCCTTGTACCTCGCAACCCACTACCTCACCGCCGACACAAAACCCACCAAGAAGCGCAAGCGCAAGCACGACAAGTCCTCCAGCGGCGGCCTCCTCATCCAGGACGACGACGAATGGGGCAGTGGTGGCGGCTCCCACCGCAGGTCTAGGGCCCACGGCGGCGATGACGACAACGAGGACGACAACAGCCCCGTGACGGTCGGCAAGGTCAAGGAGTTCCGCAAGACCACCAAAGCGAACTGGAAGACCATCGGAGGCAGGTCCGCCGCCGACGAGGAGGCGGCCGCGGCAGATGCCATCCTCGCCTCGGCGGCGGCGGAGAACGAGGCCGCGCGCAAGGCTGAGGACGATGATCCGACCGTGGTAGAGGAGTCATCCGCCGCCGCCGCCGCCGCGAGGATGGCAGATGGCACACACGCGGGCCTGCAGTCTGCCGCCGCGGTCACCGCGCAGCTGGAGCGGCGCCAGAAGGAGGAGCGCGAGCAGTTCGAGGCGGAGCGGCGCGCCGGCCTTGTCAAACACGGCGAGGAGGAGACGTATTATCGGGATGCGACCGGGCGGAGGGTCGACGTGAGCATGAAGCGTGCCGAGGCGCGGCGGGCGGCCCTGGAGGCGGAGGAGAAGGAGCGCATGAAGGAGGAGATGCTCAAGGGCGAGGTGCAGCTCGAACAGGCAAGGAAGAGAAAAGAGGTGCTGGAGGACGCAAGGGGGATGGCCGTCGCGAGGACGGCAGACGATGAGGAGATGAACAGGGAGCTGAGGGAGCAGAGGCGGTGGAATGATCCCATGGCACGGTTCCTGGACGCAGAGGAGGAGAGGGCAGTCCCGAAAACGAGTGCAGGTGGTGGTGGTGGTGCTGATGAGAAGGGGTCCAAGAAGGCAAGCAGGAGGCCTGTGTACAAGGGTCCTGCGCCGCCAAACCGATATGGCATACGTCCAGGATATCGGTGGGACGGTGTTGACAGGAGTAATGGTTTCGAGGCGGAGCGATTCAAGGCTATTAACCGGCGAGAGAGGAACAAGGGCCTAGACTACGCCTGGCAGATGGACGAGTAAATGAAAAGGGCGCGTATGATACCACTATTTATATTATGATGGACAGAGAGAGAGAGGCGTTGAATCATCAGCTCTGTCAAACGCAGTCATTTATGACTGCACAAACCTCACACCATCTTCAAAAAGATCATCCAACACTGTCTTGTGATAGATTCTTGTTTGCATTCTCCGTGATTATCCTGCCCTATCATCATAGAGGGCGCTGCCGATTGCTTGGCTAGAAATCATCTATGAACATACATGGAACAGCCAGGTATGGCCACCATCTCCACAACCACAAATCATGGACCAGTGAAAGGCTTTTTTTTTTTCTTTCTTTTTTCCCCTATCTTCCCAATCCCTTCGTTGGCTAAGAGCAGCATGCCACCACAGCTTGACCTTTACTAGGTCCCGCTGCAAAACAAGCTAAATGGATTGGTCCTTGGGATGTGGAAAATTTAACCACCAGCAGAAGCCACATCTTGCCACTGGATGCTGCTGGACCCATGATGACCCTACTACGGGAAAACCCCCTCCCCCTTTACTTCACGGGCCCCCCTTAGGGCGCAAGAGCTTGTCCGGGCCCCATTTGGCATTGTTCTTCACAAGCGAAATAAAGAGCTTTCTGTCGCTCATGCGCGGTCCCTTAAAGTATTGCGCCATCTGGCTAATGTTCATGCCCTCGGGGTGAGCGTTCAAGCATGCGATGATGTCCTCCGCTGTGAGGGGTGGGGATGAGTTGGGGGCCGAGGGGCTGGTAGCACGGCTGGGAGTTTGCGAGCCTGTGTGGTCGTGATGAGTACGCATGAAACCCTTGGGGAGGCCTGAGGGAGAGGGGGAGGGGGGAGGAGGATTTGACAAAAGGCAAAAACAAATCGACAGGAGGAAAGATTTACCTGGAGGAAGCTGCGAGGTGCCAGGGACAGGACTGCCAGCCCTCGAGCCTGTTGGGGTTCCCTTGCCGTGGGATCCAACGACCAGCTTGGATTTCTTCTTGGGAGCCTTGGGCCGGCCGCTGTCCGACATCTCGGTCGCAGTGGCCTCGCCGTCACTGGCTGCACCAGGGACCTTCTTGGGCCGCTGCGGCACCGGGGTGGATGCACGGCTGTCTCGGACAGAGCCCGTGGCAGTCTTCTTGGCCCTCTTCCGCGATGATTCGTTTCCGCTAGACTCCATCTCGGAGAGATTAGGAGAACCGGGGCGCTTCAGGTTGTTGACCTTCTTGGAGTCGGGGCCGGCTTTCGGCTTGCTGCTCGAGGGCGTGCCGCCGGGACCCTTGGTGGCTGTTCCCGCCTTCTGGTCTGGCGCATTCTTCTGCTCATCTTCCTGCTTGACCTCCTGCTTCTCGGCGTCGGACTCTTCGTCGGACTACCAATCTTTAGTTAGCCAGGGGAAGACAAAAGGTGGAGGACAAGGAAAAAGAGGAGCTGCACTTACGGAAGAATCCAGGCCCAGGTCCGAGGAATCATCGGGGTCCTCCTTGTACTCGAGATGCTTCTCGTACTTAACAAGATGCTTCGCAAGTCCTTTCCCGAGGCGCTTCCTGGCCTCTTCCTCGGCCTCCTCGCGGGCCAGCTCTTCCTCGATCTCCTTTTCGTCAGCCTCACCGAAGAGATTAGCACCCAGCTGCTCGCGGCGGACGCGATCCTTGGAGTCCTTGACCTCCTCGTCATTGTCGCGTTCAAAGGTGGGGTTCTCGTCATCGTCCTGAAACTCGTCTCCCGAGAAGTCAATGTCGTCATGCTCCTGCTTCTCGGACCGCGCGGCTGACTTGAAAGTGGTGCTCTCCGACTTGACCATAGATCTCCCATACAGAGCTTCTCTGGTGGCGTTCATCTCCTCCCTGTCCTTGTCCTTCTCGTCCTGCCTCATATGCCAGCGGCTCGGCACAGTCTGCTTCTTCATCAGTGCCTCGGCCTCCTCAATGCTGTAGGCCCTGAATGGTGGCTTGTGGGTAAACTTGTAGAACTTCTCCAGCGGGACGGCGCGGACTTGTGTGCCCTCGAACTGCAACGCGACCGTAGACTCGGACAGAGGACCCATGTACTGGCTGACAAAGGCACTCTTCCCATCCGCATCTTCAATGACCCAGGGGAGGGACTCCTCGTAGCGGAGATTGTTCTCCTTCTTGCGCTCGACAGTCCGCTTGGCGTAGAACGCCTTTGTCTCGAGCCTCTCCTGCTTCTGGGCGGGCTTCTTGGCGGCGGCAGCCTCTCTGGAGACGGGGGCGATCTGGGCCTGGTCCAAGGCGCGCTGGGCTTCCTTGTCAGCCTTGATCTTTGCGAGGCGCTCGGCCTCGACGGGGTCGACAGGTGCCGGGCTCGCGCTCGGCTCCTTCTCCTCCATCGGCGCATTGTTCACATCTCGCGCATCCTTTCGGTGGAGCGTGACTGGTCGCGGGAACTGCGTGTCGTCCATGATATCAATGATACCGCTGGTACGCGTCTTGGCGAACCGCATGACGTGAGCTCGCAGGCCCTCCTTGATATCGGCCTTGGTCATGTAGACCGACATCTCGCGGAAGTCCTCGGAGGCAGGTGGGGGGTCCCACCATCCACCATTCTGTCGTCGGCGCTGCTTCCACTCCTCCTGTGTCTTCAGGTCCACCTTGGGAGCAGTCACGCCATAGAAGTTGGACGAATTGTTGTTTGTGGCCTTGGAGGCGGCTGCCTTGGGCTTGCTCGAGCTGCTGGGTGCCTTGGGCTGTTGGGCTGGGGGCGGAGCAGATTTCTTGCGCGCGACGAGCGGGTTGGACGAGACAGGTCTTCTGCGGCGCAGAGGTGGTGCGCCTGGAGGACGATTGCCGCCATTAGGCACGCCATTGGGGGCAGGGGCGCTCATGATGACGACGGCGGTAGATCGTGAGTTCGGGGCGGTCGGCTGCCGACGCCGCAGCGGGCAAGAGACGGTTGTGTTGAGCCGTCCGTTGGGGCGATATTCAGAGACGAATCCTCGAGCGTGAACGACGCGACATGTGGAAGGACAGCGGGCTGACGAACGTGCTTTTGTTTTTGTTTTGGGGGGTGGACGAGGGTGGTGCGCAACGCAACGCAAAGAAGCTGACGATGGCGGTCGGAGACGGAGATTCGATAACACGAGTACCTTCTCTCGAGTACGATGCTGTCCTCAGAAGAAGAAGGGAGACGTTGAGATGTTGAGATGTTGAGACGTTGAAGTCTGCTGAACAAAGTCTGTAATAGTTCAAGCTTTGTTCAGATGCTGATGTTGAAGATAAAGGATTGGGGGGGGGCAGGCAAGGCAAGGCACAAAGAAAGACGTGGGCTTGGACAGTGAGGTACTGTAGAGTAGAGTAGTGCGGTGCAGGTGCGGGTGGGTGGGTCCAGGTTTGTAGCCAAGGCTGAGTCCCAGGCATGGGATGCACTAAGTACAGCAGCTAGCACCTAACCCAATCACTGTGTTTACTCACTGTATTTTATTATATGCTGCTGGGGAAAGGAGGGTTCCAGGGGATTAAAAAAAAAAACACACAAGAAAAGGCACAGATCTTAGAATAGATGATGTCTTCTTTGAAGATTTTGGTGACAGAGAACTCTGCAAGAAAATAACAGCTACAAAAAAAGTCTCATCTACATCAGTATTGACAAGCCAATGGATATTGGTGCTCAGTAAAAAGTGCTGGCTGGACTCAGTAGAGGGAAACACTTCAAGTTACTGTAGTACAGCTAAGAACTTGGTTGCTAACTAGCCTACTTGGTACTTAGTATATAGTCAGGTCACTGGCCCACCCCACCCCAACCCCACCACCATGTACTCTGTACTCTGTGCTCTGTCCCTGGTCACTTTCCAGCTTCAATCATCCCCAGATCCACAGTTTCGCATGGCCACTCGACCTCTGGCAGCATCAGAACACCTTCCAACCTCGTGTCCTCACCAGCACACAAGACATCTCACCTGGTAACATACTTGACAAGCTTTGGGGCAGGGTTACCAAGCTCAGCTATGATAGAGCAAGCCGGGCAAAACACCAAAAGACATCATCTGCAGACTGTGTCACCTGTTTGAAAAGTGCCAGTGGAGAGCCATCGACATTGCAAACATCCAACAAGTAAAATCTCATAAAAGAAGAGGTTACCAAAGACCATCATCAGTCACACAAAAAAGCCAGGAGGACCTACAAGTCACATCGTACAACTCACATTTCGGGAGCCTGCAGCACACATACAGGCAGGGCGCCCGTTCGCTGTCCGTCCTTCCCACCAAAGGTTCCCTTCCCAGCCGCAGCCCAGCACCTGTTTTGCAGACAATCTCTTCTGGAACCTTCAGTATTGTCAGCTCTCTACACCAGCCCACACCCTCCATCCTCGATCAAGCAGCCCATCTCTTTTCCATCTGTTTTTGACATGGCAACAAGCATGATCCTATATCGGTAGCCAGTCCTTCCACAGCACTTCGAGCCAACCCTCGCCCCATTCCTACCTGGGGCAGACCGCGTCTCCTCTCTCTCTCTCTCTCTCTCTCTCTCTCTCTCTTGTTCATTTCCTCGACCAGCAACACTTGTCAGTGCCTTGTCACACAAGCGTTTTGGGACATCCGTTTGCCTGTTGGTCTCGGACGGGTCGTCAAGTTACTGCAGCGGCGAATACAACAGCCAACAAGTGTGGGCCAAGAGGAGGACACCATGGACGACGGCAACCAGCAGGACAACGTGCCGCTGGACGTGCGGATGCGAAATCTCATCCTGAAGAATGCTGAGGAGTCTCGGGACGAGGGAGGTCTCCCTCCCTCCCAGAAGCTGCCTGTAGAGGGTGCTTCCACGCAGAACGCGGATGACCTCTCGCAACAGAACCCGTCCCCGAAATCACGACAGAAGCGACCGAACCAGGCACAGCGTCGCCAGATGTCTTCTCAGTTGAACATCCCCATCGACCACCGCTCCGTCCAACCGCAGGAAAACCGACACCATGGGAATTTCTCCGGCCAGTACCACCACCGCCAGAACCACCAGCACCGAAACCAACGCTCACAGCCCAACGCCTTTCCACCAGCCAACATGCACGACAGCTTTGCGAGAGGCGGTCCTCCACCTCAGAACCGCCACCATCCCTCGCCGTCTTACCCAGGCTTCTCGTCTCCGCCTGCTCCCTCTGACTGGAGACAACCAGGCGGTGGTCAGACTGGGTATCAGGGATACCAGACTGGTCCAGCACGTTCGAATCACTTCGGGAGGAATTCTATGGGCCACGGCCGCCTGTTGTACAATCCGCACGCTAATCCTCCTCATCCGGACGATCTCGAGGCTCAGGTCACCCTCCTGGAGCACCTCACCGCGACAATCCTCGCCAACGCCGAGATTGAGCTTGGTCAGATCCAGGAGAAGGAGAACTTCCGGCTGCTCATAGAGGATGCATGCCGAGCCGCGATTACTGAGCACCACAACGCAACTACTGGCCGTTCCGACTTCCCACCCATGTCCGTCCAGCTGCGGTGTTTCGGTAGCCTGGCGTCCGGGTTTGCCACCAAGTCTGCCGACATGGACCTGGGGCTTCTCTCTCCGCTCTCTCATCCACAGCCTGACGCTCCCGGCTCGGAGATCCCTCGCATAGTAGAGAAGACCTTCTTGAACATGGGCTTTGGTGCCCGTCTGCTCACCAAGACCAGGGTGCCCATCATCAAGGTCTGTCAGAAGCCCCCACAAAAGCTTTACGCAGACCTCCTGGAAGAGCGGGAGAGGTGGGAGAGGGGAGATGAGGAGGACCAGGACCTCGAAGAAGATGATCCTGCGGACGGCCATGCCACCAGCCCAACAGACAACCATGTCGCCGCCTCGACAGTTGAAGTGCACGATGGGTCTACTACCCGTGACGAGACACACTCGTCTAAACCTACAATTCCTCCCAACGGTGATGGCCCGCACGACGATCCCTACCAGGCCCAGCTCAATAGGCTGAAGCAGGGAGGAAAGGCTTTGTCCACTTATTACGGGGTGGCAAAGAAGTTGCTTCGAGAACTTGGGGGCCGCGACATCACAAATTCCACGGCAGCAAGCTTCAGCGAGGCTGACTTCCTGGTCCTTAACGACGTCTGCGCTGCCTTCATCCGCGGCCTGGCCGATGGTGACTTGAGGACGCGACTGCAGAAATATCTGTCCCTCTCTTTCGATTCAACAGCTCCCATGTCCATCAATCGTTCGATATATGGAGTCATGTCACAGATCGAGGGTGAAAAGATGATCATGGCTTGGGAGTCACGCTCCATCCATGAGAAGGATGAGCAAGCTGAGATGAGGGGAGCACTCCGCATCAACCAGTGGGTTGATCTTCAGAACAGGCCAACTTTCGGCTTGGACCCTCTCGCGTACAACAAAGAGCTCCAGCTTGCCGTCGAGGCGCTCAAGAATATTCCCTCGATTGGCCTGATGCTTCTAGAGCAGGGTCAATTCGAGTCAGCCTCATGCTACCACAGTCGAGTCATCAAGCTGGTGGTTGAGCTGGGCGGGCACCACTCCTCGGCCGCTCAAACACCGCTATCAATTGCCATCGTACAACAATACGCACACGGCATATACGATCCCGCAATTCGATCGCAGGTCACGAAGTCTATACGGTCTGTGGACGCGCCCAGCCTTCGAGCGGTAGCGAGACGACACAAAGCCTTACAACTTGCCCGAGAACTCGAGAAGGCCCTGGACAAGGACCTGTACTCTCCTGACGATACAGCTGACATTCAACGTTATATCGAGCTGTTGCGTGGGCCCATGGAACTTGGCGAGAGCCGTGAAGCACATTCTGACCATGTGCTCCCCATGACACAGGAAGACTGGGCATTGGTAGCCAAGATGCGCGACCTTCCGGATCCGTCCCACATGACCCCGAACCAGCCTCGCGATCGCTATCATGATCGGCTTGAGTATCCCAAAAACGGCATCGGTGTCCAGTGCGATATCAACTTCTCGGCGCAGCTCGCACTGCAGAACACATATCTGCTGAGATGTTACTCACTTACGGATCCTCGCGTCAGACCAATCGTCCTGTTCGTCAAGCACTGGGCCAAAGTTCGAGGCATCAATACCGCATACCGCGGGACGCTGTCTAGTTACGGCTATGTGCTCATGGTGTTGCATTATCTGATCAACGTTGCCCGGCCCCCCGTCTGTCCCAACCTGCAGCTCCTGGCGCCGCCAGTGCCTCCAAACCTGTCGCCAGAACAGATCGAGAACTCGGTCCAGTGCAAGGGCAGAGACATCCGATTCTGGAGGGATGCGGACCAAATAACCGACGCTGCTCAGCGCGGTTTACTGAGCCAGAATACTGACAGCATCGGCTTCCTCCTGCATGGCTTCTTCGAGTACTACGCTCAGAACAGAACCATGAGCGCTGGCCACATGCGAGGCTTCGACTGGGGCAGGGACGTCATCAGCATTCGTTCTCTGGGGGGCCTCTTGACCAAGCGGCAGAAAGGCTGGACAGGTGCGAAGACGGTGCTCGAGGTCAAACAGTCCGACAAACCTCCTGTCCCGACGGAGCCAACGATCCAGACGCCAAGTTTCACGCCGGCAGCTGGAGGTCAGGGCGACGGTCCAGCAGGTACAGCACCCCACCCACTACTACCTTCGCCCGGCTTTCCCACCGCGCCAGCGCCGGTGCAAGAACGCGGTAAGCCCGAGATCAAGGAGGTGCGCCACCGTTTCCTGGTTGCGATTGAGGATCCCTTCGAGCTGGATCACAACGTCGCCCGAACGGTCACACACAACGGCATCGTCTCCATCCGCGACGAGTTCCGCCGCGCCTGGAGGATCATCCAGAATGCCGGAAGGGGACAGCCAGAGGAAGACCTGCTGCGTGATGTTTCTCTGGATGAGAAGAAGACGAACCAGTCGTCCTTCTGGGAGCTTCTGGACGAGATTCACGGCCAGCCGCCTCCGAGTGGGACAGCTTAGCCTGTAGTGGTTGTGCTCTAAATATTGTATTTGGGGGGTGGGGGGGGGGGGCGATGTAAGTTTGGTTGGGTTGGAAGTGGGTCCGATAAAATGACGGCCACAAAAGATTGCGAGGGGGGAATTCCTGGCAGGGATGGGCGATTGGGTTG
>JACWQW010000210.1:0-28193 GCA_014849355.1 Cryphonectria radicalis
TACCCTACAGTCTGATAGCCCCAAAGGCAGTGAACACTTGCACAGTTTACTCAGTTATATTTCCGTATTAAAGGATTAAATACTTTGACACCGCTCTTGTTAGCATAAACCCTTTGTGTACTTAAGGAATTTCCGGATTACTGCAGTGCTCATTACACTCTCCTAGCAAAAAACATTCTCGCTATCCCTATTATCGAATCCCAGAGTAATCAACCTGGGCTTCATAAATTTTTAAGCATCGCAGCTATAAATCTCACATTTAGTGAGAACTGCAATACTATCGATACAAACTTAATATCCAAATATATCAAGTACAATAGTGATATGGAATCGGACAGTCGCTCTGGTTATAATAAGCGCGATGGTGATATAGAAGATAAGCTGTATAAGTCCGACCCTACGCAGCTATATAGGCCATAGTCCCTTCCAGTCAGCTAGGAGTGATCACTCCTTTTAGCTGTCGCATATAAGCACTTTATGTATGACAAACGCCAGTCTTGTTAATTTTTCATGCCTCGCGATTATTTTTAAGAATTAGCAATAGTCATCTTCTCAAAGCGGTTATCAGCTGCATTATGGGTCATGTTATTATTTATTAATATATTTCAGACTTTTTTTTAGGTCAAGATTTTATGCAATCCAGCTTGATTAATGATTTTTGAATGTACTCCTTTATTCGCACTTTGAGAGTGGTTTTCTCTAATCCTCCGTTCCACTTATTATATCGCGCAACACTCTCCGCATGCACGGAAAAACCTGTTTTATGTCAGCAGATGGAAAACCCCCATTCTATTATGTCAGCAATATTCTCGGCATGTATGCATGCCCTATTAGCAGCAGTGATCCAGAATAGGCTACCCGTACCGACGCATTTCCGTTAGCAACAGCTGCTGCAGATCTGCGGTGCTCTTCATGGTCAAGTAGCTGTATTGGCTCGTGACATACTGTCAGGGCCAACTGTGCCAGCAAGGGCCTAGGGCCGGCCAGCCAGGCCAGCCAGGCCAACCAGGCCGACTGGGCCACGGATGACTAAGCGATATGCGGCTATAAAGCGGCTTTCTAGCCACATTAGCACTGCTGGATAGAACTTAGTTCCTTAGGTGTAATGAGCACTGCAGTAATCCGAAGATTCCTTAGGTATCTCAAAGAGTTTATGCTAACAAGAGCGATGTCAAAGTATAGGCCTTGAATACGGAAATGTAACTGAGTAAATCTGTGCAAGTGTTCACTGCCTTTGGGGCTTCCAAGTGTGATGTGTACTTAGAACTTAGATTGACGACTGAAGAGCTATATACAAGATCTATCTATCTGGTGGTAATGACTGTGGTTATATATCCCGCTCTTCAGTATGGCTCACTTGGTTCACTGGTGATCCAAGTGATCCGGCTCATGGGATCATCTGGTGATCCAATGATCCATCCCTGTTGTAACCCTAACCCTGGGTTACGTAATCCTTTCCCCTGTTGTGGCCCTGTGGGCAAGTGTTGAGCCGAAGGGTCCACTTTGGGTGTCCTTGGTGCTGTGCCGCTTCTCGTGACCTGCATGTTGGATGGGTCATAACATTAGGCCTCAACGTCATTTTTGGTTGTATGCCCTAAAAGAGAGAAAAGACCTCGTCACATTGCCTTTACATCGATCTCACCTGACACACACTACCTCCGTCGCTCTGGTAGTGGGTGCCAAAAATGCAAAAATAGTGCGCATTTTGAAGGAATTTTTTTAGTATAGCGCTGCCATCCAAATTGAACACTTAAGCAAATATTTGCTCATTAATTTATTCTATGGCCTTTCTTATATGAACATAGAGGGATCTAAGTATTATAATTGAATAAACTTTTCAAACCTTTCCATCTAGCTAGAATTTTTAAATACCAATATACCTATTTCTATAGGCAATATATATCCAAAGGTGTTATGACCTATCTAATATGCAGGTTACGAAACGAACTTATATAACGAAAGGGTTAGGGTTACAGACTTCTCACCAGTGATCAAAGGTGCAGTGATCAGTCGTAACCTTAGGAATGATCAGAAACTGAAAAGCTGGATATATAACCTCACATACCACCTAGATAGATCTTATACATAGCTCTTCAGTTATGAATCTAAGTAGCAGACTATATATATACTCTGATAGCCCCAAAGGCAGTGAACACTTGCATTTAGACTTTAGTTACATTTCGTATTCAAGGCCTGTACTTGGCACCGCTCTTATTAGCATAAACCTTTTGTATATTTCAGGAATTACGGATTACTGTAGTACTTATTACAAAGGGCTCAAATTAATATCCCTTGATCGCCTTGCCAATAAGTTATCGAATTGCAATATAAACTAGATGCTATAGTAATACAGGAGTGATTACACTTCGAGTTGATTATATCATACACCTTTCTAGGATATAGGGGGTAAGCAGGCATAATGCTGGGGGATAGCATATGAGTCACCGAATATGGAGAAGGTAAGTGGGTCATATTATCAAGCTGTTCAGAGAGCGAGCGCCAGCTTGTAAAGTATGCGCATTCACCTGAGCAGTGTTAGGCATGCGTTTTTTATGAGTCATCTTTAGTTGGCCTTTGGCAATACTCTCGATCTGCGTGTCCACTATGCTTCGCTGGACGGCCTTATTGATTATTGTCTTGACCCTCTCGGGGTTCACATAACCAAGATTCTAATCCTGATCTCCAAAAATTGATGAGTCAACATCTGCCCCTTGGAGGGGCTCAAATAGGGGCTGTTGCGACCCAAGGGCCGAAGAAGCAGGGATTTTTACTGCTAGCGCCTGTCACCCGCCGCCGTTCTGGAGGGTGACAGCTACCGCTCTGCCCATTGCAGTCTCGTGAGTCATTCAGAGATCTTGGTAGAGTGCTTACAAGTACAAATCTATTAAAGCAGCGAACGCGCCCCTATCTAGATATACGAATTTTTCAAGAAAGAACGTGTTCAAGTCACTCCCTATTCGTTTCTTATATCTCCCGAATTCAGCAATGATCCCCAGCCCTCATCTGGAGCTCACGAAGGACGAGCATACTATCTCCTCGACAGACGGCGCCAATATCACAGTATGGCGTATTGCGGACCGCAAGAACACATCGTCAAGCAGTCCAGCTGTGGTCTATGCGCATGGTGGGGGTTTTATTACCCGGCCTTGTGATATGCGTTCTGTTGATATGCATAAATTCAGTCAGAATGCACTGGGCCAGGAACCTATGTTCATGTTCGGCTTTGTCCTCTTCTATGTATCCTACCGCCTCAAACCTTTCCCTACACCGGTCGATGACGTGTACTCAGCCTTTCAATGGATTATCGCCAATGCAGATGAACTTCATATCGACAGCACCAAGATCGTTCTGATGGGCATTCATGCTGGAGCACACCTAGTATTATCAGCGACAATGAAGTTACAGAAGGAAGCATTGTATCCGAGCGGTCTTGTGATCTATGAACCAATGATGGACAACGCAACGGAGTTGGGCAGCTTGGGCAACTCAGAGGTGCAGCTCCTTATTGATGGGAAAGAAAAGACAATGCGGATCGTGGATTTTCATGGCCAGGTTGGGATACATTTCTTTCTGGAGCCCATACAATGCCAGACGAACAGAAGCAGCTCGCTTGGCCACTTCGACACTATATTGGTGGAGATGAGATAAAAGCGTTTGTATATTCCTATTGGTCGAAGGGTATGCAACAGGAAGCGGAGCGCCTATTCTTGCGGTTCTCGTCTGAACGGAAAGTCGATGATCTAGCTGACGCGGACGCACCTGACAAATTAAGATGGAATATTGAATGTATTGAAGTTGACGGAAGTGACTGGGGCCTGAAGATAGACTTTTGGCGCTTCCTAGCCAACCCGGAGCAAGGGAGTGATTCCGACCCGGAGGAAGGGAGTGATGCCGACCCGGAGGAAGGGAGTGATGCCGACCCGGAGGAAGGGAGTGATACCGACCCGGAGGAAGGGAGTGATACCGACCCGGAGGAAGGGAGTGATTCCGGCTCGGAGGAAGGGAGTGATTCCGGCTCGGAGGAAGGGAGTGATTCCGGCTCGGAGCACGGAGCTTATTCCGACCGAGAGCAAGACTAAATTGAGTTTGTAGTAGTTCTTGCTAGCTAAAGTACTGGGCCTCCCGGTGCAACTAGAGTTACGGCTAGGGTCATAATGGTTGCATGGTCGACCAGCATTGAAGAGCGGGATATATATAACCACAGTCATTACCACCAGTAGATAGATCATTATACATAGCTCTTCAGTCATCAATCTAAGTATCAGATTAGACATACACTCTAGTAGTCCCAAAGGCAGTGAACTCTTGCATTCAGACTTCAGTTACGTTTCCGTATTCAAGGCCTGTACTTGGTTCAAGGAGTCAACAGGAGGCTACTTGCCTCGGAATGAAACGGATCCTCATCGACAAGCTGCTACGGGTGGAGATGATCGAGGCCAGAGAGAAAAGGGGCCCGTGCAAGTCACTTGGACCGATAGTGAGCAGCACATGGCTGCAACTCTGTTAGGCATCACCCGCACGCGTGGGCCCTACCCTCAGCCACTCTACTGGTGACGATAACCGTTCAGAAACCCCCCCCCCCCCCTCTTTGTTCAAGAAGAGCATACAGAATCCGCTCGCCCAGCCCAGGACGAAGACCAGGTATGTCTGGTTTGTGTTGTCTTTGGTTGCGCATGTCTAATAATATATCATGTAGCCCCCAGGACAAGAGTGTTCTTGAGGCTGCTTATCTACAAAACTCGAGGCCCGACAAACACGCATTGCTTAACATTGTACAGCGTGTCTCGATGAATGACTACCAAGTCCAGGTATAGAGCCCTCGGTCCTCTCTCTTGTTCCGCTCTTTGTACTAACAACAATCTCCACTCCTTTAGATCTGTATTACGACCCGTGGTCTAGGCGTAAGCTATATGTACGGTTGGAAGGGATATTCGAACATGGGAGCTGGTTGGCATTGTGAATCTTGTCTTTTCTATTCTTCATTCTTCGGGTCTTCTGATATATTTGATACAGTTTTTTTGCCCTGTTCTTGTGTTATTGGCCTTTGTTTGCCATGATTCTCTTTACTCAGGCATGCTTGGGTCGAGAGGGCCCTTGCCCTTTACTTTGACATAATGCAACCATACTACCTGTGGAGAAGAAGATATTGGATGGGTCATACTGAGATTGGTCAGATATGCCTACGCTAATATCCCATCAGGGCTATCTGACCAATAGAGCAGTGCTGTTTCCTCCTGGACTGTGACTGCCTCCTCCAATCAACAACTAGTTCCGGCATATCCACCAAATTGCCCTCAACGTCTCTGTATTCGGTAACTCATAGATCTCCGACTTGTATCTTCTATATAACGTGAAAGTAGAAGACTCAAATGTGCTTGCTTTTCAATGGAAATAGTTCTATTATTTTTTTAATCTTTTTTATATGCTTCTTGCATTGTACTTCATTCAACTACGATAATCACTTTAAAAACAGTTTCCTCACAAGAGCGCCGTCAGGCATCACAACATAATATGTCGAGTGCTGCGTATTACAGCCATCAGTCTGTGGGCTATAAGATCAGAATCCCAGCCAGACAAATATCAAGATGCATAAGTTTCGAGACGAGTAATCTGCCAGATTCTCAGCGCTAGTAAGCTTATTCCTTCTCCAGATCCAACTTAACTTTTAGCTAATTTGGGATTCAGCTTGCCTGTTTATTCTGGTCCAGGGATTTCCAAATAATAGAGACTGCGCAAAATTTGCAATCTATCCCGGCAGATATGCAGTTGCCTTTACTTGATATGCTGGCACTTCCTACTGAATCTTTCCGAAAATGGGTCAGCAGGGTCCTCTCAATCACGCAAATTACTCCAAATGTAATATTATTGGCCTTATTATTCGTCTATCGGCTGAAGATGACAAATCATTTCGTTCAAAAGACACTATGCAACGAGTATTGCGTCTTAGCGATAGCTTTTATATTAGGAAACAAGTATAACTATAGCGGTTTTATCTTATAATGAACTGAGGCTAATAGATAGCATAGTTCTGGACAATTACAGGTGTGGTAACAAAGCTTAGGCCGAGGTCTTGGGCATTTCCGTGCGGGATATCCTTATTATAGAGATTGAGTTTCTTAGCAACATGCAGTACGCTCTGTTCATATCGAGTGAGCAGTGGAAAGAGTGGCTGGACAAGTTGGTTTCCTATAATGACCTTTTCCCTAAGAGTCTACGGCCCTTCATCCAGGAGAGTACCATCACCAGTGCGTCTAATCCCCTCGCCATCCTCACACTCTATCGCCACCGCCAGCACTACGAGGACAGCCCCCTCCTGGTTACCGGTGGTCAGGACTTATAGCCCTAAGACCAGGACCCAGGACCAGAACATCATGCCCAATATGGTCACTATGGCACAGTGTCAGTCCTCGTACATGTATACTAAGTGCTCTAGGTCCTTGCCAGCCCCGTCGTCGTCAGCCATAAGGAGCGCTACCAGCAGCTACTGCAGCCATTCGCGCAGCATGACCAACCTTGACAATATCTATATCAACCTCACACAGGTCATTTACTCGCTTCCCATGAGCCAGGAAGGCAACTTAACGACGCTGATAAGCTCTCCTATCACCTTCCACGCGCCCAGCTCGGCTATCCGGCCTCCCTCAGCCCCTGTCATAAACCCCAGCCACTCGCAGTCTACCTTTCCCTGCAATCTGGACATCGTTACTATTAAGAAGTTCGGCTTTCCGACCAACTGTCCTATGGAACCGCCTATCGCTCCAGCTATAATGCGCGTCTCATTCTCATAATCGGACCTAAGCGCTATACCTGCGCTCAGCTCGTACTTCCAGCCCTACGCCTACCAGCAGCAGCACGTCTATACCCAGCGTGACGTTTCGCCCGTGGCCGCTCCGGAGCCTGTCCAGCAGCTTCAGCCCTCCGTCAGCAGTGTGCCGCCAGCACCACTAGCGCCACCACCATCCTCAACTACCTAACGGCAGCCAACTCTGCCCTTAGCCTGGTCCGTACTATCTCCTTCCACCTGCGTGACCCTCACACTAAGCACTTCTGGTGGGACGTGCGCCAGATCCGCCCCTGGACCTCCTTCAACACCTTGACGGTGCTCTCTCTGTCCAACGGCGCCGCTACCTCCCTCCTCCCCTGCTCTTTCCCTTCTACCTACCTCCCCTCGCCTGCGGCCCCTACCTAGCGCCACCTAGAGATCGAGTCCGCCCTGGCCGCCACCTAGACATCCTGGTATCTGCCCCGCCTCAACGCCGCCCTGGCCCTCCCATCCAACCGGCCCCTGCAGCTGGCTATCGCCCCCCGGACCAGGCCCCATGCCACCCGTGACTGCGAACAGACCATCGTGGCCACTGTCTCCGGTGATGCCTCGAGTACGGCCGCCATCTTCGGTGGCAAGCCCTCTGCCCGCGTCGTCGGCCTCGTCAAGTCCTTTGACCGCTTCAATACCCGCATGCGTGTCGAGGACAATGTCAAGCGCGTTGAGTACCTCTGTGGCCTGGCCTACTTGCACCATGTTATGCGCGAGCACGGCTGTCGGTATGGGTTCATCCTTACCGAGGTCGAGCTCGTCGTCGTGCGCAACAGCCTCGAGGGCACCCCCTACTTCGGCTTCGTCGAGGTCACCAGCTGCCGGCTTGCTGCTACCGGCAATGCCACCACCGTCGCCGTCTCTGCCGACGGTGAGCTGGATGCCGAGTCCGTCCCCATGACCGCCTGCCTTGCCCTTTGGGGCCTGTGCATGCTGGCCTCGGACGAGCCCCTCCCCCAGGGCCACGCCGCCTGGCGCGCCGAGATCGGTGCGCCTGCCGAGGGGACGCGCAGGAAGGCCCTGCCTCGGGACACCTGGATGCCGCATCTGCAAATGGCTGAGACACGCAAGGCCAGGAGGAGCCGCGGCTGGGTCTGGCCTGAGGACCCTATGGGCCGTAAGGAGCTTATGGCGGCAAGGAGCTCTGGCCCAGGGGTACTTGGTCTAAACACTTGCAAAAAATCCCTCTTTCGATCGAAAAACGGAGACTAGAACACTCATATCAGTCAACATGAATATATATGGAAATGACTGTATTGACTGCGCTAGAGAGGAAGGAAGAGGAAAGGAAAAGGAGGGGGAAAAACAGCTGGCTAACTGAGGCTATAGGCAGAGGGTGCCTGGCGATAGTGGGGCCAGTGACTCACCTCGCCTCGCACAATATACCCATAAGCATGCTTATAGCGAGCGAGAGCCTTCAGAGCTTCAAATATAATTTACTTCCTGCTGAGACAGGTATACCAGCTCCGGCGATAATGACAATCTTCTTGGTGCGCAGGACCTGTAGCAGATGGTTTAGCTGTGCATCGCCGGCGGTGTTTAAATTGTTCATGGTCAGATGCTCGGTGGTTCGGGGCTTGTGCTTGGTGATTTGGGCCTTGCGTACAGCACGTTTGCGTGACTGGGTCGAAGGCTGGTTGTTAGCGCGCAAATGGCTCGTGCTGACCCCAGAACTTGGTGCTGGTTTGTTGTGCTGAATTTTCTATAGTCACGCGATTGGCCTTGCTGTATGTAATTTGAGGTTTTCTGAATAATCGCTCTAGTGTTTGCAAATGCGGTCTATCTTGATTTTCGGATTGATGCTGTATCCTTCCTTGGGTAGAGAGTCTGTGTCTTTCGTACTCTTTGTCGATCGGATTTGAAGAGCAGTTCAAGTACTGTCATTTATGAAGTTGAAACAATAGTAAAATGAATATTAACTCAACAAAACTGCCGTTGATTGTACCTAGAAACAAAATAGTAACTAGGATAGCAGAGACGATCATGTTGCACTAGTCATAGTTAGCTAGAAGACTCAAGGTTTATATACAATATAATGAAAAGGGTTAACATACATACTAAGCAGATTTATTATGAAAGATAAGGAAGTAATGTGAGTTCAGTTTATAGATTTGGAATTCATTCAAACACTTCAAAGCTGACAGCGAACAAACAAGCTTTTTGATATTTCACAGTTTTATAAGATATTATAGCTTAATTCTCATAGTTTTGAAACTTCAATACTAATCTTACCAGCACTCCCCTTTCGCTTTGCGCCATAATATAGTATTAGTGATATTGGATATTGGATGTTGGTCATGTTGGATGTTGGTGATGTGGGCAATTAATGTTTAGTTGTGTGATAAAAGTTGCCCCAGAATCCCGATAAATGGCATGGGTTTCTGCGCTAGGGAGTCCAGAAAGCGTCGTTGTGTTTTTAGCGAGGGCAAGTTCAAAAAAGGACCGTCTAGCCAGCCAGAAGTGCACTAGATGGTCCTGAGTGCAATGCAGTTCAGCTTCTATAACTAGGGTTGTGATACTACTTGAAATCGCCATATGCCTTGTACTATTAAAATGTCTGGTTCTGCACGAGTCTTCGCTCGTCAATCCATGCAAGCAAGATGCCCAAACTAAACATAACTGCAAGTTGAATGCGTCAAATATTCCGAGATTGGGATTGCTATGGCATCACCAATTAAGGGAGCAGGAACAAAACAATGTCTGATATATGCGCATTCGTTGCTGCCTCAGAGCCGGAGAGTGGTCTCAAGGACCAGGAATAATATATTTTTAAAATAATAATACTTGCAATCAGAACTATCATTTGAAAACCCAAAATTGACTTTTTTTTCCTTCTTTTTTTATTTGTCGGTCTATGCCAAGTTGGAACAATTCTGTAAGGGTGGTCTAAGGAGGAAATGGTGACTCCTGTGAGCATTGAAAGAATGGATTGGATTGACTATCTAAAGAAAGATGAAGAGAAGAGAGCATAGAATATGCTGTTTTATATGGGAGAAAGGCCAGGGTTAGGGTTTTTCCACGACATGATCCACAGCTTGATTTGCAGTGCATCCCTCTTCCCAACCTGACCCGATCTGGAACCCTAGTCAGCGGAGAATCGTACTTGGCCTGAAAATAATAAGAAAATAAAAGGGGGATACACACCTGTAGAGCTATCTGCCTGCCTTCTCCAAAAATATATGGACGTCGCCCCGCTCCCCCGAATAAGTTTGAATGAGTTGCATTGCCCTCAAAAGGGCGGGTGAAGGGGATAAGTACAGACACCTGTCCCAAGCAGATTGATTGCTTAGTCAGCATCATATACCATCATTGGTGGTAGCCGTGCTGTCTGATGTAGGTGCTGCGGAGCTTTCGGTGGAAGCCTTGGGATTTCCATATATAGGACAACCTGCTTGGTGACTAAGAACGTGGCTGCACTGAAATTGCTTGGATTCCTTGTCGTAGATGATCCATTTTTGGAAGGATGCCAGCCTGCGGCCGAGCCAGAGGTTTCGTGTGCGCCGGTGCTCCCTCATGGATGGGAGCTCGAAGATCTTCTCGTCTTCTTCGAACTTGTCCGAGTTGAACCACCCGTCTGGGTACAGGCCTTCTACCCACAGATGGCCTCGCATGGTCCAGTCCTCAGGAAGGGGCCTGTCGGTGGGACGGGGGAATTCCTCCAGGCCGGTGCGCTCGAGGTCCTTGAAGTCAACAACAAGCAGATTCAAAAGGCGGGTGACCTGTGCCCATGGAAAGTAATCCTCGAGATGCTTCATCGCGGCTTCGTTCTTGGCCATGTGGTACATATAGGTGAGCCGGACGTGTAGGTAGCTCATGATCTTGTTGTCGCCATAGCGATTGAACATGACATGGTCGCAATCTTTGACAAAGTCCCGAATTATGCCGAATATCTCGGACGGGACGGGTTCGCTGTCCGTTTCTGTGCTGTCGGCTTCCGAGCCATCCATAGGCACATCACCCCCAGCATCCGCAGCATTCGCAGCATTCGCAGCATCCTCAGCTTTCTCAGCATTCTCAGCATTCTCTGTCTTGAGGGTAGTTAATGTAGCGAGGATGATGTTCTTATTGCCCTGTGCATTGGCATCCGTCTTGCCGTACTCTAGAATTGCATTGTTATTGGAAATCGCGATCTGACCGCCTATCGTGTTCCAGCCTTTAGCACACCGCGAGATGGTATGGTCGAGGCGCGAGATAAACTCGGTCTTAGTTGTATTATAATCAGCCAGCATTCGGTCCACAGGCTCGGGAAGTGGCTTCTCCTCCTCGTTGGTATTAGAGATGATAAAGAGGATAGCATGTGACTTGACAAAAGTGAACTCCGAGATTGGCAGGTTGTGCTGGTTGTTATTTAAAATGGGATCGAAAAGAGTGAGGATACTATCGCGTGCAGACTTGAAGGGGTAGGCGACACATAGGCTCTTCGAGTAGTAGAAGAGCTGCTGATAGGCGTTGGGCCTGGACAAGATCGCAAGGTGGTGGTAAAGGCGGCCAGTCTCAGGGACCCTGTCGCTGGCCTTCGCGTACCAATATCTGCTGACGCCAGCCCAGATCTCCCTGTCGCGGATATCCTCGTCCTCGATGGCCATACGGTACCTGCCGAGGTCTCCCAGGCACTCGATCCAGGTATCCTCAAAGGACGGAACAGTCTCGCAGAGCAGGGCCATCATGGAGTAGGCCAGGTATATAAAGGTCAGCATGTGCTCCAGCGAGTCGGGCAGGCGGGCTCGAAGCAGCTCCAGGAACGAGTGGATGCTATGTCTCCACATCCTGGCCGGCATCGCGTACTTCTGAGACAGCCGCCGGAGGGCAGGCGATGCAGAAGGGTGCTGCGAGGCGAGGAAGAAGTCGTGGTGCTCATGAAGAAGCGTCCGGTGGAGAGCGATCAGGGCCTGCCACTGTTCATTGTTGAGCTTGGCGGTGCCGGCGGTGGTGTCCAGCTGTGCGCTCTGGGCGGTATCGACCTCGGTACACTTGGACTCGACCATCACAAGGCCGGCGTAGATGCCCTTGACCTCTGTTACAAGCTGCTCTTGTGAGATGGGCCGCGTCTCCGGCTGAGGAATCATGACTGTCACGGAGGCTGGTTCTTGCTCGTCCGCAGCCTGGGCAGCACTAGCCCAGGCTGCAGCGTGTTGTCGCCTCGCCGTCGCGCCTCTTGTTTTGTAATAATCTTTCAGCTGAAAACTTGCATATTTGAAGGATAGCACTTTGGGTCTGAACTGTTTTCTTACCCTTGATCTTCGCACAGGGCCTTATTGAAATCATTTATATGCGTCATGGCTCAACACCTGGGAGCGGCACGGCCTTGCTGAAGAATTATTGTGTTGCGGTTCGAAGCGGTGGTGCGCGGGGAGAGAGAGAGAGAGAGAGAACGCTTCATAGAACAGATGTACAAATAGCTGGCCACAGGGAGCTAAGGGAGAAAAATCAGATAGACTTCACTCAGATACTAATTCAAGCTCTTCTGGTAATAATGATAGAGTGATAGAGGAAGATTGTTGTATTACAAAAGCGAGGCCACTATGGGCCTTATATAGTAAACCAATCTTCTTGATAGTGCACAGCAAGCATGCATGCAGGCAACCATTCGTTTGTAGAAAGGTACAAATGTACCTATGTTTCTGCAATAGAGTAGCTTCAGAGTTTTCTATATTATTGGCTGGTTGCCTTGGCGAACCACCTACGTACAGCAGGCACAGCGTATCATTCAAAAGAGCCTCATCCGTGGCCTGAGATCACAAATACACCGAAAGTTTATCCCTGTTGATATCAACATTGTACTTTTTAATTTAGCGCTTCTGCTGATCATGGATGCAGTGGACGAACAATGCCTACTGTAGCGCATGCTCGCTTGGGCAGAAGGTATGGCTTATGATTCATGATAACATCAAGGGTCTGTCTGCTGTCCGTTGCAATCTCGGGCTGCGAACCTGTCAAAACCCGCTTGGCACGGACCTTTTGCAAACATGAATTTTCAGCATACAGTACCGAAAATAACCCCTACCGTACTTACGACTACCTGGGAAGAACTTAAAGCTCCTTCTTCTTTCACTTTTAATTAAACCTACGGGCCTGCATCCCAATGATTTAAAATCCAGATTGAATCTGTTCTCCCCCCGTTATCTTTCCTGGATCTGTTCCTTGGTGTCACGCTCCGCTGTTCCGGGTGGCCTGCTTTGTGACCTGCATGTTGGATGGGTCACTACATTTCTAGCAGTGCGATTCACTCACCGCCTTTTTCTGAACTTATCAGTTTTTGCGAAGCTCTATCGTCCCGTTCGTTCCACGCTCTGCCTATGTAGTTTTGTGAGTCATTGCTGACCACCTCCGAGCTGATCGAGTCCTAACCATCGTGAGGAGCTCGAAACGTTCCTGGGGGATGTCGCGCAAACTATCATGACTCATATCTGGATGCAATCTATAATACGATGGGGATATAGAAGGAGGGTAGCTAAAGATGCATGGTCCGAGGTAAAGTTATGCAAAATAGATCATCATGGACTCGAAATCTAGTTTCGCCAACGCAGGCTAATGTGACTCACTTGCAACGATAAGTTTATTGGTGAAATTCTAACGTGGCTCAGATGAAATGCGCATTGAACAGCCTCACAAAACCAGACCAAATGTTCAAGGGCGAGACTTTATCGCATAGCCTTGAAAGTGAGTAATAACATAACACCGGGATAGGCATGAGGTACTCAATGATGCTAAAGATTTGTGAGTACCAAGCTGGCGATCGCTCTCAGAATAGCTTGACATTATGACTCACTTACCTTCTCCATGTTCGGTGACTCATATGCCACCTCCCAGCATTGTGCCAAACCACTGCTTACCTCCTGCAACCTTGAAAGGTGTATGATGCGACCAACTTGAAGTGTAATCACTCCTATAGCATCTGGTCTTTCTATCCTAACTCAATGACTGGCAGGACAATGAAGCTATAGCATCTAGTTCATGTCGTGATTTGATGGCTCACTGGCAAGGCGATGAAGGGATATTAATCAAGGCAGGCCACGTAATCCAACACAGGCGGGTCTATATGAATGCAAACACATCAACCCAGCACTAATAAGCCCTGCAATACTTCTTTCTCGCGTTCCTATAATCTTATACGTCATGAGAACTCAATTCATAACGAAAACAAACAAACAATCCAATGCGATTTCTGTACGATACTGAAGACCTTCAGCTGTGCAGATGCACTGACCCGCCACTATCGTCTATATCATTCCGACAATTAGGCTATAAGAACAAAAGACTATAATAAAGACTAAGTAGATAGATAATTGAGAAAGGAGCTGGAAAATATGCTTTGTATCCTTATTGCTGATTAAAATCATATTATTAAAAGATTTTTTATGAAGTTGCGTATTATAGCGGTTGTTGTGCAAGGGCCTGCACTTTCAAACAGACCTTAATGTGAACATGCCTTTGAAAGGGTTGAACACGGCTTCGAAGAGGTCCTCGTGTGGTTTATACTCGGCCCTTTGGCGTCAGCCGGCCAAGGTGGCCGGAAAGTGGGTGCTTGGACTTAGCAAGCAGCTTCCATCACCATATTGAACAGCAACGCTTGATATTCGCATCCAGGAGGCGTTTTCGCGCATACAAGTGTGCAGCTGAGTATATTAATATGCCAATACCGGGTATGGGATTTCCCGAGGTCTTCTTTATTGTGAGGCTAGGTAATCCTTGAAAATAATTTAACGAATTGGAATTTTTCTTATTCATATTGATAATTGGGGAGTTAACTATCTAGAATAGCTAGCTATCTACCTTGGTAGTGAGCAGGGCTTTCAATCTGGGTGGCTATCACTGCTTGCTGTGGAGTAGTTGGTTTCATAGACGTATGTGAGGCACCAAAGGCGTCGTGCACAGCTGGTGGTTGAGCATTGGACATGGCGGGGGACAGCACACTCCATAGTAGTAGGGCGTAATAGAGCCATGTCCTGATCAGCATGACTGTCCATAATTTCGTTAAAGGGGAGATGCGGAACGAATTTCCTCCACTCTAACCCATTAATGCCTGACTATCTGGTGCAACGGAGGGCAGCTGCCTGCATGTATGTGATCGCTGCTGTTCATCTGTGGAAAAGTGGGTCCATTTTACCCTGGCCTCACACCTATTTCTACTCAATGAGCCATGTTCAGCCACATTTATTCCTTTTGTCTTTCTCCTAGATAGATTCAATCTCAACACTGTTTTGCCACATCTATGCTCAGGCCCTCTGTTTCTCCTCATCATCAGATAGCCCATAAAGGAGGACAGCAGCTGCAAGTCTGAAGAATGTGGTTGAAGACTGGCTTATTTCGTACGCTTGGACAGTCGGGGGTAGCTTGCTATCATTACTCCCGTCGTTCAACAGGAGAATGTGATGAACTCAAGACTTCCATCAATCTTTTAGAACATGAGATGTCTACAGCTCAGCTTTCTGAATCAGTGAGCTTGAGTAGCAGATTGTCGAGAAGTTTGGCATGGCTGGCAATTAGAGGATCCGCGGAATATATTCTGGACGGAGACAGATCTCCAACCTCCTGGCCAAAGTGTAACTCACCTCGTGGGTAACGTCTGCGTACCAAGCAAGGTAGGAGCAATTGAACGCCGAAGTCTCCGCAGTCGTCAGCCCTAGAGAATCCTTCCCATGCTGCAAGCATACAAGGCCGCCCGTGTGTTTCGAAGGGAGGCAGATGACCAGCGTCCCAAACATGCCCGGAACCTTCTCTGTACTATCCTCGACTGTCAGCCATCCGTCACGACGTCATGTGCCGATTTCCGTCCTGACCTACTCTTTGTGAGCCTTGAACATAGCTCCTGGTTCGTAGAGGAGGTTCTTGTAGAGCTCGGCACGAACATAGGGCCTCTCGGCGGCCTGTGGTACCTCGAGCTCATGAGCAACACGGTCGACGAGCTCGTTAACAAAGTCGGTCCATCTAGGGTTCTGGAAGACAATCCTATCTGCGCCAATCTCCAGCGTCTTCCTCACTGTCTCGTCTATCACAGTTTCCTTTGTCTTGCCGAAAGGCGCCTTGAGACTGCGGCTAGCCAGGTTCCGAGCCCCTTCTCCCGATAGCGGCAGCGCGATGAGCTCGCCATCCACGCAGATACCGGGGTTCGGGAAGACATCGAAAGTACCGCCTGTTGCGAAGGATCCTGCCGCCTCGATTTCGTTGATGCGTTCGAGAAGATTTTGTCGGAAGAACAAGAGGTCGTTCGCTTCAGGTCCGCTCCCGCTCTGGTCTTCAGCTTCGCTATGACCCTCTTCCGAATCACTCATTCTTGCAGGCTTGTCTAAGCGTGTTAGTTAACAACGGGAAGATAAGCAAGATGGAGGAATAAAAAGATGAATTAAAGAAGGAAAGGAGAAAAAGGAAAGGAAAGGAAAAAGGTTGCAAGAGCGGCGGACTCAGGTTGCCATATATAAACAAACAAAGCAACAAATATAGCATCCCCACAATAGAATATTGAAAGCCAATCCCTTGAGGCTTATGACACCACCGCTTATTATTTGCGACCTGCCTATTGGCTAGTAAGTATTCGGGACCTACATGTCCCCTCCCTCCAATTGGCGGTTGACGCAATGGCCTGTCCCACTAATGCCGGCCCGGCATAGGTATATACTTGGGCATGTACTCATTTGCGATGCCTGTACCAACCTCGCCGTCAAATATATTTCCAGTACAGCCTCTCGCTCCAGGTTCTCCTGTTCTCCAAGGCCGACTTTCTTCGAGCCTTACTTCTACTCTTCAGCCAATCTCTTTGGCATCAAGAAGGTTATACCATGTCAGCACTATATATGCCGCAAAGTACGTGTGATTCTGAGGGCTGTCAGTTATGCGTTGGACATCTAGATCGCTTGGGCAGCCCTTTATACACAGGAGACCATCAAAGCTTATGGTTAAGATTCTCTACAAAAGACCATAGACCATTTGTAGCTGTTCTAGAGCTTCCAGGTACACTGCGAAATAAGGGCCCCTCATGGCTTAAGGCTCAGCTCAGTAGAACATTAGATGTGCTTGTCCAGCCACCTGTGGTAATGCTAGTCTCTCTAGCACTGACGGGCAATCCGTTCTGAAGCGCAGCGGCTCTACCATCTTCACGCACTCGAGCCGATCCTCGAAGACTGCACAAGTCCTATCATTTTAATGAAAGAGAGCTTTTTGAAGCAGAAATATATTGATAAGTATTTAGTTTATAGAGAAGAACTATGACTTGAGAATTCACCGGCTTCTATCTTTACTGACGCAAGCACTTTTGCTTCAAACATTGAATCGCCGCAGGAATCCAACTATTGAACTGCTTCTTTTGGGTGACTGGTGCTGAGCTTGTGGTATCACCAAAGAACCTGTTAATGCCTCGCTTGAATTTACCGAAAATGCAGGCGTGATGTAAATAGCCTGCGGGGTTGGGAACCAAGGGGCCGTTGTAGGAGCTAGAGCATATTGCATGTGGCGATGATAATGGCTCTTCGTGGCCGGGCGAGTAGAGGTGGGACCCTGTGAGGTTGGGAGGTTGTTTTGCCACCGCGGTCTGCGTCGTCTTGCAGAATCTGGCATGGCTGGCGCAGGTGATGAATCTGTCCATATCGTGGCTGTCGTTCTCTGCTGCGTCGGAGTCGCCCAAGCTTGCTGTGCTACCAAAATGTCCTGCTGTAGATCGTCTGAAGTCGGCAAAGGCAAGGGAGTACCCGTCCACATCTTGCTTCTCGTTTTCTTTTGCGCCGATGTCGTCGTAAGGAAACCGAGAATAAGTGAACGAATCGCTGTGCAAATATTCTCCAGAATTGTCAGGGCACTTGTAGGTCCTCGTCAACGCTATCAGTGTTGCGTTGGCAGATGAAGTCACCGGTTCCAAAGTATGCCGCTTTGCTTCTCCTGATGTGGGTGCTGGAGAGCAACTGCTGTAATCTGGAAGCGGCCGGTCTCCTTCAGTACCTAATATTATTTTGTGGCAAATTAGCTGTAGTTGTGCTAAGTCAAGACAGACAACTTACCCTTCAGTTCAAAATATTCGACCATAGCACTATTATCAGCCAGATGAAGCTTCTCAGAATTCTGCTCCACAGGGTATAATTCCTCAATCGCCAAAACAAATGCCTTCGCAATATAGCATCTTGCGAGATTCAGTGGTAATTCTGCCTCTGAGGGACAGTCATGTTTCAATAGAGAGAGTTGAGACGTTATCTCTCCAAGTGTTTTTGCAAATACAGAAAGAGGGTTTTGAGAACAAGCCATTGTTAGGACATGAAAGGGAGACAAATAATATGAATGAAGATAGGTAGATTGTAGGTAGAGCAATGTTGAAAATTTGAAGGCATTTATATGCCTCAGCAAAAGAGGACCGAGCATTCTCACTGCACTTGACAGTTTGCAAAGTATCTTCTTACTCAGCATGTGTGACAGGCCTGGTCAGTCCTGCTACATCTGAGAACTACTCTGCATCAGATCTTACATGTCTGAATCCTGTCTCACACAGGAGAGACCACAGGATGATGTGGACCTTGTCTATCCAGAACAGTAATCATCTCCGGGGATGTGGTCTGTTGGTTACCCGAATGCTTGCCTATGAAATGACCTGAGGGGAAATTATGTATTGGTAGGTCTTGTGATGTTCCTTCCTGGGAATTGTGAGCTCTTATTGGATACAGATATGACTTGGCCTTGAATGTTGGACTGGAGCAAGGTCAAATGTCCACATATTTCGGCTTAAAGGGGTTTAAAGCCGAGCAAAGGTGATATTCCTTGCTCGAGCATCTCGAAAGTTAGCTTGGGTTATTGGCATTAAAAAGAGCCGAGATTGGGCCGAAAATTCAGCTGGAAGATTGGCCCGCGTCACCGCCTAATTAGCTGGGGTATGGGCGCAGATCAATTGCTCCATTTGCGGAAGCTTACGAGAGCTAGTTTTTTTGCACTATACTGCATTAATCTAGATTGTGTGGACTTTCAGTGCATTGAGCTAGATTTTGTGGACTTTCAATGCATTGAGCTGGATTTTGTGGACTTTCAGTGCATTGCATCTCTTAGCTGCAGTGAACAAGAAATGGTCACACAGCTTCTCTATACCCTTGTAGTTAGCCTGGCATTTCAAGGGATCCAGCGGCTGTTCAAATAATTCCTCCCAAGCTGGAGCTACCGGAGCTCCTATCAGAGCTGGGGTATGGGCGCAGATCAATTGCTCCATTTGTGGAAGCTTACAAGAGCTACTTTTTTTTGCACTATACTACATTGAGCTGGATTTTGTGAACTTTGAGTGCATTGCATCTCTTAGCTCCAGTGAACAAGAAATGGTCACACAGCTTCTCTGTACCCTTGTACTTAAACAATGTAGCCTAGCGTTCTAAGCAAGGGATCCAGCAGCTATTCAAACAACTCCTTTCAAGCCGGAGCTTATCTGCCCCTTTCTAGGATGCTGCTCTATTTTTCCTTGCACAAGATCAAATTCATAACGTAAGAGCACCTATGAAAGTTGCTAGATGCAAAGATGACTAATATTGGTGTCCGCTCCTAAGAGGAGGATCCAGCTATCTCCATCTACATTTTCATACTCTTGATCCAGACACAAGCTTTGAATACCAGCTACAGTATCAAGCCTTCGAGAAAAATCAACACATCCAAGCGTTAACCCATTCTTATTGCCAGCTTTCTTGACTCCATTAGAATGTGCAACGAAAACGATGTATATGAGCAATAGACTAATTATCTGTGACGTGCATGGAAATCACCAGTGCTAAACTAGTATCTCAGGGCTTTCGCTATCTTGGTTTCGCTATCATGGATTAGTAGCTTTCTCCCTGTGGAGGTTGGAACACGTACGTGGCGGGGCCGGTTTTGGTACACCTGTAGTATCATACCCACTTCTGGCGAAATTGCAGGATCTTTCATGTTCAGTCATTTTGATTGAGTAGTACAAACGAAGAAGATCTGGGTATGCCGAAGTCTTTGGCCCAAAATGCATAAATGAACAGACAAGCTAGCAATGGAATACAAGAACCCGTATGAAGAAAAGGGTCAGATGTTTCCTTATATAGTATGCAAGAAGCAGTGAGCCCAGGCTAATACATACTATGCCGGGACACATCTTCAGAGTGAACCTGTTGCAGAATCATACAGACATCTCTTACGAGTCAGATTCATGCTGTCCCTGCTCAAACCTACCACACCTCGGAATTACAAGCCACCTTTGTGACAATTTTTGGGTATAGTGTGAGCGCTCGTGACATCCTACAGATCCATCAAAAAAAACTATACTCATCATCGACCCACTTTGCTAGGCCTGATGCCCAAAGGAAAAAAAATGAAAGAGAAAAACAATTCTCAGTAGCTGCTCCATTCATTGAGAGGCCCCTGGGAACCCAAGCAAAGGAGGGAGGCGAGGACCAGCCAAGACACCACCATCCTACACACATAGCCTTGCTGTATTCATGAACAGCAACCATTCTTAAGCCGAACACAGGGCACAGACACCTTAATTCTAATGGGAAGAGTAATATTACTAGCATTATGGTTTATGCAAGAGACTGGAACTTTGCATAGGCCCATATCATATCAGCAACGAATGAGATTGAGGAGCTAAATCAGCAGACTTGAATGTTAAGTCCATGTCGACAAAGATGGAGACATGGCGCTTTACGCGAACGGCAGGTGGAACTCAACGGTTGTTACGGCATTGAGTTCTTTACTGGACAGATACACGGTTGAATGACTTGCGCCTGGCCAGACCGCAGCCGTACCGGTTTTCAGACCATAGCTCCCCACATTCTCAACCCAGCTAAACAGCAATGAATCATTCAAAAGTCACGGTTGGCTCAAACAGACTGTTGCCAACGTTGTAATGTTAGTCGGACCCGGCTATGGCAATGCATATACGGCTGCTGGCCAAAGGCCACAGAATGATGAGTGGGGAAGCTATCACGGGGTACAAATTACTACCAGGGGGTGGATAGAAGGAATGTACAACCGGAAAAAAGAATGGGGACATACGTACAGGGTACGAATGACTCTTAACGGGGCGGCAGGATCGTCTAGGGGAAGACATCCGGGGATGAGACGCACAATCTATCTGGTGCGTCATCATTACGTCGGATACCCCATGCGTTTCAATGTTCCCAGTCATTGGTCTACACCGATCTAACAGGAGAGGTGAAGGAGGATCAGTTCCACAATCGCTGCAGGAATCTTCAAGTACTGCATATATGGTCGGGCAGCTGCAGCTGGTCCCGGACAAACCTCCAACACTGTCCGTTGCTTTGGCACACATTACGATCGGCCGCGCCAAGTCTCTGCTTGCTAGCGCAATAAGACCTAATAATGGCTTTACCGCAGAATACCATTTACTGCTCAGCGAGTGCAGCTATTCGGGAGATGCGACAGACCACGAAGGAGCATGGTCCTCTTTACTGCTCAGCGAGTGCAGCTATTCGGGAGATGCGACAGACTACGAGGGAGCATGGTACTCAGATGTATTTTCAATCTTTCCTTTTCTTCAGACCAATTGTATCTAATCCTGATATTATAGGTCTTATATTCTCAGGCCCCAATTCAAGGAAAGTCCTAGCAGAGGACGGGTTCCAACCAAGGGGCGCATTCATAGAAGTTACAAAGCGTATTCTGGGAAAGCGACCGGCAATAACACATACCCAGGTAAGTGCTTCACATCTTATTCAAAACTGTAATCAAAGCTGACGAGCTACTTCTGCAGGACGACTCAGTATTATTTCGGCCCCCCGCCCTAATCGAACTAGCATGCCACACATCCAGCAGCACAAAATTACAATCCCTCAGAGCTCTTTACTCCCATCACCAATGGAACCCGGAACTCCTGCAGTGGGAAATAAGGGTGTGCTGCTGGCTGCATCTAACCAACATCATAAAGTCAGTCCAGCACCTACAGGGCTAGTCCCAGGCCCATCATCACTTCCTGTCCTCTTTTTCATTGATGCTAGAGGCAAGGCCCATTGTGGCCCTCTCTTGTCGGGATGGGATTTTTCTGCATTGAAGAAATAATTGAAAGGTCTGAGCAAGATGCACAAGTATAGCATCTCTAGAACAGGGGCCATGTCATAAGATTAGCACAGGTACTGGTAGAAGCATGGTAGACTAGAGCTGGCAATGCTACTGTTTGCGAGTACCAATTATGTACTGCGTGATCTTGCTAGATCCTTTTTTTGCAGATGATTCCATTTTTCCCGCAGACAATGCCTTGGAAGGTTACATAGCACATTCTCAGAAATTCTGGGACTATTTCATATCACAGGAGTTTCAGATCTAAGAGCCTGCTCTCTGCCCTCGACAACTATTATCGATCTCAGCAAGCATGCTATATATACAAGTAGCATATCCAGCGCATGCGGGATGTGCGATGGCAATCATAAGGGCTGGAGTTGGTCAGAAAACAGAAGGCGAATATGTACTTTGAACGCAAGGAGCTTCAGAGCAATATAGTGAAATTTTGATAGACGAGTAAATATACACAACCATAATCCAGGCGCATAAGTTGCTCGCGTCGCTTTTCTACCTTGAGCGTGCAGAAACTGCTTCATCCACATTAAGGTATCTACAGAATATATAAGCAGTCCCCAGATGCCGTTTAGCTCCGGGCTCGGGTCTGGTCGATTTGGTTAAACGAAGGATGAAAGGGATGGAGTTTGAGAGCTCACCTTACGAAAATGGTCGAAAGGATGAGATCAGAGAGGGCCAGCAGCTGTACAAGAAATCTTGCAGCTCCTGGATCCGATCACCTGACAAAACCATAGAAGTCAGGCTTAAGGGAGGCGAGTTTAGGACAGGTCTGCCAGCTTGAACAAGAATAGGTGGATCAGTAACACATAGAAGAGCAAAACATATATCAGAAAGAAATGATAAGTAAAAAATAGAAGCCATTTTACAGCTTTAGCTTCCAAGGTTTAGGGACCTTTAACAGACAATCTCTAACTCTTTATATACCTTGAAAAACTAATTCCCAGGTCTAAAATAAGAGATTTTAAACAAAGTTTTAAGATTCTAAAACTGTGTTTGGGAATGCATGTTAAAACCATGGTATTATTCCCAAGAACAATGCTCTATTTCATTCTTTCTATCTTTTTACAATAAAAATGCATACTAATAAACCACTTCCGTTACTACCGCTTTCATTAAGTATGCCTCGGTTACTACCGCCTGCAAGGCTTGCTGCGCGCCCATATCTTCAAGATAATGGATATACAGCAAACGACCATCTTATTCAACGAGTATCTATGCTTGAACCCGAGATAAATAAACGAGGAAGGCATTAGCTACTCTCCAACAGGATAACCGGAGGCTATCTATGGAGATACATCGCCAAATGAAAACTATCCATAGAGTGGCTTGTGCTCTAGATTACATCTTCCAAGAACATCTTTCTAGCAAAGAACTAGGCTCATTATCAGCTACTGCAAGCGAAATTATTCAACTATATAATTCGATATCATCTTACAATGCTGAATATACAGCAGAAACAAATCCTTTCTACTCAGATAACCGAATTTAAAAATCATTAGGCTAAATACTAAAATTACCTTCGTAATATTCTCTAGACTGTTTCTACTAAATCTCAATTTTGTTGCATACCTTTCACTTCCAGCCACTGATGATTCCATGACAGACTCGCTCGGGTTTTATAGCAGCAGAGTTTATCAGAGTGTGAGCACCTCATTCACAGCATGAATAGCAATCCAGATGGCTTGCTTTCACGCCGTAATCAATTGTATTCCGGTAGCTGACAAGAGAGTCGGGTCTCGTGCCGGGTTCGGGAAGTCTCTTGGATTATAGGTATTTGTTCGCAAAGATTCGAATAGTTGTAAGTAGGACAGCATCTCACTTTCTTGCAAATCTCTGATAGAAAGCATTCTTAGAGACTTCCATCTGAAGTGAATGTCATGGCCTCCAAGACTTTCTTGAAAGGCCTTGCCGGCCGAGCATAGCGAAGCCATATAGTTGTCCTGCAGCAGGTGATGGAAGATCTGAACGTCGTCATCACTCAGGTCGAGATATTCCTTCGGTGATACTCCAAAGGGATTGTGTTTATCTGACAAGATAAAGCAAAGTAAACCGTCGAAACCTGGAGGACAAAGTCTCAACCATCTCTTGCCTTGTTTTATATCCCAGTCGTATTGATTCTTCGTCAGTCCGGATAATTGCAGGATGGTTTTCACCATATTGCTTTCCAGTCGATAAGAACCTTGCCTGTAGCTGTCGCGCAGTTTCGCTACAAGGTACTGAAGAATCCGGACTGTAGTGAGGGAGATTCTCTGGCGCTGAATATGCATGAGATGCTTAGCTACGCTGAGGATAGCAGGATCTATGCTTGGCTGAGAGCAGGCGTGCAAGGAGCTCTGTGGTAGCTGCAATGCATCTCTATGCTTCCGTCTGTCATTGACTGGCTTGCAGAACTGGTCGACAGCGAGCCTGCTTCTGATTGCGGCGACCATTTTGAGGATGACGGGATCGCTTGGGTGTAAGTTGGTGGTAATGGGTATATTGCAATGCTCGTCAATTGCAAGAATCCACTCTTTTGTCTTGGTCATTTCTTTCATGCATTTTGACTGGTGCTCGATAGGTAAATCGTGTAAGGCCTTCCGCTTCAGGCTCTGCATCTGTGATGATGAATGCCCCGACTTATTGGCTGAATTAGGTTTAGTTGATGAGACCTAGCGATGTGAATCTGAAGGCGATGGATGCTTACAGATTGAAAGGCCATATGAGTGTGATGCAAGATGCGACTCGGGAACTGAGGAGATCTGAGACTGGCTTGGCTTGGGATCAACGCTGTTGGATTCGACTGAGTGAGCCGAGGATAACGAGAAAGCACCCGACTTAGTTGAGGGACCTGAAGCATGCGATATAGCAACCGAGGAACGATCCGATGCTAACACAGCAGATTCGGACTCAGCTAAGAGAGAAGGACGTGATGTTGTAGGAGCTTGAGAACAGAGGTTGCTCGAGGGGGATCCACGCGATGTTGTCACTGATATTCTCCGAGTGCGGGTGTTTGCAGCGGCAAGCGCTTTGCCTTGTTGTGTGCTTCGCATATTCTTGCCACTTCCGATTGCTGAAATACTTGGATATCGTAACTCGAATAGGCCACAATGCGAGGAGGCCCTGGTCGGCACTAGAGATGGCTCGGTCGGAAGCACAAAGTTGATTGATATAGCAAAACAGGTAGTCAAATTGACCACTGCATGATATTGCCGCGGCCCTGTAACCACCAGATCGCCAGGCCCAGCGCAAAACATGCGATATTGAATACCCATGGCATCTAGCGTTTTGGGATCAACCAAAAGACATTGATAACGTACCTATTGATCGCATTTGGTAACTGGATAGCTGCAAGTCTGTTGAATGAATTCTTTTCGCCAACATGCCAGTACATTGAACTGATGCCCTCAAGATGTAAGTCACGAAACTTTCCTGGATGGAGAAGGTGATCGAAATGATTAGTGGGCGCGGGTCCGACATAATAAGGAGTCTTCTCGGTCGGAGGGGAGCGGACGAGTTGGCAGAGATGATTCTGAATCTCGCTTTCTGTTGGCTTCTGAACCGGAACTGTCAGATCAGGGAACCTCCACCTTGGGCGATTGGGTAGAACAAGATTTGCAAAGCCCTGGTTTGACTGTTGATATTCAACACTCAGGACTGCCCAGCCCTTGGGTGCGCGTGGTATGGACTTGACAGCTCTGGAGATCGCGGCAAGACTGGACTTGGGGGTGTGAAAGCTCTTGATTTTGATGTACCCGTCGAAGTTGCGCTGCTGGATAATGCTAGAAAGGTTTTGCACCATATCCCGGCCCAAGGCCTGAGCAGACATGCAGGCCCGAACAGCCTTTCCATTGCCTTCGACAGGACCTGCATGATTGCTGTTCTCATATGGCCGAGTCTAGAAGTAATTCATGGAGCCGCAACTCTGTCTTAGCGATGAAGTCTTGAAAAACGCGCTCAAATTCGTGAGAAGAGCTGGAGGCCATCTTGTTTTGTCAGGAAATGAAGCAACTCGGGTGGAAATGCCGACAAAGTCTGTAGACTAGACGTTATAGATAGTTTGTGTCGTGGTCTCATCGTAATCTCAATTAGTCACAGCAAGATCTGGCAAAATGTACCAAAAAAAAAAAAAAATTGGCATGATGTGCACGGGCCACTATCGGAGATTCCGTTAGTGGCCCGTGCACCGACATACTTAGCACCGTATGGAGCATGTGCTTATGGAAGCAGATGACAGTGTAACAGGGGTTTGCCCGTGTAATGAGCACTGCAGTAGTCCGAAGATCCTAAAGTATCTCTGAGATTTATGCGAACATATTGGATCACAATATATCCATCTTTGTTGAATCGGTGGCCGATATGTTCAGCTTGGGCATGATCGCCCTTTACCTTCTCACGGAGCTTAGAAGGGAGTCTGTGCCTAGCGGCACAAGGGTTCTTGCCTGGGTACCAGGCTGAATGGATGCGTGTGAGTCCGACCGTCTACGCAGCTATATAGGCCACAGCCATTTCCAGTCAGCTGGGAGTGGTCACTCCTTTTAGCTGTCGCATAATGCGAGCGATAGCGCTTCCTATGGTGGACAAAGTTGGTGAGGAGTTCAGACCGCTGCTTGGTGGGCTGCTTGCCTGCAAGACTAGAAACCGATGGAGCGCTCAGAAAGTCATCAACTTTTTCTGGTGGTTGGATAATGAATCCGGGGCGAATAGTCGGAAGCATACGTCGAGCCCTACGCTTTGTCCTGACACCAAACGGCGCACGGCGAGCACAGCATCCACCATTCAAACCCCGCAGGTCATCCAGGAATGACCGCCAGCCCCTCAATCCTTTACGACCGCTCATGGGCAAGCTAATGAGCAGCAACCCCAGGTTGAGCTCACATCTATGGGGCTGCGTCTTTCTTCACCGCTCGAGACCAGGCCAATGACCAGCGCCCCGAAGATAGCCTCACGTCTATCCCGGGCACTCCCTTCGATAACGAAGGCGATTTTGATATCAAACCAGCCGACGACTTTATCGACCCTGGAAGCGAACGCGACATCATTTCCTATAGCGACTCTGAACTTAATGAGGATTGGGACTTTGAATTCCCACTGATTGGCTGGCGCAACCAAGAAGACTTTCAATTCGCCGTACGGGCAGACGGCAGAGGCCAGCATTATACAGCTGGGCCCGAGCTGGGTGACACAGCCTGGCCCTGATATAGCAAGCGACGAAGCTGAAACCCCCATTCTATCACATAGGCCTCAGACTGGTTGTATGCAGGATATGCAGAAGTTGCACGGGAATCTGCAACCGAACTGAGAACAAAACTCTGTCTGTAAACAGTATGCAGGCTAGACTGGATTCCGGAAGCGAGGACGGGAGTGTAAGCGAGCTGAATGCTCAAGGCTTGTCCAGAGAACGGAGCTGGCATATAGTGACTGAGGGACAGGAAGGGAGTTTGGCTTCCAGGGAAATAACTAAGACATTCCCTCCATAATATCGCTCGACTCGAGTTGTTATAGGGATGCGCGTTTGGATTTGAGGGACCATAAGCGCACTTAAGCGATCGAGGAAGGAAACAGGCTTGCTGGGAGCTTCGGCGCTGAACCAACCTTAAATACGCGCTATTTCAAGGAGGCTTAACTAAGACAACATCAAGCTTGGTTTTCCTAATGGATTCAGATATGCACTCTGGATACTTAGGAGAATTGAGCGGAGATAAGAAGGTACTGCTGGACGGTCCATATAAACATGATGCAGTCGAGGAATACGATATTGTAGTTCTTCTTGCAGAAGGACGGGGCATCGCAATAATTTTACCATACATGACTACTCTAGCAACACGAAGGGATTATGATAAAAGTGTTAATCCAGAGGAAGCATTCTTCCGAGATCGAACACGCCGTGTCGACTTATTCTGGTGGGTGGAAGATAATGCTCAAGCTGAATGGGCACAGACTCAACTTCAATACTTGCAGTTTCTAGACCGACAGAATGCAAGCTTCTATATCTCAAGTATAAATCTCCTTGCTTGGATTTAAGCTGTTAAAGCTGCTGTATATAATTGAAAATGCTGTTTGAATAGATTAAAAAAAAGGACTCTGATCCTAAATCAATGCATTGAATTCTTGAGTTAATTCACAAATATGAAATCTCTCAAGCTAGGCTGAATGCAGTCTAGACATAGTCCTACTACTGCCCATTGCAACCTTAGGCTCAAGCTTACTTAAATAGAGGGTCGCGCTTAGCGGACCAGGAACACGGAATAAGAGTTAGTCCGTGCCAAGCTAAATCAAGCACGGAGCCCAGGATTACAACAGACTGCATCCTCAGTTAGCGCGAAATTTTCCAACATCACAGCCTCTAAGGAACATCGCAACTCATACCATGGATCCTCCTCAAGATCCA
>JACWQW010000211.1:0-27457 GCA_014849355.1 Cryphonectria radicalis
TGTGATCCCCCATCGTTTTTTTGTACCCCCAAAGCACCTTACACTTTGCAATATCATTTTGTTGCCAAATAACAATTTGGTTTTCCCACCCCCCCCCCCCCCCCAATCTTCTTTCTGCAGCTTTCTCCAAGCGACAGTGAGTGTTGAGATCGGTCTCCAGTTCTATGTTGGATTCCTGGTCGATGATTGGTGGGTTGCCCAATTTACTGCCATGCAAACGCACCTTGAAATGTAACTCTTTCTTTTCTTTTTCCCAGCCCCAATTTTCATCGTGGCCATCTCCAGCCTGCAAGCTAATCAGACGGTTTCCCTCCAGATCAGGATACAGCAACATTCCCCCTCCTTCTTTGCCCTCGTCCTTTTCCACCTTCACATATACACACACACACACACATCAAGTCCGACTCTCTACGCCCGGCTTCCTCGCGACGTACCGACTCCCGACAGAAGCAGCATGTCAACATGGCTCAGATACCCCCTTCAAACGCCGTAGGTGACACGGATTACCTAATGCCTCAGCCCCTCCACGGCACGCATGAGCATCCCCTTGGCAGGGCAGGTATCAACCTTGCAAACAACACCACCACCACCAGCAGCCATGGCAAAGACGATAGCGGTGGCGGCGGCGAGCTCGACCCGGTAGACGCGACAGACCTCGATCAGCCAGCTCGTTCTCCCAGCAGCGTGGGCAGCCCCGACCCTGCCGCGTCTTTCGAAGCTCTTCATGATCTTCCAAAGCTCAGGGCGCGTTTTGGAATGAGCCCAGCGGACCGCTGGAGCCGCACTCGGGAGAACTCATCCTGGGTAAGTTACCCGTCTTTGAAACTTCTCTCCTCCTGTCCTCTCATCCCGCCCTTGCACACCATGCATCTCGCGAGACCGCCCCCTTGACGTGTCTCGACGAGAAATCTCTCACACTCTCCCCCGTCCTCCCGTCCCTTATCCTCCCCCCCCCCCCTCTTCTCCTTTTTCCCTCCCAACTCTGCTAAGGCAGGTACCCGACTTAGTACTTACTAGCTCGGGAACTTGAGTAAGTACCAAGTAGATAAGTACCTAATATATCTGGCAACCTCGTTTATTCGACGCTGCACTTTCCTTTCTTGGCCCAGCCAAGGCCCCCTTCCCGTTCCCAGTCAATGGTTTTTTTTCTTCCTTCTTTTCGTCTCGATCCCGTTTGCTGGAAGAAGAATAAGATATCTGCATCTTTTCCACGTTTTCTTCCACTCCTCGTCTCACCACATCATCACTCCCTTCAACGAGACTTTATTTAGATCATCATCAGTCTACAGTCATACTGAGTCCATCCCAGCAAACTTCCGCCCCCAGCTGCTCACGACCATGCTCTCCGTTTGAAAAGGAGCAGTCCAACAGGCCTTCGATGTCCGCACCAAGATCAAAACGTACTCTCCCTCCCAGCCTCGGATCCGGCAACAGCTCACCCCTGAAGCGCCAGAATCATTTGCCGACATTGCCACCTGCCGACGACGAAACGCCCTCCACCACGGAGGAGCTCCCACCAGTGTCCACCACAAGTTGGACCCAAGGCAGTAGTGCCACGTGTTCAACTTCCCGCGCGTGCAGTACCGACAGTGCACATTCACACGTTAGCAGAGAGCTGGACAACTGCGTTCGTACAAGACTGTCTAGTGCCAGGCCCCAAGAGAAGGAGCAGACCGGACCTGACTTAATCGACCGCGTCACTGAGGCACGCGAAAACTCTCACAAGGAGGTCCCATGGCTTAGGCGGGAGAAAGACCAGCTCGAAAGCCCCTTGATGAATACCGGCCGAGAGGTGCAGCCCTCCTCCACCTCTCGTCAGACCGCTGCCCGCTTTCGACAGCTTGAGATGCCACCCGTCGTATCTGGATGCGAAGATAGCTTGGCGAACTCTTCACTAAATCTGAATGACGGCGACAACCATATCTCGAAGGACACAGCCGTGATTGAATCTCCATCGCCGTCAGAGGAGAGGACCGCCACGTTGGCCGGGCAGCACTCGCAGAAGACACCTATGTCGAGCAAGGATGGGGCGAGCATCGACGCACACAACAAGGACGCTGCAACAGTAAGTTGCCGCCAAGATGGACCAGTGACCAAGCTGGATGATCTCTTGCAGCAACTCGAAGAATTCAGAGACCATACATTCATGATAGGCGCCTCCGTGGAGTCGTACCGAACCTTCGGCGTGGAGCAGCGTAAGATCTTGGCCCAGAATTCCCGGCTCCGGTCCTCTCTGTCCCATGCCGAGGCGGAGCTCCAGTCCGTCACTGGAGATAGGGATCACAACAGGGCAGCTAAAGAAGACATCGAGAAGATTTTGCTCGAGGTCCAAGGAAGAGAGAAGGCCCTCGAGGCCGACAGGAAGCGACTCACAGAGGAGTTGCGGGCAGAACGCGAGGCGCACTGTCAAACAAAGCTCGAAGACAGTGCTATACGTACCGACCTTGAGACCCGACTCAGGAGCAGTACGAAGCTCACTGAACGGTATCGACAGCAGCTCACCGAGAAACATGAAGCCCTCGAAAAATCGGAAGAGTGCCAGCGTGACTTGGAGGATCGAATAGAGCAACAGGAAACGATGCTTAGAGAAGGATTAAACATGATTCACGAGCTCGTGTAGGACGAGATCTTCTGCAACTGGAGGCCCGAGTCTGACAGCAGCACATTTGGGTGCACCTTAGCAGGGGTGATTAGGTGGCCGGCCAGACTGACGTTTTTCCTTCTACTACCAACGACGGGATTCCTGGCTGTTACGTATGCTCTCTCTCTCTCTCTCTCTCTCTCTTTCTTTCTTTCTATCTCTCTCTGGATATTTCACGTTGCTCGGAAGCTGAAGGCATGGCTGGCGAGGACTTCCACCACGAATGACGCCCCACGAATGACGCCCCACGAATACTCGAAACCCAGCTTTTTCACCATGCTCATTCACATAACCCTGTTGGAATCAAGTCGTGGTGATTAGATGCTGATAGAATTTTATTTAATTTGTTTCTTTTTTTTTTTTTTCCATCCTCATTGGACATTTGTCGACCAGCCCAACCCTTGTCGCCCTCCGAACTAATGTGCTCTTACCAAAAAAAAAAAAAAAAAAAAAAAAAACCCAATCTGTCAGTAAATGGTACAATTATCCAAGTTCTGCTGAAAGACACCTGACGTCTCGACAAACAGAGGCAAATACGTCTGCGTCGAAAAGTTCTCATTAATATAATACGCTACATCCGACTCAGCATACACCCCGGCCCCCACCGTGGCATTCAGGTACGCCAGGATATCCGTCTCGATGTAGTCAATGAAGATCAGATCGACCACGTCGGGAAGGCTGCGGTTGGCGGGGAACCCGCCGAGGGCCTGGAAGAAGTTTGGATAGTCGTAGTAAGGGAGGGCGGTGTGGGCCGTGTCGTCGCCGTCGGTGCCGAAGTCGTCGGCGGTGGTGTAGCCTTCGGTTAGGTCGGTGGTCGTCGTCTGGCGGCGGGTGTGGCCCGCGTGGGTGTGGGCGTACTTGGTGATCTCGCGGGTTGCCAGAGGGGAGAGGAAGGGGTCGGTGCAGGTGTCGCGGGGTTCGATGGGTATGCTTGTGGACTGTCGCTTGGAGACGGTTCCGTAAGCGTTGATGCTGAAGGGGGAGGTTAGCTTGGTGCTTTCCTTTTTTCTCTCTTCTTCTTTCTTGTTGCTTAAAAGACCAGTGGGTAATGTGGGTGGGTGGGTGTGGGTGTACATCCCAGGTCGAAGGCGTGTGTGTGTGTGTGTGAGAGAGGGGGGGGGGGTGGGGGGTTATGAAGAGAAAAGAAGAAGAAAAGACTCACTAGTCCAAAGCACCACTGGCAAGAGAATACGGCACATCAGGAATATAAACAAAGATATCATCAAACGGCGAGACAATATAAGCATCATCCCAAAGAAAAGGGCCCTTGTGAAGATCAAACCGCACCGAGCCCGTGTTGATAATGTTCACCCGCGCCTTCTCGGACCGCGTCTCGTTCACCACCGCGGCGCTCAGAGCCTCGGTGAGCAGGCTGTAGATGCTGCCGGAGCTGTTGAACTCGGCACACGACTGGCACCACAGCTGAGGCGCACAGCCCAGCTGCGCGGTGAGGTTGAGGGACTGTCTGTAGTCGTAGATCTGGTCCGTCGTGTTGGTCCCGCGCTGTGTCTCGAAGGCGGCCGGGTCGGCGGTGTAGTTGGTGACGAGGCCCGTGGTACTGCCAGTCTGCGAGCCCGAGGCGTGGTACTCGAACGTCAGGCGGTTCCAGTCGAGGTAGCGCCTTGCGTAGGTCCAGGGCGCACTGGAGGTGTTGGTCGCCTTGCGGGTCGGATGGGGCACTCCCTCTGGCGCGGCGGTGCCCGTGTAGGCGCTGTTGTTGGCGGTGAAGCCGGACATGGACAGCCAGCCCAGGGTTTCACAATAGCGGCCGCTCTCCAGGGCGGTGGTGGCGTCGTCGTAGACCTGGAAGTCACGGATGTGGCTGTGGCCGCCAAAGATCTGGACGGGGGTCGAGGGGTGCACGGCGCGGATGGCGTCGACGACGTAGCCAAAAGTGCCTGTCGTGGTCTCCTTCTTGGCCGTGTTGTGGCCGATGAGGAGGAAGAGGTCGACGGGGCCTGGTGGGGAGGTGATTACGGACTGGAACCAGGTCTCGTTCACCATCGTCTCGGCGGGAATCACCTTGGTGACGTCGGTGTTGCCTGTGAAGTCGTAGAGGATCCCCATGGCGAGGATGCGCAGGCCATTCTCGGTGGTGAGGTACTTGTATTGGTGACCCAGGTAGGTGTACTCGTTGGTCGTGGTGTTGAGAATCTGGACGTTCGAGGTGAGATATCTGTCGCCCCAGGCCTTGGAGAATGAGTCGTAGTCTTGGTACGCTATGTCGGCATAGTAGAGCTCATGGTTGCCTGCGCAAATGTTCAGTCTATGCAATGTAGAAGGATTTGGGAGGAGGAGGAGGAGGAGGAGGAAAAGACGACGAGAGAGGTGGGCCAAAGTTGCTCACCAATCGTCAGGAGGTCATAGTCGAGCTTCTCAAACACGAGGTTGGACAGCTCGCCGTCGACGGTGGTGGCATCACTCAGGCCAGCGCCATCGTGTAAGTCTCCCGTGTCGACGAGCAACAGGTCCACACCCAGTGCCTTGGCCTTGGCCCTCATGTGCGCCGTGAAGGACACAAAGTCGCCCCAGTCAGCACCATAGTTGGCCTCGGTCAGATGTCCCTCCAGCCAGCCGTGCGTGTCTGTCTATAATTTTTTTTAAAAAGGAAAAAAAAATATTTGTCTCGTCAGCATTGCACATATATATATCATTACGCAATTGTGTTTCTAGGACTTAGGATTCTCAGAGGTAATTACGGTATGCAAGAAATTCAACTGTCCCCATTCCAGGGCACCCCGCGTCGGCCCATACGTGGCGTTGTATGCATCAGGCTGCATGCGCTTCACGTGACGGACGTGCTCGACGCGGTTGATGGGGCCAAAACAGCTATCGCATGCCTGTGTCTTCTCGAGGAGGAAGCAGAGGCATGCAAGGGCGGTGCCTGTGAGACTGGCGTGTCCTCTCATCTTGGTCCAGTCCGGCCGTGGTGGCTCACCGGGCTTGTTAAGAGGGTGATGGACTTGGGAAAACGAATGAGAGGTTGAGGGACCAGGAGGAGGAGGAGGAGGATGAGAAGGAGGAGGGCAAATGACGCTTTGGCTCGGCCTTTATTGTACCATGTAAGATAGGCAGGCGAGGGACCGAGCCTCGCCGGTCGATCTATTTAGTGGGGTAGTTTGTCCACTGCAGGAACAGCGTTGCATTGAGAGTCAAGTGCATCTGATAAATCCGAGAGGGTGGCACCGTCCTTCGTAAATACTTATGTACATAAAAGTAGATCTACCCATCACCTCAGCCGCAGAAAACTCAGACATACTACATGCTCAAGTACACCATCACGAACATTCAATTCGCCAATTAGATGGTTCACAAGCAGAAAAAATTCTATAATTTCGAACTCAATTTTTTCATCAATAATCGCCAAAGTATATTAAGATTATCACTTTGGGCATGTCTGTTTTCATGGATGTATAAATCGGGTTTCGAGGACGTCATTCCGATACCTTAAAGAACTGTCTTTACTCGAGTATTTAACGACTCTTGCCACACACGTGCTACACCTACAGTATAGAAAACACCGAGGCCAGAATTCTGTAGGACAGGGGAAATATCTCAGCAGCTCAGCCAAGCAAGAATAGGATTCTACACCGTCAAACCGGGCTCAACGGGCAAGATAAGCCAAAAGCCAGTCAGGAACACACGTGGGCGATCCACTTGCCCCATCTGGCAGGTCTCCCCCTCCCTCTTCGTCCTCCGTCTACGCGGCTACGCCACAGTGGCCAAGCGTGGGGATGAGGAGAGGACGGGTTGGTTATGTAACTTGAATCCACTGGCTCGGTTATGGAACCCGCAGCTTGAACAATGTACTGATAATATAACATCTACTATAATAATAGTTCTCTGTCCACGAGTTGATACAGATGGTTAGGGCTTCTTTTCAGGCGGCACACCCCAAATGCTGCCCGCAAAGGATCCTCTTTTGCAAGACAAACGAGGCTCGTCATCTCCGTTCTGTTCTTCAACTTGGCTTGGACAAGTGCCCATTCCTGAGGGGTGGACAGCCTTGTTTTCACCCGCCTACGGGCAGGTGTCGGTAGGGTAATTACAAGTCTCGTTCCCACCAGAAATGTCCACATTCGTAAAGGTAAAGTCAGAACAGCTCCCGTCGCCGCACAGGATATAGTAGTCATACGCATCGCTCAGCACGGTGCCGGTCACGTCGTCAAAGACGATGTTGGTCACATTGACACCATTGGTAGGAGTACCCGTCGGTCCGCCGTTCAGATAGTCCTGCTGCACGTCCAGGCCGTAGATGCTGATGCCTGACATGGTGATGTTGCGGTACGTGACGTTGTTGACGGAGCCCGTGGTGCCGCTGTTGGTCTTGATGCGCACGCCGTTCTCGCTGTTGACGACGACGCTGTTCTCGAAGATGACGCCGTCCACCGTGTTGTCGGACTTGCCGCCGATGGACCCGATGGACAGGCCGTGTCCGCCGGAGCAGTACATATCGGTGACGGTGATGTTGGTGCCCGAGGTCACGGCCACGCAGTCGTCCTGGTTGTAGACCTGGATGTTGCTCAGGGTGACGGCGCTCGAGGAGGAGATGTCGAACCCGTCGCTGTTGTGGGCCGCGGCCAGGCCGTCCGACAGGCTGTTGGGGGCGTCGCCGGCCGAGTTGTTGAGGACGAGGCCGGTGACGGAAAGGTCCGTGTTCCCGCTCATGTAGAAGAGGTGGGTCGGCCAGTTCTGGATGTATAAGTCCTGGATCACGCTGTTCTCCATGTCCTTGACCACGAAGAAGTGGTCGGGCTTGTCCGAGCCGCCGTTAGAGCCCTGGCCGTCCCAGTAGGCGGCGCCGTTGCCGTCGATGACGTGGCCTGTGGCCCCGGTGATGGTGATGGAGGAGCCAGACACGGAGATGGGGTTGAAGTCGGTGTCGGGCGTGTAGCCGAAGGAGGTGGTCCCGCTGAAGGTCACCACCGTATTGTCCTGCAGGTCGGTGAGGTCGAGCGCGGTGTCGGCGGGGAAGGTGAGATTAGCAAGCTCGATAGACGTGCAGGAGGCCACGGCCGAGGCGACCTCATCCACCGAGGTGACGACGCATGTTGTCGCTGTGGTCGAATCGGTCGAGGTTGGCTTTGGTGTTTCTAGTGTGCTCGCCAAGACAGCTGGAACAGCAGCGAGTGTGAATGCCTTCGTCTTCATCTTCAAGATCGTTCGAGGACTGGCTGGATGAGGTACAGATAATTACTGACAGAAATGACGAGACCAGACTTTCTGTTGGCCACTCCTCGCTGAAAGTGTCCTGAAGATGAAAGATATGTTGAAACAACGCGGTCTCGCTGTAGTGACTAAGTATATATATATAAATATATATATAAATATAAACAAAGAGCACCTGTGTAGTATTATGTCAACACCTGAGCTATCGTGAATATGCCCACTCCAACAGATATTTCTCCGTCTCGGCACCCTTCCAACCATAATTATTGGAAAACCTGGGGTGTGTTGCCAGCCGAAGGCCCTGGAAATGGAAGAGTTTCCACATGGAGAGATGTTCCCCGTCTTGGCAGGATTCAAGATCAATAAGAGAGAGATTTGAATACCACCAAGCGAGAAACCTTCACGGCCATCTGGTGAGAAGGAGGCTCCGAAGAACAGCCAACCAACTTTGGATCAAACTCGCATTGATTTTTTCTTCTTCTCATGCAGTATGGATAGTAGTTAAAGTCAAGCGGCGGCGGCGGTTTCTCCGCTTCTAGACCACCAGATGCTTCAAGCCTCGATCAGATTCGACACGACACAGAGGAGGAAATTGCTACACCATCATGAAACAAACCTTAATATCCTGGTGACCTTCAAGGTCGCGTTCGGCAGCCAGGATCTGCCCAAGATCACTGGTGGAACAATTCCATGTGGGCTGCGCTATTGGATGATTGTGGTGTGTGTGTTGCGGGACGACTTTATGGCAACATCTTTTCGTCAGTGACAGGCAGTATATCTTTCAAAATCATCTTTTCTGATTGCTGTATGAGCGAGGAGAAGATGTGCTGGCCATTGAAGGAAGCATGGCTGCTCTACCATAAAGTGGGTAGGAGAATTGGATAAAGTATGAGGAGGAACAATTCAAAAGTGACATGTAATTTGACACATCAGGGTTAGGGTCAAGAAGGCCCCCACTACTTGCCTGCCTGCCGGGCGAGCCAAAAAAAAGTTCCTGGCCAAATACACTCGACTTTTTCCTTTCTTTTTTTTCCTCTTCTTTTCTTTTTTCATTTTTCCCCTCAACGACTTGGACAGAAAAGAGAAACCAATTCTCCGTACCCGCTCACCAACATGGGAAAGGAACGCAAGTCCAAGCGACAACTCATCCGAGACGAGAAAAAAGCCAAGAAACGTGCCCGCGAACTCGACAATGCCGAAGCCAAACACGAGAAGAAGCGCCAACGCCTGGAAGAAGAGGACGACGGCGAGGTCAATCACACAATAGCAGCAGCAGATCATGGCGCCGACTATCCTGTCTTCCACGATGCCGACGGCCAAGATGGACCCCGCGGCCCGGCCGTCCCGGAGCGCGAGTTCTTCGGCATGCTCGCCGACGAGGAGCAGGAGTACTTCCGCAGCGCAGACGAGAAGCTCGAGACCAACGACTTCGACTCGGACGAGGACAGGGGCTATTTCCTGCAGAGCCTGTACCGCGAGGCTGCGGGCAAAGAGCTCAAGCTCGCGAGCAGCCAGTCGTGCTCGAGGCTGATGGAGAGGCTGATCCTCCTGAGCAATACGAGGCAGAAGAAGAAGCTGTTCGAGGCGTTTGCGGGGCACTTTGTCACGCTGGTCACGCACAGGTTTGCGAGCCACTGCTGTGAGAAGCTTTTTATACAATCGGCGCCTGTGGTGAGCCGCGAGCTGGGCGGTATGGAGGAAGAGGAAGAGGGGGAGGAGGAGCCAGGGCAAGAAGGCGAGGGCGAGGCAGAGGAGCAGGCGCCGAAAGCGCTGATGGAGGAGCTTTTCCTCCTGACGCTGGACGAGCTCGAAGAACATCTCAGCTACCTTTTGTCCGACAAATTCGGGTCGCACGCCCTCCGAGTACTGCTTGTGGTATTGTCAGGGCGGCCGCTCGAGCAGGTGTCTACCAAGTCCCTCCTACAGAGCAAGAAGAAAGAACACATCACAGTACAGGGCGCATCGGCAGATACGGCAAAGATGAATGCACACGTGAGGGTAGTGCCGGATTCGTTCTCCCTGGCCGTACAGAAGATCCTGGAGGACACAACGGTCTCCATGGATACGACCGCCCTCCGGGTGCTGGCAACACATCCAACCGGAAACCCGGTCCTGCAGCTCTTGTTGGAGCTGGACATGTCCCTGAACGGCAAAGACAAGGAGAAGAAGGACCAGCTGCTGCTCCTCAAGCTGCTGCCGGGCGCACCGGACAGCCTGGCCGACAACAACTCGACGCCTGCGTCAGATTTCGTCAACTCGATGATGTACGACCCTGTAGGCTCACGGCTGCTCGAGACCATCATCACACACGCCCCGGCCAAGATCTTCAAGGCCCTCAACCTGCACTTCTTCAGCCCACGCATCCAGACCTACGTGCGCAACGACATCGCCTGCTACCCAGCCATCAAGGCGCTCAACCGGATGAGCAAGGATGACCTGAAGGAGGCGGTCAAGCGGATCGTGCCAGAAATGCCAAAGCTCGTCGCGGCCAAACGGCTCAACGTCCTCAAGGCGCTGTTCGACCGGTGCCAGGTGCGGCAGACGAGCGAGGAGCTCGGCGCGCTGCTAGAAGCCCTCTGCGCTGCATACGGCTCAGCCGACGGTGCGGCTCTGGTCCCGAAGCTGTGCGGGCTGGAGAAGGAGGCCGAGGCCGACAAGGAGCAAAAGAAGTTTCAGCAAGCCTCCCTCCAGACCGAGAAGCAGAAAGCAGCCGCCATCTCCCACGGCTGTCAGCTCGCGGCCACCCTCCTCCACATCCCAGGTGCGCCAGCAAGGGCGATCCAGAAGTCCCTGCTCTCTCTCTCTGGCAACCAGCTCTTCCACCTGGCGACCTCGTCCACGCCGTCCATGATCGTCATCACCACCGCGCTCTCGGCCCCGGCGCAGACCCCCAACTTCCACAAGGCCCTCGTGACCAAGCTCGCACCAAGGGCCATCGACCTCGCGCACAGCCAGATCGGCCACAACGTGGTCAACGCCATCATCTCGATCCCATCCAAGGCCTCCTCCGGACCCACAAACGACGCACAGACGGGCGTGGTGCCGTTCCACGTCAAGGAGACGATGATGACGACGCTCGCGGGCAGCGAGAAGCAGCTGCGGGAGACGTGGACGGGGCGCAGCGTGTGGCGCACGTGGAAGGGCGATCAGTGGAAGTTTAGGAGGAGCGACTGGATCCGGTTTGCGAAGGAGGTGGACCCGCAGGTCAGCAGCGAGGAGAAGATCTGGAACCGCGTGGCCGACAAGAGCCGGAGGGAGGAACAGGAGAAGAAGAAGAATAGTAGGAGGAAGGAGAAGGAAGATGGTGATTAGTAAAGACAAAAAAGGACAGTCTAATTCGACGACGCCGACGCCAGCCAGCAATGAGTGATAGTGATGATACCCCCAACCAAGAAAAAGAATCAACAAAAATAAATAAGTGAAAGTCCTAGACCATGCCTCTTGTGGGCAACAAAAGAAAGAAAAGGAGCAAGCAACAGGGGCTACAGTGTTTACAAGGGGTTTATTTTCCTCAAGTTCACCTAGCAACTAGAGATTGTTTTTTTTCCTTTCCCTCATTCATATCATCATCATCATCATCAACAGCAATTCATGTGTTCGTATTCTGGAGGTGAGCAATCCCACCTGCAGTACATACTTCTTATACAACACATACGACATCAGTTACATGGAGACCTCGACCCACTCATGATCGGCACGACCTGATTTCCCGGGACGAACGCTTTGGGGACGCAGAAGGGCCCACAACAGCCAAAACAGCCACTCACCAACTGGCGCACGAGGATGGGAAACGCAATGAAACCACAGCGGAGCAGCAAGCATTCGGGACACTAAACCGAGCTGGGGATTATTTCCGTGTTCTGTGCCTACCAGGTAGTTAAGTCCGACTCTTTGTTCGCAGGCTGATTGATCAAGGCGGGCCCAGGAGCTGGGAATGCGGCGACTTTCCTCTTTTCTTTTTTTTCTTCTTTCTTTTTTTCTTTTTCCCTTCTTATTCCCCAAACCTCAACCGAGAGTTTCAACAACCCTGTTGCCCATATCGAGAGGGAAGGTGGCCCCGCTCACACGCGTGTGAAGAAAGAAGAAGAAGAAGAAGAAGAAACAGAAAGAGAACAAGCAGCCTGCCTTTCTCTGCACCAGATCAACTGCGAAGGAGTCAGTGAGTTGGTTGACGCAGACTGTTTTTGAGGCATCTCCGGCGGCTTTTTCTTTTTTTAGTCTTAAGTAGGTCGACACACACACGCAGGCAGCCTTTTTGTTTCCTTAGGGCCTGTACCTCCCGCTGAGGGGGGAGAAAGAGCCCTCTCTCTCTCTCTCTCTCTCTCTCTCTCTCTCTCGCCCCCGGAGCGATCGGAGCAATCGGGTCAGTCAGCATCGGGGTGGCGTTCTGAAAGGGGGGAAACCTCGGACCGGATGAGCACAGCTTTTTCTCTCTCTCATATCTCGAGTTTGTTGCACGAAGCAGCAAGCCAGCCAGCCTCGACCCCTCCTCCTCCGTTCGGTCTCCATAACATAGCTGAGGGGGACCCTCTCTCTCTATCTGTCTTCCCGCCTGGAGGCGCCGATCATTTGCGGTTCAGAGGGCGGGGAGGAAGATCTGATCTGAGATTATGGACAACACACAACCACCTCCACCAACGACGACCACCACAACACCGACACCGATAAGGCTGCCACCTCACCAGCGCCATGACCACCAGCAGCGCCAGCAGCACAGCCTTCATGGTGACAGCAACGCCAGCATCAGCACCAGCATCAGCACCAGCAGCGCCACCACCACAACGAGTAGCGAGCCCACGATGGCGAGGATGTTCATCCCTATGGAGACCCCACCACAGCCGCCACCGGCTTCCTCATCCGAGGCCACACGCCTGCGTCCAGCGCCTGGCTCCCAGGAGTGGGAGGCCCACAAAACCATGATCAACGACTTGTACATGGGTAGGAATCTCAACCTCAATGAGGTCGTCGAGCAGATGAAGGTGTCCTGTGACTTCATCGCTACGTGAGCCAGAACCCGCCTCCCCTTTTTCTTTCTCTCTCTCTCTCTCTTTCTCTCTTTCTTTCTTTCTCTCTCTCTCTTTCTCTCTTTCTCTCTCTTTTGTGTCCGTCTAGTCGTGAAAGAAGAAGAAGAAGAAGAAGGGGGGGGGGAAATCCTGTGCTGTGCTGTGCATGTAGTAGAGAGAACGAGCATTTTCCCCGTCTCGACGATGACGATAACGACAACACCACCACCAACAACAACTGACCAAGAGGGGTTTTTCAACATTCCTCATTTCGCAGGCCCAGAATGTACAAGGCACAGTTTGCCAAATGGGGTTGGTCCAAGTATAACTGCAAGCGGATGAGGAGGGACGTGTCTTCTGGCAAACCCGTTGTGAGATCCCAGGGCAAGTCGTGCTACCGGGTCAAGAAGCAAAGGGGCACGGTGGCGACGACAACAGCAGAAACAGAGAGACAGGACGCACAAAACTTGGGCACAAGCAGCGCAAGAGTAGGTCCTTCTTCAGGATCCTCCTCAGCGCAGCAGACACAGAACTCAGGCGCAGTTGTAGAAGTAGGTCCTCTAGGAGCCTCCTCTTTCTCGGTAGCGCACCACCAGCACGCGTCAGCCCTCCAGCTGGCCCCGTCATCTTCTCGACCATCGACGGTGACGACGCTCCCGCCGACAGAAACGTTTCCTGCTGTAGCCGCCACGACACAACTTGTCAGGAGACCACTATCGTCGTCATCGTCGTCGTCGTCGTCATCGCCGTCACCAGCGTCCCTCCCCCAGCACATTCTCCATGTCAACGACACAGCACGCTTCATACAGTCCATCCTGACGGACATCCGCAGCCATGTGTATGAGATCTTCTCGCGGAAACCAGATTGGCACCAGTCCAGGGCCTCCAAGATCGGGCTGATCAACGCATACGAGTACACCTCGTACGACCACTTCGTGATCGCCATGGACGCCTTCCTTAAGAACGAGCACCACAACGGCGGCGAGATCCTGCGACAGGCCTTCCTGGAGGTCGAGGAGGCCATCCTGACCGACTACAGCTCCACCTTCTACTTCTTCTTCATCGACCTGCCGGACCTGTTCCTGCACTATGGCCGCCACGACATCCTGACCATCCTGCTGGGCCACATCAAGCGCCTGACGGGCGCTATCACCCTCCGCGAGCGCATCAGCGGCACCGGCTTTGCAAGCCTGCACGCCCTGGCCGAGACGGAGCCGGGCGTCCTGCGCCACTACATCTCCACCGCCTCGGGCCTGTGGTGCGACCTGCTGTCGGAGCTGCGCGGGTCGCGCGACCGGAGCACCCTGCTGGCCCAGAGAAACTACCTGCGCCACAACAGGAACGCCGACCACCGGTTCCGCGTCGGCAGGCTGTGCGGGGACTATGTCGTGCTGCTGCGCGACGTGCACCAGCAGTTTGGGCCCGGCCATGACATGTCGCGCCACATGGAGGACGTCATCCTCTCCACGCAGATGGTCCACGACTTCTTTGTCGACGGCTTCGTCCAGCAGAACGAGAAGCTGGTCGCCAGCCTCGAGGACAAGTACCGCATCGCCAGCCCTGCGCCGTCCAGCTCTGCCCTGGAGGGCCCCGTCCTGGCTGTCGGCAGCAATAACAGCAGGAGCAGTGGAAGCAGCAGCCCCGATGGTGACGAGCGTGCCTATTATCATCATCATCATCATCATCATCATGGTGCTGCCCAAGCCGGGGTGCTCGCCCCGCAAGGCTGGGACGTCCTCGACAGGAGCATCCGGAGCAACTGCTTCCACCGCCTGTCCTACTTCTACAGCCACCACGGCGACGTGGACCGGGCAAACCGCTACTGCGCCAAGGCCACCGAGGGCTGGCGCGACAAGTTCTGGCACCTGGAGGCCGAAGCCCAGCTGGTGGCCGCGGGCAGGCATTTTGAGGCGCAGTCTCTTCGGCGGTGCAGGCTTGAGGCGCAGTATTTTCATAAGCTGCCGGAGAACGATGAGATGATCTTTGGTGGGTGGGATGAGGTGGCGGGGGTTTGTGGTCTCGGTAATGCAAATGGTAATGGTGGCGGTGGAGGGGGTTGGTCCGGCATGAGAAGGACCAGCGATGGGACGCGAGGTTGAAGGGTAATAATACTTTTTACTGCTCATAAATGAGTTCTGAATAAGCAGCTTATTTGCCCCCCTCTCGATCACTCTTTTTGAGTCAAAAGATCTACGGTTGTCTCGTGTCTCCTAGGCTTTTGGTTGAGGATGAACGGCCTAGACGCCACGTACGTGAGCCATGGACAAACGCTGGGACATGACGAATTCCTAAAGATGAGCGACGATCTCTACTACTACACATAGCGAGTCCATGAAGATATATGTTCTGAGGATATGGGGAGGAGTGCATCAACCGGCATAAATGGGTCAGAAAAGTACATTCAGTCAGTGGTCACTCACTACCTGTGCTCTACAACCATGATATCAACACACCATTCCATGCCAGGTTCCTCCAAGGGAAACTCATTCACCCTATCGACAATATGTGTAGCATTACACAGGGGCTGGGATTTCACTTGGAGGCCTTAGGAGAGCTTTCACAGGTCATTTCTCGCGCGAGAGAGAAAAAAAAAGGCTATCCACAGCCTACCATGACCTAGTGTTTGTGAACTATACCACTTTACTCACGCCCCGCCTCTCTCTGATCTATTCTCAATTTTGATCAGAAAGAAAAAAAAAGAAGGGGGGAAACCTACAAACTGTCTCTCTTGGTCCTGACCCACCTCCTCTATTGTCTCACGCATCCTTTCACCCAACAACCACGACAATCTCAACAAGCAAACTGCAAAACCTCCCACACTCTGCTGCAACAGGACAAACAGCATACCTAAAAACTTGAGACTACGACTTGCTTTGGAACCATAAGCAGCATCCCTCTTTCACATCCATCCTTCTTTGAGTGCTTTCAAGACAAGATTCATTCAGCCGAGAACAAACTCTCCACTGAAGCAACAACAAGAGAACAATCAAACCCAAGTACATCGATTTGATCGTAGTAGAAAAAAGGGGAAGAAGGAAAAAGAAAAATGGCACCCAAACTTCCCATCTCCTCAACCTCCATCAAGACCTCCATCTGCCTCTCTGCCATCACCACCACCAAGAGATCCTCCTCTGCTACGCTCCCACGGCTCTCTCTCTTCTTGCCCCGATCCTCTAGACGCTCCGCCTTTTCAGCCGCCACCAACCCTATTCTGGAGAGCATCATTGCCAACACCACCACCACCACCATGGGCCGGTCAGGCTATGACAAAACCAACATGAGAGACGCCCAGGACCCCCGCCCCGCCGGCACCAAGAAGACAACTACAAAGCAATCCGCCGATCACCCCACAACGTGGCCTCCCCCCGAGCAGACCCAAAGCGCTGACAAGACAACCTCTGTTGTATCTGCCCAAGAGGCTCAGTCCATGTCTGCTGCTCCAACGGCCCGGCAGAGCCAGCAGGCCCAGAAGAGTTCCGGTGCGTGTGCCCTTCTCTTTTTTTCATTTATTTAACAACAACCCCCCTTCCACAACTAGCCAAGTGCCCCAACCCCCCCCCCTCCCCTCTACCGCACAAGCAATCAAGCTAATTTATGAACGCCCTTCTGTCTTTTTACTAGATCTACCATTCAAGATCCCCATGGGGTTCGAGTGCGAGGGAGGACAGTCTGCGGAGGCGGGGGATGAGATTCCATTGCCGTCTCTTGTGGGTCGGGGGTGGACGTTCTGGTCGTGAAAGAGAAAAGAGGGGAGGTGGGAGGTGTTATACTAGTGTGGGAGAGGACGTTGGTGGGCAAACTTGGGCGGTCACTGGGAGTGATTGGCGGTTCTTTTCCTTCGTGGCAGAGGAAGGGGGGCTGTGGCACGCTGAAAGGATCGTGACATACGCCTCCGGCGAGCATCGTGCATGAGCCCCCTCCCATCTTTTCACCCGAAGAGAAAAGAAAGAAAGGTGCCAGATGGTGGGAGAGACAAACCATCTTTTTTAAGCTTGTGATTATTCAAAGACAGTATTACTCTCAACCAAGACCGAGAGAGGAGATGTCAAGTCGCGGAAGTCAACCCTGAGTTGGTCGAAAAAGAACCGAGACCAGAGCGAGTTCCATAGTAGTAGTAATGGGCCAGTCAGTCAGTCAACCAGCTAGTCAATCCATAATAATAATCATTGATATTTGAATTCAATACAATCGTGTATAAAATATAAATAAATAAAAGTACTAATCAAGTAGATAATATAAGTCCCGTAAATTCATTGAATTTAAATCCTTGACTTCAACCAAATCAGTCTGGAATCACCAAGAAAGGGAGCCAGGCAAGCGATTTGAGGTTTATATAATATATTATTTTCATGACTTTTGATCATTTCAAACGTTTTCGTCCCCCTTACTAATTAATTACATCTCGAATACCACTGCTCGTCTGGTCCAACTCAGAGCGCCCAATTAGATCCATTTACGACTGATCCCAAAGCAAAAGCCAGAGAAAACGAAAACAAACGAAAACAAAATCAAAACGTAACTGAACTCGGACTGCCTAGAAACCTAGAATCAAAATATCAATAGCGTGAATAATCAAAACAATGAACCTTAACTATGAGCTGAGAATAGATATAGAGCGATTTTGTTTCCCTGGACATTCTACTTTTCTTCTCTCCCCAACCCAAGTAAATGGATTTTTTTTCCCTTCCCTCTTTCCCAACGTCACCAGTCCATCAATTTCAAATCATTTGCACAAACAGAAAGCGTTCCATAACAGCCGTTGCTAGGAGGGGGTATTTACCACACACAAGGACAGAAATCGCCCCCAACTCCTTTTGATGAGCGAGTGTATCCAAAAATTCCAACCAAAACACCGCGCCAAGATCAGGAAGGAAAAAAAAAGGGATAGGACGGGATAGGAAAGTGATCTCCAAAACGTAGCTCCTTGTTGCAGACGTTTGTCTTCTCTCACACAAGGTCCGAACCGACAATAGCGGACCCAACAAAAAAGAACCGAAGAAAAAAAGAAAAGGAAAAACCAATACCAAACAGAACTTTGATAATGATCAAAAGTGTGATTCAAGACGCTGCAGTAAAAGCAATATTGGCGTCTGCCACCTGGTATCACGATGTATATCCATGGCCTTCTACAGGCAGTGTGAAGATAGGCGAATGTTTTTCTTCTTAAAACCATGGCAGGCCGTTGTTGTTGATATTGTCAGCTTCCTGAGACGCTGGCATGTTGAGGAAATCGTCGATGTTGAAATCGGTCGAAGTAGGGAGTTCACCAACGAAGGTGTTGGCGCACCAGTCAAAGGTTGGGCTGGGCTTGGCCATATCGAGTAGGGCCAGATTGCTGTTGTTCAACGCCGCGACTGGTGTTGTCCCAGCAGACACAGGCGGCGGCGCAGAACCATGGGCCAAAGTAGGGCTGAAGGAAGAAGTGTCTCGTGTCGTGTGGCTATCCGACAGGGCAGGAGTGGGTTGGATGATCGGGGGGCCGGGCATTTGCGACGATAGACGCATAATCCTGTCCTGAGAGGAAACCCTCGACATAGGCTGGCCCTGCGAAGAAACCCTTGACATAGGCTGGCCTTGTGAGGACATCCTTGACATAGGCTGGCTCGGGAAGGGCACAGAATGCCGGTGTTGGTTTCTCGGAGGCGGTGGGTCCTGCAATACCATAGGAGACTGCTGGGGGGCAAAGAAGTCCGAGTTGCCGAGCTGCCATCCTTCTTGAATGTTGTTCATCCACGCGCCTGCGAATATGTCCTGCACGTTTTGAGGCAGCTGTGCGGTGAAGTGCGCCATCGGTGGTCCTGGCGTGGCCGTCAACGGGGCATCGTACTCTGACCGTCGGCGCTTGCACAGCGGCTCCCCTGAAGGTGTAGTAGCCGCCGAATGTACAGGTGTATGGAGAGCCGAGCGCAGTCCGCTAGACGCCTGGCGCGCCCGCCGCAGTCCTTGTGCCACTGCATGATTATGGATAGCTGTGTTCGCGTGCGAGGAGCCGCTGCCCGCCTCGCTCGCAGCAAACGATTGTGAACGGCTCATCATGTGGTCCGGATTCAGCGGCGACATCTGTGAAAAGTTCGTGTTGGGTGTGGTCATGGGACTCGCGGCAGGGTGCGGATGGACGCCAAAGGTAAACGCGGGACTTCCGAGGGCGACTGGGCTCATGCCGGGTGACAGCATGCCGGGTGACAGCATGCCACCAGGAGTGGTGGTGGTGGTCTGGCCCGTCAGGGGAGAGGGCACGGCTGGATGGGCAGAGGCGGGAACGGGGTGTGATGATAACGACGTGTCGATATGGAGGGCCTGGGCTGGTGAGTCTGCGGCCTGGTGGGGAGGAGGTGCTGGTGGGTTAGCCATGTCCAGCTGCTGGTGTGCTGGCGGTCGTGTCATGGCTCCAAAAATGCGCTCAAAGTCACGCTCGACCTGGGCCACGCTGGCACCTGTGGCGAGGAAGGCTGGGTTGGCGACAGACTGGTGCATGGCTGCGTGTATGGTGGCAAAGTCCTGGAATTTGGATGGCAGCTCTCTCCAGATGTTGGGTCGAGGCGGGTCATCCTCCTCCTCGTACATCTCCTCCTTAAGGACGATGTCTTCGCTGATCTTGAGGCCCTTGCCGGTTCTCTCCTTGTGGATGATGGAGGCCATCTTGGCTGACTGGACACGGGCGTCGATACTTCTGTCACTCCGTCTCGACGCGGCAATATAGGCGCGCTCCTTATTTTCCGAAGGAGATCTCTCGCTCTGCTGCTTGAATTAGAATCGCCTCCCGTACATCATGACGCTGAGAGAGGAGGACGAAGAGGAAGAGGAGGAGGCGAGTAGAAAATTGTAGCGAGTGGCAGTAGTAGAATACAAGGACAAACAAACTGACCTGTCTAGGTTGTGGTTTGCCATCAGTGACAGTAAGGCCGCCTGCAGCACCGGGTGGACGAGCGTTCTTCACCATTGTTGTTGTATATACTTTCAAAAGAAATACTCTCGATCCGAATGGTTATTGAATGGGTATGTTTGTTGTGATGATATTTATGACACGGTAAAATCAAAACGTTGTTGGAAAGAAATCTTGTCGCGTCGTATGAACACTTTTGGGGGGGGGGGGGACTGGTTTGACGGCGTAGAGAAGTGCTTGGTTGAGCCGTGTCTCAGAGAAGGAGGAGAGGAGAGGGAGGGAGGAAGACAGGGAAGAAAAATAGATCCAAGCTCAGTTTCCTGAGCGAGAGAGGGCGTGGAATGCGCCTTTGTTTTAAGCTAGAATAAGTTCTTGGGGTGGTCTCGGCAAGAACGGTAGGCGGGAGGTGTGATGGAGGGAGAGGGAATTCGCTTGTAAGGATATGGCAAGGGACAGCAAGAAACAAGAGACAGAGACGCAGACCAGACGAGGCGCGAGACCCAAGACCTAATAAGTTATTGCACACACACACACATTCTCTCTCTCTCTTTTAGAACGCGCGCGGGGCGAAAAGACAAGGCCCCAGCGTACCAAGAGGGTGCCCAGGGCTGTTTAGGCGTAGAAGCTAGCTGCAGGTGGAAAGTAGCTAGGGACCGGTCTCTGGCTCTTGTTTTCCTAGGCGCAAGAGTCCGTCTTGGACCTTGAGAGAAGGGGGAAAGGGAACAGGGTCAGGCAGATAGATCGGCTGGTACAAAGTGACGATGGGCAGAAGGTCTCTCTGCTAGGGATCGGTCGGTCAAAGGGCTGGGGAATCGAGTCACGGATAGAACATTTCTTGTACCACTACTACTCCAGGTACTGAATGTAGTCACGAACTCTACTGAGGGCGGAAGAGCAAAAATCCCACTTGGCGGGCCCCACAGGATTTGTTAGTTGTTAAGTGTCTGTTCGCGGGATGAGGCCGGCAGCAAAGTGGCATGAGTGTTTTCGATCGACAGCCGATTGAGAGCCGATGGGGACAGAGATGGTTGCGGGAGATCGATCTCGATCTGTGCAGTAGGGAAGAGAAGGTTGTTAGTAGGCTACTCAGCCACATAGTAATGTTGACCAGAAGGATGTGTGTACTTTCCTATGTAAGTAAGTTAGTCATAGCATGGCTGCCAGCTGCTCGGGGATAGGTGATAATAAGTGTAAGAGCTGTCCCATGCCATGCCCAATCCCCAATCCCCCCCAAATTCCACAGTGGCTCGCTACATTGTACAAGCCCGAGGAAGATCCACACCCAAGAAAGCCCAGAAAGCTACCTACCTACCTGTATTACAATGTGGTATGCTTTTTCCCCCTCTCTTCTTCCTACCCAAACTATCAACCGCTCAAAAGTATGGTAGTAATCAAGGACCAATTCTAGACCGTTTCTTCATGATAAGATGTAAAGCATATGCGTAGAGAGAGAAGAAGAAGAAGAAGAGGAAGAAAGAGGAAGAAAATGGACAGCAGTCTCGCGGGTCATCCGGAGAAGCTCCTATCCACCCATCTTACATCTCATTGGTGTGGTCGAGCTACAGGATGCAGCCCGGAAGCATACCTGCGGAACGCCAGTATGCTTTGCGAATAGGCCAGGACTAAGACACCACCACATGCACAGTACTATGTACAGTACTTGTGTACACAGAACAGAGCTTCTCCGCCCTAACAAGCTGTGCACAGCCCCAGGTACTTAACACAGACCGGTTGAGTCGGCGGGGTCCGTCTCTGCGTCCACCCCTCCCCTTCTCTTGTTTTTTTTTCTTTTTCCCTTCAATTTTTCTTCTCTCCCCCCCCCCTCTTCTCCTTATTCTCATTTCTTTTTAATTCGCTCTTTATCCCCTCAAGGCGGTTTCTTTTGATTTTACTTTCTCGGAAATTTCCCTCCACAAAAAGATTAAAAAAAACCCACAAAATAAGGTGGTCCCCCTTTCTGTTGTTCTCAAGACCAACATTCTTCACGGTTAGCAGGTCTTGAAATTCAGGTCTGGCTACAGGCGGGACAGCTACACCTGAGACACAGGGACGGTCTGTACGGACTGGACCCTCCGGCCCAACAAACTGGCTTGCTCTCTAGTTGGCCCCTCCCTAACACACTTGGTTTCGACGGTACAGCAAATCTCAAGCTGAACACTAACAGGCGCCTCACAGGCTGGCTTCTCCTAAGCAGTCAACCAATTAGCTTAGGTCATGGGTAGACGGAAAAGGGATTCGATCTCATCGTCTCTCACAAGCACGGTTTACTCGTCTGGCGACTGATTTCTTCTCTTTTTCTCTCGTCTGTTTTGTCTTGGACGAGACCGGCGGACGGGATAAGGACCACGGACCACTCCCTATGTAATTGCCCCCATAAATATGCCGTCCCCAGTGTTAATTTTATCGTGGCTCCCCCTGCATCGGCGCTACAACTCCTACCCGGGCGGGCTCCATCTGCGAAGGCTTTCGGGGATGTGAGTTGCCGGGAACAAAGACAATCAGAGTTCCACATAGGATCGTTCCCCAGGTCCTGCCTGTCAAGATCTCAAATGCCGTTATTTGACAGCATGAGCTTTTCGTCATTGGCATCGTCCTCGCTCCTCTACTTCACGTCGTTTCCCACGAGCCGAACGATGTCATCCTCATCTTCCAATTACCATGTACAGGGACTGAGAAAACTAAATACCCCAGTTGCTGAACGTTCACGGCTTTGCGTTCACGGCTGCAGTGTGATCCGTCCTAATATGCTTTGTAATACTTCATCTTGTCCTCCCTCTCTCATACTACATTCGCCACCCTCCGTTGAAACCTTTCTCGGGCTTGCTATTCCTCCCTCCCCCGGCTCCCCCTCCCCCTAGAGGCCTAGAGGATGCTCCTCCCAGCTTTGCCCTCTAGCTGCCAAGGTAGGTATGTAGCGCGAAATAGCCCCCCATGGGAAAATCCAAAGAATCCCATCCCTTCTTGTCATGGCATTTCCGTTGTTGTATTTTTTTTTTTACCCCACTTTCCCTTCCAGCCAGCCGGATCTCTCTCGCCCGGCACATCTGCCTCCTCATTCGTCGATGCTCCTCCCATGCTTGATGGGCGTTGAACTATTGCCAGAGGGCGCTGGCCCAAGGCGTTTTGTGGCATGTGTGTGTGAAACGTTCCACAACAGCATTGTGTTCTCAAAGCCAGGAGGCGCCAGTGTGGTGGTGGTGGTGGTGGTGGTGGTTGCATCTAATCTGGGGTTAAGAAATCCACGTTTCTCTATTGCCTTCACCAAAATTCCTATTTCGACTTCTTGCGTGCGCACGCTCAGCACACCTGGCATTTTCAAGGTTTCGTCTGCTTCCAGGACAGGCTGTCTCTTGACACAAGAGAGAGAGAGGAAGATCGTGAGAGAAAAAGAGCTTCCGACCCCCAAACCCTGTCCGCTCGACTGCTCTGCTCCGAAACATCTGCGCGATCAGCGGCATGTAATGCAAACTCTGCCCATCGGTCAGAATGTACCACTCTTCCGATCCAGACAAAACTCTCTTGACGTCGAAGGGTGAGGCCATTCCCCGATCTGCCATTGACAGCCACGATAATAAAATCCCTCTCGAAAGGGCCCCTTTTGAACCAACTCTTGGCAGCAGGAAACGGCTAGGGGGCTTGCCTGCATGTGCTTGCTCCTGTCAACCGATCTTCAGAGCCTGGGATCGATACCATCTGCAACCCTGGGCACTGGTAGATCTTGAGAAGAAAAGGGAAAAAAAGGAGGAGGGTCACACAGGACCCGGGAAAATGGTCAGTCTAGGCGGGAAGAAAGAAAAGAAACAAATTTAGATCCGCGGGCGACCATCCATCCAATCCTCCTGACCCAACCTTGGTTTTTTTCTTCTTTCTTCTTCTTCCTTTTCTTTCTCCCCCCCCCTCTCTCTCAAAAAAAGAGGGCTTGACGTAGGTAAAGGGGAAGTCTCTTCCGTCCCTATCTCGGTCGATATTGCATCACTTCTTCTTTTGGGCCGCCCATCCATCCATCCATCAATCAATCGCCGCCCGCCCGACGTCTCGGGCTCGATCGATCTTGTCTAGGGCTTGGGAGGGATCCACTCTTTTGAGCGCGCGAGATCTGCGTTTTAGAAACTGTGAACGCGATACGTGTGTCAAGAAAAGGTTCTACAGAGATCTTGCAGATCGAGAATCTATTATTTGATCTTGCTTTTTCCCCCCTACGTTGATGATAAGGTAAAGCAACTCAAGGCAAAAGATAAATGCTCGTGGTAGGCATAAGTATTACCCTAAGGTTCTATTTATACGCTGCTGCTCGAATTGTTTTGTGCTGCTCGATCAAGGGGAATTAATTATCTGAAGGTCCCATTTATGTGCTGTGTCCAGTCAAAGTCACCCATCCGGAACCAACACACGTGGCTGTCGGTCGGTTGGCCGAGTAGGGACAGCAGCTCACTATCAATGCAGTGTCCCACTTGGCGGCTGTGGGCTTGGAAGAATATATCTCACGATGTCACTCCAGGGTGAGCCACATCTATGGTAGCACTGGCAGTACCAACCAATCCCTCGACTGCAGACTGCTAGTGACCGCCTACACACCCACTCACTGCCACCCTGCTATCGACGCCAACCTTCTAGAAGGGAAAATAAAAGGGGTGGGGGGCGAAAGGGCAAGAAGAGAGGGGGGGGGGGGTGAGAAGAAAAAAAGGAAAGAAAGGCAAAGTGACAAAGTTCCCACATGTTGACTACTACGGTAGTCTGGCAAAGATAAACCGACCCCCTCTTCATCACCCGATCTCCATCACCATCGCGATCTCTGCCACGTTAGCCAATCGCCAAGCCGGTCAGGGCGAGGAGGGTGGGTAAGAGTACCAGATGGGAAAGTGTTTCGCGCGCAATCGAACGTGGTCAGCAGTGCGAGGTCAGCAGACCACGCGTCGTCCTCCTCCTCTTCTTCTTCTCTTGTGACGGGGCAAAGAGAGAGACAAGTTGGCCTTTTTCACCCGTCGGACTGCTGATCTTCCCTGTCCTTGCCTTTCAGCATAATTAGCACAGTACTGCCATGATATATTCCCCCAGTTCCCAGCACGCGCTAGACTTCCTCTATATCCTTAATGTCTCTAAATCATTTCTATCTTTCCTCTTCCTTCTTATCATCATCATCCGTGACGCGATGGACCCAAAGACAACCCATCCATCATCTATCTGCACACTCTCGTAAAGTTCCTCTCCCGAGCCGCCCCAGTCACAAGATCCCACACGAGATCCAGCCCGTCTCTCCTCCCAAATCGTGCTCTAAACCAGATGGGTGCTTTCTCATGTCAAGCCACGGCCAAACCAGTGTCTCGGGAGCCCAATGCCCCACGACCTAAACTTTAACCTATTGCCTACCAGCTGCAAGCCCAAACCCCAACCGCGCCAGCCCAGCCCCCCCAAACATGCCAGCGCGAGGGATGTTTTGTACCATACTCTCTCTCTCTCTGTGTCTCTCTTATGTTTTGTCTTGTTTGATTTTTGTGAAAGTTCACAGTAGTCAGTCCAAAAAGACTGATGTCCCCAAACCCCAAAATCATTTGAGAGACATGTGCTTCGTGATAGCGCCCCCCGGCGCCCACTGCCCTCGCGAGCCTGGCTTCTGAACGGAACAACCCATCACATATCCACTGGCCCCTTTGCTTTTCTCTCACTTAACCCAGCCTTCAGTCCCACCGGGCGCCAGCCACTAGAAACCTTAGCCCAGTGGGACCACCAGCCAGCATAGCTTCTGCTTCTCCCTGCCAGGAGGATGATGTTGCAACAGCTAGAGGAGGGTTGACCATGCATGCCCTTCTCTCCCTCTCCCCCCTCCCTTTCCCTTTCTTCTCCTCGCCAGCTACTGCAAGCGGATCACAGAGCTGGCTGGGGGGCCACACGGCGCTATCCCAGCCGCTGGCGGCATAAGGAGCTCTCTCTCTCTCTTTCTCTTTTGCCCCTCAAGACCAAGCCCAAAACACATGCGCGCCCCCCTTGGCAGATGCTTGTTGCTATCTAGTTCTTAGTCCCACACACCACACACATTCTCTCTCTCTCTCTCTCTCTCTCTCCGTCCAGGCATTTTCTGGTTTCGATCCGAGGGATTTCGGAGGTCGAATGATTGTAGAAAAGAGGGGGCCAGGGACGGGCGCAAGGGGGACGATGGAGAAAATGCCACCGAAACCATATTGAGATGGCGGGTCTCTCTGCCTTGGTACGGCTTTTCCGGGATTCTTGTGGGGTTTTTCCTTCCCGTGGTCTACTATGGTATCTCTCTACTGCCATTCTTCTTCTCTCTACGCATGTGTACTTGTCTAACACCGATTCCCTCCATGGGGAACATGATGATACCGTTTTCGTCCTCTGAAATGTCAATCACATCCAAAGTCGACAGGCCCCCCCCCCAAAAAGAAAACCAATTATTTCAGCAAAATAATATATTCAGAAGCCTCAAAATTGACAGAGTACTTATCCCAGACATGCCACCATGCTCGAAAGGAAGAAAGAAAAGGGGAAAAGAAGGAAGGGGGAAAAAAAATGAAATAAAAATAAAAATAAAAACCAAAGTCTTACCCCCCTCGCCTCCCTTCACTGCCACACCCACACCCACATTTTGGTCCTGTGGCAGAACCGGAATGGCCCAGAAGTAGACTAGCAGCCATGTCTATTCTTCTTCTTAAAGGCGCCGGTGCAAAGGAGCTGAAAAAAAGAAGAGAAAAAAAACCTGACGAAGGGGGGGGGGAAGGGGAGGGGAGCAGACGCTTTTCTACTCGCAGCAGACCGGTCTAGAGCCGCTGCTATACTGTTTTGCTTGGCTCAGGCGGCGCACCGCAGCAAAGACGTGGCCGTGCTCTATATGGAGCTGGATGAGAGGGGTTCAGGATGGGGGGTTTGTGGCGCATGAAAAAAAAAAAAGCTTCTGATGCTACCCTTTCTTCCTCTACCTACCCCAGTCCGGTTGCTTCGCTTCGTGGTTTGCCGCCCACTAACTGTGTACATTGTTCAAGAAGAGGTTTGCTTGCCCCCCCCCCCCCCAAATCCCCCCCTCTTGGCTTACCCCTTAGGAGCTTTGGGGTAGCTCTGGCAAGGTCGCAGAGGCTAGGCTCAGTAATTGCCCCGGGGCATGAACATCACCACAAATTAAAGTTTTTTTCTCCTCTTCTTTTTGCTACGACCAGCTTCACCGGCAGACTACTAAACCACCTCACCAGCGTAGCCGAACCAGAAACATCTTTTGGCTTTTGACGCTCTCTCTCTCGATCCATCACAAGAACCGAGCTAAAGCAACAGGTCATGGCAGCAGAAACAAGTGGCCTTCCCGGAAGAAGGATGGGAGAAGACGAAGAAGAAAGAAAAAAGAAGAAAAAAAAGAAAAAAAAAGAAGAAAAAAAAAGAAGCACTGCTCGGATTCCCTTTGGCGATGCACCGAGTGGCCTTGTTGGTTTTCCTTTTGCATTACTGCCTAAATAGTTCTCGTCAAGAAAATTTTTTATGTTCCCCCAATCCCTTGCATCGCAGGACTCGGTACTTTGGACGGGTTACTGTCAAAAGGGCGTGGAGATTGAACCGGTGCTCGAGTGAGCACTGTCCAGAGAGGTAGGTAAACGAGACATGGAAAAGAGCAGGCTAGTGATTGCTCAGGGATCATGCTTTTTTTTTATTCAGAGAGAGGGGGGGGGGGGGGGGGTGTGGTAAAGGGGGGAAAAGTTTGTTGGTTTGCATGTCCCCCAAACCCCCAAAACAGCGAGTGAGGGGGGGCCCCATGAGCGATTG
>JACWQW010000212.1:0-27204 GCA_014849355.1 Cryphonectria radicalis
CCCCCCCCCCCCCCCCCCCCCCCCCCCCCCCCCCCCCCCCCCCCCCCCCCCCCCCCCCCCCCCAGGACCGTGTGTTTGTGTGGGAAGGGGGTCCGATAAAAAGAGGGCCACAAATTATTTCGAGGGGTAATATACTGGCATCGAAGGGCGAATCACTTGATTTATTGGCATTGGCGCTTGAATTCTCTGTACTGGTTTTCTACTTGATTATGAAGCACCTGGGATTGTAATATTAAAGTAGGTAGCACTGAATTGTGAAGCCCAAGAAGCCATCAAGAATCGACCAGTGGTAATTTAAACGCTGTTTTTTCATAAAAACAAAAAAATTCTCGAGATGGTCAACCTCGACCGTCGACCCTGACCAAAGGGGGAGGTAGAGGGGTGGGTTTCCTCGGGCTGCCTTGGCTATGATCCCTCCAGAGTGGTACTCGACAGTGCAACTCTGGGGCCCAGAATCATGTCGTTGGTGTCGGAAACACGTTCGTATTCAACCAACTACACAATATTCTCGTTTCACAAAAGGTCCAGGGCCAGTTTGGGCCTCTCCATAAGTATTCAGCGCGCACCTAATGATCATTCAACCCTTCTTCCTGGGGGCCGAGGGGATCCACATAGAGTTAGTTATAGGAAATGGAGGCTGGACGGCATGGATACTGTAACGGATATAATCAATGCGGCTGAACCAACAGCTGGCTGCGTTGGCTTTCACAGATGCACAGAGGTGGGGGGGGGGGAGGGGGAGGAATGTTGCAGGCCTTGGGGGCAGACCTGGATCGATGCTATTCGCGACCTGATCAGGCCTCGGGGGCCGACCGAATCAGAGTCATGCATGGCCTTTTGGAAATATGTGTTGATTTACAATTGCAAGGAATCTTTGGTATTTTGACTCGGATTAACAAATTATTTAAATCGACGAGATCTGCTCTGTTGAAGGTCTCTGAAGGCTGTTGACATTATCAAAGCTCCCTCATCACTTACACATTCCAAAGACAGGCCTTCTCGAAAATAAACCAGCAAAAAGACTCTCTTATACAAATTTTTCCCGTCACTCGACAAACAAGAAAAAATGCGTTCTGGAGTCGTACTTGTCATGACCGTCGGGCTAATTGCCAACATTGCGTATGCGGAGGATCTCGGGTTCAAAGAGTATACCACAACAGACTGGTGAGTCCTGACATGATGTTTATCTTCTTTTTACCTATTTCATTCATGAGGAAGAAGAAGAAAAGGGAAACAATACTGACACACCTCCACAGCAGCGACAGCGACCCCATTAGTCACAGCGCCTACGCCCTCACTGACGACGGGGCGGCTGACGTGAATTGTGTTGGGCTTGAAGACACCACCGTCGCTGTCACAGGCTACTGTACGTAATTTGTAAAAACGACGACCTCTCTCCCTCTCATATCAACTCGAGGGTCCCCAGCCTACTTACTCACATTCATCCTAATCATCACCCCAACACACCAAACACCGATGATACCAACCCTCCACAACCTTTCTCAGTTCGCTGACTAGAAGAGGGGGAAATAATCACAGGGAGTGTCGACGACGGCGGCTATCTATACGCATACAACACCACGGATTGCAGCAACGACTGCCTCGACAGCATCCCGCTCAAGACCTGCTGGACGGTGGAGAACTTTCGTGGCTGGGGCGAGACCGTCAAGGCTATCAGTTTCGTGTCGAGGGTGGCTTGATTTTAGTCTGATTGTGCAACATTTGTGTTCAGCCTGCTGCTTCAGAAAGGACGATAGTTGTCCAGAAGATATTTATTCTGCAGGTCAGACAGAATCAGGCATCCTGTATGACAAGTTCTCCGATATAGTAGGCTGGTTCCTGCTCTTGAATTTGAATTCTTGTTGCGAAGCTTTGCTTCTTCTCTAATTTATCTCTCTCGACCAATGCATTACCTCGAGGGGGCCCTTTTGCTAGCTCCTTGAAAGAAAGAAAAATATCACTTCTACACAACGAAAATACCTTTTGACTTACGGTGAGAAGTCTTGGTCCTGTAAGTCAAATTTCCTAGTGGCACCTTGCGCAAGCCTTGAAAGGGCCCAGCGGCGTCTTCAAGATGTAAGTATGGTATCCGGAGTAATTAGGCAAGATTGACTGCGAGGGTTCTTCAGAAGTCATGCTACAATCACAAAGGAAAGTCCGAGGTTCATGGCTGGTTTTGTGGTGTCCTTCCTCGTGTGGGCAGTCTTTCGGCAGCTCCCGCGGCGATATCAAACGCACGACATAGACCTGACTGTCTTTGTTCATCCTCGAGGTAACGTGATTACTCTCCCTTACGTTCTACCCTCTTGAAATGTACTGGTATGGAAGTGTTGGCCTTTGAGTGGCTGGTGCATCACATTGTTCAGTCTCCCACCGCCCTTTGTCCGCCCCGTGACACTCGTGGGATAGTATCTTCCGGATCCGTCAACGGACACAATGAATAGTACTTTGTTTTGTCTGTACCTAGCAGGAGGAATTAGTAAAATTATATGGAATAAAGAGAAGAAGAGAATAAGAAGATTAAGAAAAAGAAGAGTAAAAGAAGAGAGCCCACAGAGCTCTGTTCAGGTGGGAATACCGTTTTACATAGCTGGATCACCCAAGCTCGAAAGCAAGGTTTTCGAAACCCACCTGAGCAGTATACAATATTTACGAAGCACATCAGAAAGGGGGGACCACGGGCTGAGAAACAAGAGAAAGATGCCTCCAAAACCTACAAAGTCCGTCTCACCCTCGCTCAGCCCGCATCACTTCCCTACGCGCGGCCCTGAGAAGAAATCTGTTTTATTACTGACACCCAGTCATAGCGACTATTCCAGCGCTTCCATCGCCAGGGCAAACGAGAACGACAAGAATCAGCCGGACGGAAGCCAAGATGCCCAGGAGAGGGTCAGGGCTCGCAACACAGGGCAGGCCAAGTGGCTTCGGGGCCTTGACGCCATCAGGCGGCCGGCACCACTGTACAGCGGCGTGGACGTCCTGCAGCTCACCGTAGGCGCGCCACCGAAGAATCAGGCGTTCGTGGACCTCCTAAGCGACAGCGACGATGACGGCGGTGTCAAAAGCAACATGAAGAACACCGTCATCAGTGCCGCCGCCGCCGCCGTCGCCGCGCTACAGCCGCCCACCAGAACACGTCACCCGGTAGAACCCCAGACCTTCTACGGGCTCCCCGCCCAGGAGACAGGCCAGAGCGTCCACAGCCAGCTGCGCTACCAGGTCCGCGTGTCCAACATCGGACGACACCCTTCCCCAGCAGTAGGGACCCGGTTCGACCTGTCCCTGCTCCGCGACGACCTAGGCGGGCGCGAGGACGACGCCAACGAGGACGCGGTGCAAGACTACCTGGTCTTTATGGACGTGGCCACGCCGTTTACCCTGGAGGGGGCGCTGCAGCAGTACTGGCTGGGCGACGCGGCGACGACGGGCGCGCTGCTCCGGGGGTTCCCCATGATGGAGGAGGTGGTGTTCTTCCGGGTGGGCAACTACCGCGGGGCGCAGTCCAACTGCTTCTGGAAGGCCGTGGCGTATGTGGTGTACGGACACCACTGGTACGCCAGCAGGGTCAAGGCCGAGCACCTGAGTTACTTCAGCGAGGTGCTCGAGCGGCCGGACCACCCCCGGCACGGGTATTATACAGACCTGAATCGCCTCTTTGCGTCCAGCTGGGTGACGAACCAGAAAAAGACGATCCCGACCAGGGCGAATCTGTACCAGCAGTTGACCGTTCCTGCAGTGTGGACGTCAGACTCCATGTTCACCGTCACCGCCGACCTGTACAACTTGTTCATCGTGACGTACCGGGTCCAAGGCCTCCGAAGCCGTGATGCGAAAGCCGAAGCCGCCGCTGATGGGTACGTCCGAGCTCCGATCATCTACGGCTCTTACAACGCCAGGCATGTCTTCTTTCTGGGCCTCAACGGCCAGCACTATCAACCCATGGTTCCCAACGACTATTATGCGACGGAATTCCAGCTACCACGGCCCACGTTCGATTCGACGTACGGATACGAAACCACTGAGCGGAGGCCAGACAAGGCAGCATCGCTCTCGACAGAGCACCCTTGGAGGCGCAACAATAATGTGCCCAACATGCCCAGGGAGGAGGGACCGACGCCAGTGAATGTGTTCTATGGCAAAGACGCACTAAGGACCGTGATCACAGGAGATCCGGTGCAGGTTGAGGACGAAAGTTGATTCTGGTCTATCTGATATGCGCTTGTCTCAAGGTGTTATCTTGCCCGCTGCCCACCCTTCCGAGGAAGTGACCAGAGGTCATGACAGCAGGCCTTCTTGTCTCGAGTTTGATTTGCCAACGGTCCGTTAAGAACTCATCCATGGAGAAGCGGATTGAGTCCCTGCTACCAAAGGGTAGCAACGCTGGGAAAGGGGAGGATGGGTGGCCCCTTAATAGTCATTTGAGTCTTGAGCAGTTGATAGCGCGGGTGCTACGCTCTGGGAATGGAATAAGCTCTTATTTGCTGCCTGGACTGGTAACTTGACGAGTCAATACATAACAAAGTGCACGACCCTGCCCTGGGCGCCTGTGCCCAGTGGCAAAATATATATATCAATCAATCAATCAATACCTTGACGCCGCGCTTCGATTGGTCCGGAAAGTCTCCTGGTTGAGCCAACGCCCCCCCAAAAAAAGAGAAAATGAAGTGAACGTTTCATGACCGCACTTGCCGTGTAGGAGACATGCCGCTCTGCCAGTTGAGGTGGGTATGCTAATCCTGAATGTGCTGAAACAGTGGGCTAATTGATTCGCCATAGTGGTTGCGCCGGATGGCCTCGGAGAGGAGGTAGGACAGGTCGAGAACGGTGAGCTTGGAGGCGTTCCTAGCCCGCTCCTCGCTGATGGGATAGCTGTTGGTAACCACAATGGCGTCGATGCATTCGCACTTCTGCATCTGCTCGAGGGCATCGCCGCCAAAGACACCGTGGGTAGCAATGCAGTAGACCTTTTTCGCGAAGCCCCTCTTCACCACAGTCTCGGCAGCTGCGACCCAGGAACCGGCCTTATCGATCATGTCGTCAATGATCAAGACTGTGCGATTCTTGACATCGCCGACGAGGGTGATCATGTGCTCGATCTTGGGGTCCCTCAGCTTCTCCTCTTCCTCGTCAGAGCTGGGCTCCGCATCGCCGGACCCGCCCAGTGCGTGGCCGTCCTGTGCGAAGAAGGAGGATTCCTGCGACTGGAGCATCTGAGACTGAAGCATAGGGTCGTCGTCGGCGATGGTTATGTCCGCAGCTGACATGGCTGGGGAGGGAAAGTCATCTGGCACGATGTGGCCCTGGACCAGGCGGCCATGGGTTACTTCTGAAGCCCTCTGGTCGTTGTAGTCATGCACATCGCCCTCTGCCTGGCCGCCTGTCCTGTCCTGTGCTGAAGAAGCTGACAGCGGAGAGCCCCCACTCACGCCCGCGCGGCTGGTCCGCACTCGCAGGCCATTAGGCTGCGCAGTAGGGTTTTGTCTCTCTTCATCGGCGAGGCAGGGCTGCACGATAAGGGTCCGCGGGATCGGCGTCGACGACTGGGCAAAGCTGTTCCGCGCGATGCGGTTCGCGGCAGGCTCAAGTGGCTCCAGGCCCTCCAGCTGGTTCAAGAGCATACTGTGTGTCATGCCGCCCCCTCTCTTCCGATCAGTGGTGACCATACCAAAGTTGAGCTTGAGGGCGTCGGCCAGGGACGTGACGCGCTTCGTGCCACCGGCGTTCTTGGACACCACGACCGCCTCTCGCCAGTTGGGCACGTTGTGACGGATCCAGCGGGCGATCAGGGGTTCGGCGTGGAGGTTGTCGACTGGGCACTTGAAGAAGCCCTGCATCTGGGAGGCGTGCAAGTCGACCGTGATAACGTGCTTGACGCCAGCAATCCCTAGCAGGTTCGATAGCAGTCTCGCAGTGATGGCACCCCTATGTGACTTCTTCTTGGACTGTCGACTGTATGGGAAGTATGGGAGGACGGCTAGCGGGTCTTGTCAGTCGCAAGGACCAACAGCACAAGGGCTGGCAGCAGGAGAGTGCGCGACTGACCAGTAATCTTGGTGGCAGAACCTCCTTTGCAGGCAGAGATCATGATCAGCAGTTCCATGATAGTATCGTTGATCTTGGGGCTGCCGGACTGAACGATGAAGACATCCTTCTCTCGAACGCTGTTCGAGATCTTGACGCTCGTCTCGCCCTAGATGGAAGAAGAAGAAAAGCATTGTGAGCATGGTTAGGTCCTGCCGAGATGACACTTTTTTTTCGATGATAAAAGGCAAGGCAAGGCAAGGCAAGGCAAGGCAAGCACAGGGCCAACAAGGCATCAACCAACATTTGAGAATTGGGACAGCTCCGCCTCGGCAGGCGGCATGCCAAGGTTCTCACATATCTTGCTGGTGAGAGCTGGGCAGGATGAGCCCCCGAAGATCAGAGTGTTTCGCATTGTGTCGAGGTTGGGTTGTGAAGGGGAAGAAGGGGTGGGGAGAGCAGATGTTTTTTTTCCTGAGCCAGAAATTTTGGGTGGAGCTCTCCTTGGTCGCAGACGCTGTGGAAGATGTCTGGTTGCTGCTAGTTGAGGTGAGGTGGGGGTGGGCAGGAAGGAGTCACTGGCCCTTTTAGAGTCGCACTGTCCCGACAAAAGTTGCAGGCACATCCTTGTCACTGACCGCCCCCTGCTCCTTCCCAAAGATCCTAGCTCTCGAATTGTTCCATAGCGGAATACACTTTCAGGAAGCTCTGGTCCAGGAGCCGTGTATGACCATGTACCATACATCTCGTGCCTTTGAGAAAGAAATCGGAAGTGGAAAAAAAATTTAAATTTTTTTTTTTTAAAAAAAAAACCATTGGGTATCATTATGCCGACGTCTCTACTCTTCTATGCTCAGGGCGTCAAATAGGTTAGACGACGCTGAACGAGACAGTTTCGACTGGCTCTTGACAACAGGCTTCTTCCTACTCTCTCCCTTCCGTCTCCCCTCTGCGGTTACCACTGGCCTCTTCTCGAATGCTGGCTCCGACATACCCACGACCCTCGCCAGCATCTTCAGCGCCCCTGCCTGAGACAGCTGCTCGAAGAGGCTTCCCATGTCTACAGCAGAAGGATAGTCCGCGATGCACGGCATCGAGGCCAGACACCCCTCTAGCTCGCGCAGCAGCTGTCTTTGCTCCGCCAGACCCGAGTTCGCAAACACAGCCCCGACCTTGCTCATCAGGACCTGTCGCAGTATACGCAGCGAGTACATGGCGCCCTGTATAATGGCAGCCAGGTGAAGAGACTCCCAGTCGGTCGGGTCGAGTCGCCCGCCGCACGCCTCGGCCCTTTGCAGGAGCTTCAGGGCGGTGGACTCCTTGCCCTCCGCGGCGGCGTGCGAGATCTCGAAGCCCAGGCACACGGTGATCCACTGTAGCCTCTGCATCCCTTCAGCAGCAGCAGCAGCAGCAGGCGCCTTGAAGAATCCGAGAATGTAGTTGTGGGTGTCGCGTAGGGAGCCAGTAACCTCAAAAGAGCTCAGCAGCCGCACCTGCTGCCCTGTAGACTTCTCGGATAGTGTCCGCCGGTATTCCGTCACCGTCGAGACAGTATCCTGACTGACGGCTCGGCAGAGACTGTACGCCAGTTGGCGTATGGGAGTGCACGCAGTCCACGCGCTGGCTCGGTCCCACCGGTCCAGCAGCGAAGGGAGGTAGGCCACAGGCTTCCGCGCCGGCTCGACAGCTAGCAAAGAGGGCTCACATCCTGCGAGGGCGGCCCAGTCCAGGACGACCTCGGACACCCTGGGGTCGAGAAAGCTCATATAACCGGGCATGGGAGGGAGAGATGCCGTAGATAGGAGATACTGAGCTGTGAACTCGGCATAACGGGAAGCGTGACATGTCGCCTGGTCAGCCCATTGTGACCGAGGTCTGGAAACCAGCGCCTGGAGCGTTCGATCTTGAGCCAGACTCATCTCGTACGCCAGGGCCAGCATCCCCCCTTGTCCAGCAGGTTCCATCGCCAACCTCCCACAAATCTCCATCGGGCCGTATGTCAGGGCTGAGATGCACTGGTTCCCCGTCCTCCTCCCTCCTCCTCCTCCTCCTCCTCCTCCTTCTCCTCCCACGCCGCTCAGCTCGGCCTGGACGTCCTGGAAGAAGACCACGCTGCCGTTCAGGCCGAGATCGTAGAGGAGAAAGTCAGAGTCCCCCGTCAGCAGCGTGCCGCCGCGCTGGCGCACATCGCTGGCGCAGTACGGGTCTGCTTCCCCCGGGACGAGATGCGTGATGGGCCGGTACCTCTCCAGCGAGCGCAGGTACTCGAGGACAGCCGGCACGACAAAGGGCGGCAGGGGCAGAGACGGCCTTGCTGCTGCTGCTGCTGCTGCTGCTGCTGCTGCTATTGTTGTCTTGCTGGAAACTCCTGAGCTCGTGGCCAGGAAGTACTGGTTCGACCTGCTCGAGCTGCCGCATGTCCTCCTCAGGCGCTCTTGTACCTTGGAAGACGGCAGGTAGCCATCAAAGTAGATAGCCGCGCTGTCGAAATTGACTATCAGCACGCGCGCGCGAGGAAGAAGAAAAAAACACCAAAACCCAAGATCAAAATAAAGAGCATAGGGGACGATGAGAAAAAAAATTTCAAAAAAAATTTACATTGTCACCTCGCAAGACTGCAGCTCGTCAAGCCACCGCGCGGCAGTCTGGCCCAGCACAGCATAGGTGGGCTCGTCAAGCACCGTCGAGACGCCGGCCTGGGTTCGCGCGACTGTGAGGATGTGGTAGGCCAGCCCGGGCCCGTCGATGACAACGCGGCCGCGTAGTTCAGAGCGTGAGGCAAATGGTTTCAGCGCGGCTGTGAGTCCTCGAATACCCATCGCGCCAAGACGTATTCATGTGGAGGTGGGAGGAGGGTCGTTCTTTGTTTGGGTTGCTGGCGCAAGCAGACTTTTTTTTTATTTTTTTTTTTGGATGTTGGCTCGGTCTTCATGCGACACCGCATGACTTTTTCCAACGAAGAGAAAAGGAGAAGAAGAAACACACAGCCTACCCACGAAGAATTATAAAAAAGAAAAATTATAAAAATAGAAAGGGAAAAAACTAACGGAGACAAAAACTAGGGATTGAAATCGCCGTTACTTGGTTTCATGTCAAGAAAGAGGATCCGTCAAAATCCAAAGCCATGACCGCTCACTACAAGACCTGACCTTGACCTACCAATTATTCATGCCATTGACCAATCACAGGCTGCCATCATACACTTGCAGACACCAGCCGTCGCCTGCTGGCATGTCTTATCAACCTAAAATATCGATTTTCTCCTGCTGAAACAGAAAATGGAAGTCAAGGGCCATTTTTTTTCACAGGCCATCAAGTGTTACACGGTAAATCCATTTCTAATCTCTATGCTTCTTATCCATCTTTATGAGAAATCCTGTTTTAATAAGGCAAGGTCGAAGAAGGCGCAAAATACGCATTCGACATCTTGCTTGCCGCGATAAGACACACACTTCTATCCCTTTTCAAGCCGACTTCTTGTACAGCTGTCCGGGTGAAGCCTGTCGGGGAAAGGAAAGAAAAAAAAAAAGATGGTCAGACACACTTATATAAAAAAAGACACCACCAGGGCTGGGCAGGTACCACATGAAGCTTACCTGGTGCTGCGGGAAGATCAACGTATCAGCGACCACGACATTCTCCCTCCGAGTCGCCGTGAAGACCACGACCTCGGCGATGTCGTCAGGAGTCAAAGGCTCCACACCCCTTTTTATATACCGTTAGCCCCATCGAAGTTTTGTTCCATCATAAATCACCGAGGAAGATACGATTGATACTCACTCGTAGACTTTGTCCGCCTTGGCCTTGTCTCCGTAGAACCGGACAACCGAGAATTCCTGCCAATCTTTATCAGCATATCCACATTCACATTCACATTCACACACTCTCTCTCTCTTTCTCTCTCTCTCTCTCTTTCAATCAGTCAGGAACATACCGTCTCGACCTGGCCAGGGTCAATCTCAATAACCCGAATCCGCGTAGAGATCAGCTCCTTCCGCAGCGCATCAGTAAAGCTACGGACCGCCGCCTTGGTCGCGCAGTAGATGCTACCCCCGGCATAGGGTTCCCGGCCGGCGATGGAGCCGATCATGATGACGTCGCCCGCACCGCCGTCGGGCCTCGTCTTGAAGATGGGCAGGACCGCCTGCGTCATGTTGATGAGGCCCGTCACGTTGGTGTCGAACATGACCTTGATGTCCTCCTCCGCGATCTCGGGGGCCTTGGCGACGCCCTTGACCAGGCCTCTGAGAAATGAGCAGGTTAGACACACAACTTATCCCCTTTCCTCTTTTCTCCCATCATCATCATCATCATCATCATCATCACATGTGAGGATAAGGGGGGGGGGGGTAAATTGGGGGACCTTACGCATTGTTCACAAGCACGTCAATCCCCCTCCACTCCTCCGGCAGCCCGGCCACCAGCCCTCTCACCTGCGCCGGATCGCTCACATCCAGCTTGACCGGCAGCACCTTCACACCCCCCTCGGTCTCCTTGTCGATGTCCGCCGCGATCTGCTGCAGCGTCTCCGCCCGGCGCGCCGTCAGGATGATCTTGAGCCCGTTCTTGGGCGCCGTCCGCGCGAACTCGAAGGCGCAGCTCTTGCCGATGCCGGACGACGCGCCCGTGATGAGGACCGTCTTGTCCTGGAGACGCCTGGCAGCAGCGGAGGAGGCCATGGTTCTTCTGAGGATGCTGGTGGTAGTGCTGGTGGTGCGATTAGCAGCGGTGCTGGCTGTGAGAGAAAGTGAGGGATGACGAGGCGAGAGGAGAAGACGCTGGATAGTGCGGGATGCTGTTCTCGCCTTGAGGAACATGTGATGGTTGATAATGTCTCTCTGTGTACGAAAGAATTGATCTTGTGACAGTTGTTGAAAAAAGACTCTTGGGAAAGAATTCACTACACTTTTTTTTCTTTTTTTTTTTCCGGTCACTGGAGATATTGCTCATAGCACGCCATCCGATATACGCCCGGCCATGTTCACCATGAACCCCGATAAGAGGAGGGGCATTGCAGTCCTGACACTACAGGGGCCGGAGCTACCCCTCACTTCAGTGGAGCCGGCACTGAGAATGTCCGATCTAGGGGCTCTACTTAAGTAAGCTTAGGGGGTCCCCAGGCAGTAGTAATTCGTGCCAGCCTGAGCAGTAACATCGGCAGTGAACAACAACCGTTTTGATTCACCCATCTCAATCGACAAGTATACATACTTTTCTGTACTCGGACAAATGCCTATGTGTCGCCTAGAAGAAGAACAGCAGCGACTCTTAAACTGTAAAGATGGAAATGCAGTCAGTGTGCAAGTCATAAAAACAAACGCCGACAATGCCTCCAGTCTAATAGTTTTCCCCCCTCCAGACGCCCACCAACATTTATACAACTGTCATTAATTTCTTTTGTTGAACAATTTTCCAGCCCGCGCGAATTATACAGTCTTCTTTGAAACCGGGCTTCGGGAATCATCACGATCAGGCTGACCGATCGGATGCATTTGAGCCCACCGATTCCTTCTCAGCGCGGCGGCGCTCGATCTCTTTTTGGACCTGCTGCTGTCTCTGCTCGGCAATCGACACCCTGCCGCGGCGGTAGGTCCCCATCGTGATGAGCACGCCGACACCTGCGACTATCGCACAAACCTTCATCGTCTCGACGAAGGAATCGTTGTACGTCTTGCGGATCACGGCAAGCTGGGCTTCGGTGAGGTCCGCCTCTGCGCCCTTCAGGTCCGCAAGGGCAGAGGGCGAGACGATTCCGACCAGATGTGTCCGCTGCTGAGCCGCAAGCACCGCCGAGGACATGGCGATCCCGATGCTTCCTCCGAGCATGCGGGACTGGGAGATGATACCCTGGGCGGGAGCTGACGAGGAGTTTGTTTAGCCTTGATATGCAAGCAATGGCCATCGGGTTGTTTACCACCAGTGGATTGGTTTTTTTTTTTTTTTTTTGTGTGTGTGTGTGTGTGTGTGGAAGGGGGGGAGGGGGGGAAGACACTTACCATGTTCGGGAATGGGCGACTCTATCGCCGTGAACATCGTCGCCGAGGATGTGATCATCCCATAGCCCAGTCCGATGAAGACCAGGAAACCGATGAATTTCGGCTCCACCTCTAGGGAGTCCGACACCGTCGTCTCCAGCGCGAGACCTAACATGACCATGGCTGTTGCGACGGTCATCGTCTCGCTCAGTCGATTTCGCTTCCTGCTGAACATGCCGGTGAGCGCGCTGCCGATACCAGTCCCGCCCAGCATGGGGAGCATCATGATGCCGGCCATGATGGGACTCTTCCCGTTGACGACCTGCAGGCGCAGGGGCACGGCGTAGAGCGTGGCCAGGTAGGCAAATCCGAGGAAGACAGTGTTCAGGGTCGACGCCGCAAAGACATGGTTTCGGAACAGGCCTAGAGGCATGGCTGCCATTTTCCGGGGCCAGACACGTTTGAACATAAATTCCCACCCAAGCAGAGCGACCCAGCAGATGATACCGGCGACGAGCGGACCGATAAAGAGCCCTCTTGCCCAGGGGTTTGTCTCCTCCACCTCCGTGCCGGCGTTCTGGAACGCGAAGGTGACGAGAACGGCGGCTGCGACGACCAGAAAGGACCCCAGAAAATCCATGTCCTTCCAGGACCGCTTGCGGATGGTAGGGAGCTGCTCTGCCTTCGGCCAGGCGAGGTAGAAGAGGATCATGGACACAAAACCAAGCGGGCCACTAAAAGAATCCAGTCAGCACGGGCTACACAGTAGCAGCAGCAGTGGTAGTAGCCCCAGGTCCAACCACCAAAAAAAAAAAAAAAAAAAAAAAAAAAAAGGCATGAAACTGACTTGATCCAGAATACCCATCGCCATGACACGTATTTCGTAAATACACCGCCGAGGACGGGACCGAGCACGCCACCGGTAGAGATAACCATTCCTATCAGAGGTGCGATGCTATTTGTGTGGTTCGGAGGGGTCAACTCGGGGAATATAATCATCGTCACTGAGAACCTAGCACAGAGTCAGTCTCATGTCAGCCCTGGTAGACGATAGTGGTGGACCTTGGGCTCTGCTCACAGGCCGGCGCCGCCAATGCCTTGAAAGGTTCGGCACGCAATGATGGAGTTCATATCCTGAGAGAAGCCACATCCGAGGGAGAATGCAAAGAAGAGAACAAAGGCTGCAATGAAGGCGTTACGTCTGCCAACAACATCGGCCATGCTGGCAAAGAGAACGGAGCACCCGAGAAAAGCTAGTGTATATGCCAGGGCGATCCAGTTGATATGCTCGAGGTCGTCAAAATCCGTACCGATGGTGTAGAGACTTGTGGCAACGATGGAGGCGTCCATCATGGCCATCAAGAGGCCAAGGCAGAGGCTGTGTTTTGGGGGGGGGGGGGAGGGTTGTTAGTCAGGCCAGAGATCAACACAGCTTGGCTGTCTTGAGGAGGGTTAAAGGGGGGGGGGGGTGTCAGCGGCGATGTTGACTTACCCAACACAGAGGAAGGCGAAGCGCCATGGTGGGATGGCAGACTCCCGAAACAGCAATTCTGATTCGAGCCGGGTGATCTGGTCTGCAGCATCGCCAGGCTTGCCCTCATGTTCCAGCTGTCTGCCGTGGGCTAAGGGCACATCTCGGAGGGCTACCATGCTGGCAGGCCCTTTTGCATTCGAAAGGGAAGGGGGGGAGGAGGGGAGGGTTGGTGAGGCGGAAGATGGCCAAGAGATCGTCAAGAGGTTCCAGGTTATATGGGAGAGTGTTGCACTGTGAAACAAGTCGAGGGGCGGGTCCGAGATGCGGTGCTGTGCGGTGCCGTACGGTGCGAGTGGGCGGCGGGTGGATGTGTCTCGAATCTCCTTTTATAAGTGAGACCTTCTCAGACGCGCCTCGAGGAAGCTTGCTGTCGTGCCTGTGCTCATCGGCGAGTTCAAGGCACCACTGGTGCAGCACAGGGACCTTGAAACTGGATCAGGTTCGGAGTCGGACTGATGAATCTCTCCTTGAGTCAGGTGGGGGTTTGGTCCCCCAGGAATTTGTTTGGTGTGAGAGAAAAGTACGAGAGAGAGAGACAGATGCACAGGGGGGATCTCTGAAAGGAACCTGTCGTTCTCGCTTTGGAGGTGGAGTGACGATATGACAGTTCACGAGGAGATGGTTGTTTGCAGTGCATGTGCCAGACTAAGCCCCAGCGCGCCTCTGCCCTCAAAAGATCCATGCCAAAGGGAAGGGAACGACAGGTCATCTTGCCACCTGCCAAACACATCCTATCTTCCAGCTTAGGTCCCGTTGTCATTCGTGAGTAGGGTTGGCAAGCACGACGGGAGGGAGGAGGGATGACGGTACAGGCTGACACAAAGAAGGACCTAAGGGAAGTGGGCAAGTTGTGTAAGAGCCCGGAAGTACACTCGTACCACATTCAAGGGCCTCCCTTCACATAAAGCACAAGGTCAAACACAGTCTGCGGGTACTGTGGTACAAGTGCTTTGGAAACTTGCAGTAACAAATCGCCTTCCTCCCAAGGAAAGAAAGGAAAAGGAAAGAGAGAAGAAAATGTTCATCCGAGTGCGCCTTCCAAGTGGTGTGAGAGTAAGAGAAACTAACCACTATGACGCTTACGCTTACTATGGTGTTTAGTGACTCGCGATGGCCCATCTGCACCCATCTCGCATAGCTCGCATTCTCGCACTCGCTTCTAGCAGCTGAGGCCAGGCTAACCTAGCCCTGATGGGCCCAAGAGACCACCTTGGCCCACACCCACCAACCGACACCCCCCCCCCCTCTTTTTTTTTCTTTTTCTTACTTTCCTTTTTTCCTCTTCTGTTCTTTCGTTTACCAAAACATGGATTTAGAGCCAATCAATGTCTACCATATCACTCGCTTCAGGTTTCTTCGCATCCATACAAGATCATGTTTCTACCCACAGCCAGAAAAAAATCAGTGAACCTCTCTCTCTCTCTCTCTCTCTCTCTGTGCCTGTCCAAAAGAAGACGGGGGAAAATGAAACCAAGAGACCCGTTTGTCACAGTCTAATTCACACAGTATCAAGTATTTTGTAGAACGACTGCACACACCACCGCCTTGCCTTTGCTGGCCCAAGAGTAAAAAGTATAGGATCGCCACTTGAAGGGGCCTGGCGCGATTTCGTGCTACCTCCTGCGCTGCGAGGTTCCGCGTGCCAACTGTGCGCTGCCGTCCAGGCAACTACACCAGAAACGTCGTGACCGCCCATCCTCACGGCCGTAACTTGGTCAGCCCCCCCCCCCCTCTCTCTCTTCCCGACTTGGCCAAACAAACGCCCAGTTCCCAGCTGAATAAAAAAAAAGTGTTCAGCTGAAGAGACATCGAGCTCTATCCCAGACGTGGCCTTTTTTCCACCCTTTCTGTGGAGATGTGCTGCACCAACAGAGAGGACCGTCATGATGGCTATACATCTCAGCTGAGTCGTTATCCTGGGGTGCCGCCTGTTTGTTCGACGGGCCCTCCTCGCGGGTGGCTTAAGATCCATATGAAGCATAACACATGTCCACTTAGCACGACTACCTGGGTTCATATCCGACGGGATGGGAAAGGGATCGTCAGAGTGATAGGCCACCATCTGCTAGAGGTCCCTGTTACTTGATATTGTTTCTGTCTATGTGCAAAATCGCCCATGCACTTGGTGCAGTCTCTGCCTCGAAGTCACAGGCTAGGGAAACATAGTCTGCCTTCCCCCTCTTCAGTGATTGAGCAAGATTGATATTAGATGACTTACAATTTGTAGTTCGAGACGCAGTACAGAGCACAATCTCGTCCCCCTTCGCGATGACAAGACTTGGATGGATCTGGGCATAGGTATTCTGCTATGTTCTAGCCAACTCAGATGTTCCTTTTCATGCCATTCAGAAAGTAAGGCCAATTTACCAAATGTCGTTCGGTGAACTACTCTCCACACCTCCGTACTCTTTGTCGGAATCATCGCAATGCGTGTCGGCCCTCTGAAGATATTCGGGAGGTCTGCTATCAATACATATGGCCGTATTAGAAGAGCTCTGGAGATTAAAACATTACTTATGGGCCCTTGACCTCAGTTGGATCTTTTCTAGCGATTATTCATTCATACATTATCATCAGCATGAGGAGGCTTTGACTCTATCGGACGAGGTCAGGTGTTCCTCCTCGACTGACAGGCATAACATTGTAGATATACACAAGCCATGATGTAACCATCGACACCTTGTCTAGTGAATCTCAAATTTTTTTGGGTCTCATGAGATTTTTCACTGACAAGTCCTGTTTCAACAGATTCACAGGCCAGCCACACTGTCTCTAACGGGCTTGCTTGCGTTTTCGATGGAGTTGCTCCCCAAGTCACACAGGCAATTATTGAATACAAATTATGGATAAGTATTTAGTAGGTAATTAATAGATCAACTGCTTGTGAAACTAAGTCAATTCAGTTATCCAGATATGAGTCCCGTCACTTGAGCCACGAGATCCGTAGACCCTCACCAGACTTCTACGCCAGCTTCTAGAAGAAAGAAACATGGACACTCGGTACGTATTTTATCATACGTTTTCTCTAAATAATCCAAGTTCCAGTGCTTCTCAACTCTGCACACATCTCCGACCAAGTCCATCCGTCAACAGGCTTTATTATCGGCACGTATCGAATACGCCCCGTGTGTTGATCCGCTGCCAAACAATGGCCCGGTTCAAATTTTAATCTCAACATGATCCTGGAAGTATGGAAATGAGAGGTGATATAAGATAGTAATGATTCCATTCTCTACCGGACGTTTATGAGATTGCAAAGAAAGTCTGTTCCACCACTCATTCAAGGTCTATTTGAGGCGCTGTGCTGGCTCACAGCAAGTCCATGCTTCGATAGCCTGGCCTCTCTTGAGGACTCTGCTCAGGTCAAAATTCAACACTCATTTTAAGTTGTAGATAATGAGAATCTAGCTTTAAAATTTCCTTGAGCCCCCTCAAGCCTTTTGTGAGCTCTTGAGGATATAGGCTGGCCCTGCTCAACCCCGGACACAGGTGATCACACACATCCATAGACGGTTGACAGCCGTGGAGATAGGTGTGCCATGATGTTAGTCCCGTGGCCAGTAGAACAGCGAGCATGAAATAGTGGCCTCGACTCTCCTTCAGGGCATTTTTTTTGGTATAATATATGGGGCACCTGTGGGTTCGTCCAAATTCCAGGCCAACTGTAACCGAGTCCCACGAACGCGGCCGACCACACTCGTGGTGCCCAGTGAAAGATCTGGGGCTTAACACAGTAATACGAGGTAGATTTGAGTCCTTGTATGAATTATGTTCCTCTACCAGGTTTTCTAAAAGCTGAGTATATCAATTTTCCCTGGCAGGCTGCAGCATTGGGCCAAGAGAGACATCAACTACGTTGCTAGAATAGCCTCAAATAAGTTGACCTTGACTTCGATCATCTAGCCGGTAAATTCCATCGGAGTGGAAACATTGCATATTATCAATAGCCCGTAGCGAGAGCAATGACACCATTCGCCCTGGTTTAAGGCGAAAGTATATGCTTACATCTGGTCTCTCCTCGCCTAGGACCAACAACAGGAGAAAACTACATCCAGCCGACAGATCAATACTGCATGATGGCTCTATCTAGAAATTCATAAAGCAGTCATCGTCAGAGTCTGCAGGCCTCATCCGTTGCAGGCGCCGCACAGTCCAGCGGCAGCCCTCCAACTTTCAAGTACCGGCATGACAGGGCTACCTCCTCACAAGCAAAGCTCAGGGTATTACAACCTCACTTTAGAATGCAGCACTGGAACAAGGTGCTGTGGCAAATTTCGCCAAAAAAAAAAAAAAAGGATGCAGGAGGGGTCTCAGCCGATCCTCTTCTGCAGACATTTTGTGTAACATCTACAGATGTTGCTCTGCCACACATGTACGAACACAGCAGGGAGGGAGAGTCTTCTCCGCATTTTGGTCATCGAGTCGCTCTCATCACGACCCCATCCCGCTATGCAAGCCTCTAGACACCGTCGTATGTATGTATGCTGCACCCCAGAAAAGACGACGCTGCCATGTGATGACATCTGCAACCCTAAACTTCTTTTGGATGAGGGAGAGAGAAAAGGTGTGTTGCACCGGTGCCCCCCCTCAAGCCTTATTATAGACGGGAAAGAAAGTTTCGGTTCCGATACTACATCGAGTGTACGGTCACCATATTCCCCCCCCCCCCCGTCGTCCTCCCCCCCAAATAAAGCTCACGGCCACCACAGAAAATAATATAATGGGACCGATCGAAATGACTCGTCAGAGAGCGCAAGGCAAGTTAAAGGCTTCAGGGCCGAAGGGCCTTAAGCACCTCGACTCCGGATTATTATGCGCTCCTCTCATATACCTCTGCAGCAAGCTCCGTCGCCCGCCCGCCCGCCTACCCCCGGTCTTGATCATGAACGAATTCTTCCCCCACCCTCATTCCCGAGGCCCCGGCTTTCTTCCCGCCGAACGGACCGACTTTCACAGCAAATGGGGAGGAGAGGAGAGACACACCAAGCTCTTCTGGGCAGCTATGTCGACTTTGGTCACCTTACCATATGATATCTCGGAAAGATCAGCTGGCCCAGCCCTTCCTCTTCGTCGCCCCCCCTCCCCCCCTTTTTTTCTCCTCTCTCCTCTTTCACACAATGAATGCCGATGTTGCAGGACGAAGAGAAATTTGAACAATATCCTCTTCCGTTATGTTACACATTGTGGTAACTATGTAATGGAAAGATCAGTCTCAGGTTTTCTGTCGAACATCAGGTCCAGGAACAACAACAAGGCTGCACCTCTGTGAGCAGGGTTGCGCAAAGGTAATAGAAGGCTCGGAAAAGACGGTATTTTCTATTTCTGAGCTAATCATACGAAGCCAGCCACGACATCTGTTGGGAAAGACCAAGTCCCTGTTCCAGTACGAAGAGAATCTGTGCTATTAGAGGGAGTGAACCTGATGCCTGTAGGAGTACATTATATAGTACTTAGATTGGGGCTGTGATGCTCAAGCACAGTTTTCAATTCTCCGAGGTCAATGTTGCTGCATTCTTTTCTTGTTTCTGGCCTATGTCGAGTCCTTGGCTACGGCCGGATTTCTCTTGTTGCTTTGCTACCCTTCAAAAACCGTTGCAATGTGATGTGATTCTAGAATACCCTCCCTTTGTTGATGGAGGGAAGGAAGCCCATGCTTGCTGATCTCAATGCGTTTTTTTTGCTGTATTGCTCCCAGTGAATATTGGACACGGTAAAGTGAATGAACAGTCAATCCAGGTAAAGTACTTAGCACAGTAAGTATATGAAGGTACTGGGAAAACACTATATTCAGATGGGTCAGACTAGAATTGATTGCTAACTCGGTAAATACAAAATATATACTGTTTTTATGGCAGGGACTCGAAGAGCTCACCACCTGGTTGCCTTCTAGCATTTGGTCAGTCAAAGAGGAGAGCCCAATTCTTCGGCCCCCCCCCCCCCCACCCAACCCCCCTCTCCTCTTCTGTTCTTCCCACATCTGCTAACAAAAGTCAAAAGTTGCACCAGTAGGTACTGTTACACATAGAGTAGATCACGTGATGCCACACAGGCAGCGGTCCCAGCAGCCCCCCGGCGACCTAACGGCGGATCGCGCAGCCCGGACCGCCTCACCGGCACTACAGAACAACATTGCAAGGACTGAAGGCACGGATACCCCAGATCCTTATACCCGGAGGAGGGAAGGGATCCACTGTCTATGAGGGAAGAAGAAGGAGGGGGGGGTGCACTCGTAGTGGAGCATCGTGCGGGAAGGGGGAAAAAAGGTTTGAGGAGGAGGAACTTTGGAGGAGACGGTGAACTGGGGCGCGCCCCCTTGTCAAGAGAGGGAGAGGAGGGGTTTCTGAGACCTTGCGCCTGACATATCGCGACGGGCCGTCTCTCCATATTGCTCTCCTGTGGAGAAAGTACAGAAAAGGGAAGAGAGAAAAAACTGATACTCCTACGCAACCCTGGTACGCATTTTTTCCCACAGGCGCCAATCGTATCGCTACCGTGGTCTTTTGCGCTGGTCCCACCACTCATAAGTACGGATGCGTTCCGCTATCACATTTTTTCTTTTGGCTTTCTTGTTACACACCCTCCTCCTCTCTGCTGCCGGGTCCCGTGCCTGTTCCTGACCCGACGATGAATCCACCAAAGAATGGGTACTAAGGGGCATGTAATGCATGACGGGGCTAGTTTGGTCTCGTTGGCAGGCTGGGCATCAATGCTCTCCTCCTCCTCCTCCTCCTCCCCTCCCCCCCGCCTTCTCCCCCCTCCTCTCTCTCTCTCTCCCCCCTCTTCCTCCTGTCCGCTGCCAGTGGAGACTCCGAAGCGAGGAGGAGGAAGAGGAGCCTTGGTACTCTTTAGCTTGACTCTACTTACTACAGCAGGTTACATAGTAGTACTTTCACACCCATCTCCACATTTCATTGCCCAGGACTAACACGGCCCGAAGACGCCTTGCGATGGTGGTCGAAAGCCCCGCAGTAAAGTAATACCTGACGGAGAACGCCTTTCTTTGGCCCCCCTTCCTCCCTTCTACCCCCCCTCCCCCTCCCCATGATCATCTTCCCCAGAAAAGAAAGACATATATCAATCGTTAGCATGGGAAGGTGGGATGCGTGGAAAGGAGATGGGGGCTAAAAAAGTGTCACCTGGTCTCTTGAATATGCCTCAAGTCTCTCTCTATGTGTGTATCATGCACCCTACACGCTGGATGTCACCGTGACACCCAACCATGATACCCTTTGACAAGATCGAATAGGTATCTCCAGAGAGAGAGAGACTGTGTGTGTGTGTGTGTGGTGGGGACCCTGGGTATTGATCTGCACAGAATCACACTCTTTCCTAGAGCAGACTTTGGTCGGTCTAGAAGAGTGGCGAGAATCATCTCGAACGCTCGTCATCGCAAGTGATCTGCTCTGCCAAGGGCCAACTGGGCCCGCGGACAGGATGAACTGGGATCAGTAAGGTCATGTAGAGGAGAAAAGAGGAGCAGGGGGGAAAAGGCAGAGAGCAGAAGAGAGGGGGGGGGGGGGAGCATGAATGTGCGTCCTGAAGGCCTATACAACTAAAACCTACCCAGCAGGTATCCCGTTAAGGCGCCGGGAATATTCTGGAGCCCCTCTCATCAAACTTGTGTACTTATGCCTCTCTCTCTCTGTGTCCTTCTCTCTCGCCAGCCAATCACCAATCAGCCCTTTTCTCTACCAAGGCGGCTAGCTGCATTTGTGGTACTCCCCCGACACCACACTGATATATCACATGTCACAGACGAAGAAAACGACATGACAAGTATACTAAGTAATCATGGCCGCCTTTCCCAACATCCGACCCAGATGCACAGTTCGTGTTCGGGCCGATGGACACAATCACAGCGAGGATGTGTGTGTAATTATTCTCTTGTGTCACCTACATTCATTATGTGTATGTCATATATCAGAAGAAACAGAAAAGAAAAACAGGAATAAAAATCCCTCCACACATAAGTCAAGTCGGCTGCCGATATGCCGAGCAAGCCTAAGTATTCTTGTTTCGGCCTGTCTACCGATTACTGCCCATCATGCGTGATTATGGTTGTATAACAAGTTACTATAAGTCCGTCTGACTGCCTATATGTCTCTATGTTCATCCACCCCCATCTCCTCCATCGGAACAGGACCAGAAGGGGTACCTGTCCCCCGATAGGCTGAACACCCTCTGAGCTTTCCCCATGGGGAATGTCCGGTGTGTGTGTGTGTGTGTGTGTGTGTGTGCCATATATGTGTGTGACGCTTGTGCGATGCGCGTGTTCCTATCGGACCTGCATCTCCCATGTCTTTGAGGGGGAGAGAGGGGGGGGGGGTTATGTGTTTCTCGAGTTGGTTTAGCCCAGAAGAAAAACGCACCACGCAGATCGATCGGGCTCTTGTGCTGTAACAATACAGGGGCCTCTCTCCCCCTCCTCTTTGTCAAAAAAAGATGAATGGGTGCATGTGACGTGGCTGGAATTTTGAAGGAGGAGAAGAGAATGAGGAGAAGAGAATGAGGAGAAGAGAATGAGGAGAAGAGAAGGAGGAGGAGGAGAAGGAGAAGGAGAAGGAGAAGGAGAAGGGGTGATCCATACCACCACACCACCTCCCAAGGCTCCTTTCTCTCCCCCTCCCTCCCTCCGCTCAACTCGTCTCATGTGCCTGCTGTTTACAGTTCTTGACTCGCGGAAAAGGCATGAACGGCTTATTCCGAACGAGCGAAGAGGAGAAGGGGGGGGGGGGAAGGGCCGTAACCGGTTTCAACCCTGTTTTTTTGGGTTCTTTTTCTCTCTTTATTTCTCTTTTCAATTCGCTACCAGAGCCTTATTCGGCGGAACCTTGGAAACTAAGTAAGCACCGTGGGATGGGTAGACAAGCCAGATTTTCTTTTGTTAATCCATCCATCCCACCCGTCTTCTTCTTCCCCGGACTTGTGTCCCGCTTGTGTAAAAGACTTTGAAAAGAAGAGAATACCAAGAGTATGTGAGAGTGTGTAAGAGAGAGAGAAGGGCAAATAATCTCCAAACCCAAGGAATTTTCAGAGGGGGAGGCTTTCTTTTTCCCTTTTTTTCTTTCTTTCTTTTTTTTTTGTTTTCTTTTCTTCAAGGGGGGGTAACTTCGTCAGGTCATGAATACTTGGTGTCCTCCTCACAAGACAAGGGCACATATACACACACCACCACAAGGAAAACCAGTCCCGTAGCTCCCGTCAGTACCAGAGAAGAAGAAAAAAAGAAGAAGAACAATCATAAGCCACCAAAGAAAAGAGACAAATGTCAATTTGGGGTAATGGTGGTGGTGGGGAAGAAAGTAAAAAACAAAATAATAATAAAAATACAAGGCTGCGTTTCGTCGTTTCTCAACACACACACACACACACACACACACACACACACATACACACAGACATACACACCATCCAGTTCCACCCATGCATTCCACTCTTAGTGCACAAACCCATAACCAGCAGCCTCCAGTGTGCCAGGGTGTCCAGTGGTTGTGGCCGTCAGCAGGTTGTAGTCCAGGGGGATGCCACCCATCCCGCCATCTGCCGGCACCGCCGGGTACGGGTCAAGGCCCAGCTCCTCCGCAGCCTGGGATGTCCAGTACATGCCCTCTGGGTCTAGCAGCATCCCCTGCTGGTCTAGCATGCCCATCATAGACACACCCTCGGGCCCGTCCAGCCCGATAGGCGACATCAGCTGGTCGCCAGGCTGTGGTGGGGGAGCAGGAGGAGACGTAGCGAAGAGCCCGCTGATGTCCTGATGATGATGATGATGAGGATGAGGATTATGGTGTTGGGACAGGAAGCTCTGCAGCGAGGTCGCGCTGAGGGGTGTCTCGGCGGCCTCCCCTCGTCCTCCTCCTCCTCCCCCCCCACGCGTCTGCGCGATGGTCCGGCTCGCCTCGTACATGCGCGTGACGACCTCGCGGCTGCGGCGCGCGGCCAGCGACCAGTCCTCCATGGCCTCGAGCAGCTCGATGATGGTGTCGATCTGCTTGTGCCAGTCCGGCACGCGCGGGCTGTCCCACTGCCAAAAGACAGACACGAGCGGCACCATGGCCGCCTGGTAGAGGAACCACGCCGCGTTCCACCCGGACATCTGGTTGCGGCTCCACTCGCGCGCGATGTCGTCCACCGTGTGCTTGGCGAGCTCGCGGCACATCTCCACGGCGGCGATGTCCGCCTCGGTCGCCGACGTCGCGTTGCTGCTCGCCAGGCTGAGGAGCACGGGCCGGTGGATGAGCATGCGCAGGTTCTGGTACCGCCACTTGATGATGCACCGCGCGATGTAAAGGGGCTCGGCGCACGGGTCCGTCGTCCTGAGCAGCCAGGGCAGGCTGCTGTACCAGCCGACGAGCTGCCCGTCCAGGCTGTGGCGGTCGTCCGTGGTGAGGAGCGGCGCCACGGCGAGCATGTCCTGGATCGAGGTCGCGATCTTGCAGAACTTGATGTTCTCCACCAGCGGCAGGATCCCTGCGTGCTGCGACGAGTCCCGCGACGTGTTGACCCCAAACTCGGGCGCGCGGATGTTCACAGCCGGGCCCCAGCGCCCAAAGGACGGGCGCCCCATCGTGGTGGTCGCCCACGTGTCCAGGCAGAAGAGGCTCCACCACGTGCGCCTTCGCGTCTCGGCAGCGGCCACGTCGTTGGTGCTCTGGGCCAGGCTCTCCCTGTGCAGGCCCAGGGCGCTTGCCATCCTGATGGTGCCTCCCAGCACGGCATTGGCCATGTTCGGCCTGTTGATGTAGTGCAGGTAGTAGCCGCCGGCGATGGCGAGCGCCTGTACCGTCTCGATGTGGCTGCTCCCCAGGGCGTCGAGCGGCAGGTGCTCCATGGCCCGGTTGTAGTAGTTGATGTGGTTGTGGTCGTCGGATTTCATGGCCACGATGCTGCCCATGGCGAAGACCATGTTGAGGAGCGCGAGCCAGGGCGCGTCGAACCGCTGTCCCTCCAGGTAGTCGGCCCGGAACGAGGTCTCGTCCAGCATCGGGATGAACACGTGGATCCTCTTGAAGTAGGCATCAATCAGCGTCTGTCCCTTCCAGGACCACGGGATCCGCTGCGGGTCCTTCTGGGCGCTCGGCTTGCTGGTGCGGGCCGCAGGGAAGCTGTGTGGCACCTCCGAGGTGCTCAGCGGCGCGCTCAGGGCGCTCCTCAGCTGGGGCTGGACCTTGAGCATGACCATCAGGGCCGCCTTGATCGACGACGCTCCCAGGTACGACGTCTGACGGTCGACAGACAGAGATAGGGCGTTCACGTCGTCTGCCTCTGCCGGGATGGGGTCTCTCCCTCTTCTCTCCTCATCCCACTCTGTGTTCCTGGCAGGCAGCTGTTCCAGCCCGCAGAGGCTCTCGGTAGAGGACGGACAGATGGGTGAGTCCAGGTCGCCGCCGCCGGGGAGCGGTGATGTGAGTGGTGGTGAGGGCAGACCTCCCGAGGCCTCGTTGCCTGGTCGGTCCAGGAGGCTGAGCAGGTCGTTCCGAGAGAGTGGCAGAAGCGCCTGGACGTCGTGGTTGGGATACAGCCGCTTCAGAACAGACCGGCACTCCTCCAGAGACTGAGACAGCGCCTCCAGGGTCCTGTGTGTCAGTCACGATTAGTGTCACCAGCCGAGAGCAGCCGCCATGGGAGATAGGCACCAAGGAAGGAGGAGGTCTGTCTTCGACGACTTACTTCCTGGACGGGATCACTCTCTGGCGGTGCTTGTCGTAGAAGCACCGCTTAGGAGCGCGGCTGGAGAGACATTGACCGCAGGGCTGCTGTCCATCGCATCGGCTGAAGGGAGGGCGAGGAGTGCACAGTCAATTTTCAAAAAGTTCCAGACGCTTCGTCATTGGGCCAAGATATATAAAAACTCACATCTTGCGGCGCTTGCACTCGGCACATGCATGTGGTGTTGTTATCCTCTTGGCCGTTGTGCTGGTTGTGGTCTTTGGGTTCTCCTGCGGTTCCGTGGCCGGCTTCCTAGGGGTGACACCCTGGAATGTATGAAACATGCCGCCCTGCGAGGCAATTGTGATTGTTGGTGCCATATTGTGTGTATGTGTGTCGGTGTATGTGTGTCGGTGTATGTGTGTACACGGTCTCAAAGAAAAAATGACGATGACCATAAAGATGTAGACAGGAAAGAAAAAAGAAGGAAAAAAAAAGGCTAGCCTAAGAAGACGTCGCCTTGGATAATGTAGCACATATACAGTGATAATATGAGAACAGTATAGTATAGTATGTATGTATGTATGTACAAGAATGGCCCCTTCTTGAGATGAATTCTGGGGTATCGATAAACTTCACATCAAGGGGGGGTTGTCTTCTCATCAAGAAGGGATCATCCGAGTTCCAGACCGACAAGAGACGAGGATGGGGACTAAGGAATGAATATATTTATACACACACACACATACATATACATATACATAGACATATATATATATTGCCACACTCACTGCATGCAAGCAGATGTGTTGATGGCCCACCTGGGGTTGCAGGTTATGGGACTCTGGGTAGGAAATGTGACCATCTTAGTTTATCGACAGACTGGCAGCCTGCGAAGGGGGGGGGGTATATGAGGACATGTGGACCTTCTCGATGCTTCACTGCAAGGGTAGGACGCAAGAAGAAGTAGAGATGAGGTGGGTACAACAAGAAAAAGCCCACGCATATTGGTCGGTTACCCTGAAAATGGGTGGGTGTAGTGTAGCCTCGGAGGTGGGAAGGGAGGGGAGGGGGTGGATGATGGGCAGAGAGCCACATGCACTACTGGTCAATGCCGGGGCGGCGAGACCTTTTGGCGAGGCAAAACATTGACGAGGGCCAACGGAAAAAGCAAGTAGTACGTAGTAGTAGAAGAGGGAGGGGAAGGGGAGGGGCTTAGGAGCCGTTCGAAATAAACAGCTCGACCAAAGAATTGAATCGCATGACAGGACCTAACAAACCGAAGTTAAAATGACCAGCCCACAGGAGGATTGTATCCCAGAATTTGTCCCTGCGAGCTGAACACTTGACAGCTGCGTCAATTCAGGGGGCCTTTAGAGAGGCCAGTCTTCAAAGTAATTTGATGTTGCTCTCATGAAGAAGCAGAGGCCACTCAAAAGGTAAAGTTGACAGCAGAGGCAAAAGCCTCGAACAGCCAGACCCCAAAGTAGGATGAGGAGAGGTATGGAGAAACCTGTAGCGTGTGGATCAGAGGGGGAAAAAACAAGAGACGAAAAAGAATAATAATAATAACAATAATCATAATAATAATAGCCGCAAAAAAAAAAGACACAAGTCGTATACCTCACAGGTTCTGGCCAGCCGTGACGATCGTCAGGTACTCCGTGCACAACAGCCAAGAGACGGGGTGCAGAGAGAGGACCATGCAGCTAACCGATTGTACTGCATAGTACCTCGAATGTATCGGCTTGAAGGTCCAGAAAGCCTTGAAAACCGGGGGCTAAGCCCGCAGGCCAGGGCCAGGTGACGATATGTCGGCCGGCAAAGCGAAAACCCTGGTGTTGATCCGTCAAGGGTTGAGTGAGGGGGATCAACGAGAGGAGGAGCTCCAGATGTACGTGTGTGCGCATCCTCCTCGCTTGAGGGGGGAAAAAGGGGGGGGGGGGCGGAATTGGAGGGAGGGGGGGGGGGGGGGGGGGGGGGGGGGGGGGGGGGGGGGGGGGGGGGGGGGGGGGGGGGGGGGGG
>JACWQW010000213.1:0-26532 GCA_014849355.1 Cryphonectria radicalis
AATTTCACTTTTAAAAATTTTACAACCCTCCCTCCCCCCCGCCCCACCCCAATTAAAAAGAATAAAAAAAACTACCATCCCCCCCCCCCCTAAGGTTGCTTGATCAAGGCGCAAACCTGATGAGAGAGAGAGAGAGAGAGAGAGAGAGAAAGAGAGAGAAAGAGAGAGAGAGAGCCTTGCAGGTCAAAAGTCTAGGCACATGATTCATGCCAGGCGCTTTCGCTTGCGGTCGTCATCGCCTCGAGGGTCGCTATCATCATCATTGTTTAGGATGTGTGCCATGCTGCCCCGGCGCGTTGGGGGTGCGGAGCTGTCGTGCTGAAAGATGCTCCTCCGCTGGATGGCCCGGTCCCACTGGAAGCTGTCCAGCTGCTTGAAGGTCTCGCCGTTGGAATACCCAGGCGCCTGGGGCGGCGGAGGACTGGCGGGCCTGGAGTGAGGGTGTGAGGGCTGGGACGGGAAGGCATAATGGGACAGCGATTCGCGGAGGCGGTCATCATTGGGGCCGAGGTGACTGGGCGACGAGGGCAGATGGCTCGAAGGAGGACCTGAGGCGTAGGGCGCAGGCGGCTGAGGTCGCCAGGTATCGTGTACACGTATATCGGCTGAGGTGTGCCGTCGCAACAGGCTGCTCGGGGGCGGCTCGATGGCTGACAGCGGAGGCCCAGGCGGTGGTGGGGGGTTGGGCCGCAATGTGGACGGCGAGGACTGCGCGGTAGAGTTGTTGCCCTGGTTCCCGCCACTGCCGCCTCCGATCGAGCCATATGGTCGCTTTGTGGTGATGGAGAGGTTGGACGGGACCTGTGGCCTGTAGTCGTACGGCGCACGGGGCTGTGGAGGGGCCAGGCTAGATCTCCGCTGGTCGTCCTGGGGGAACTGCCGTGGCGAGACAGGAGCATTGTCCACGCCGCCGAAATAGGACCGACGGTCGAAATACGCTGCCTCATGGGGCTCCTCCAGGCCACGGATGACCTCAAGCTGGCGCGAGACCTCGCTGTTCAGCGCGTATGCTATCATAAGAATTAGCCTCATCCCGATGATGATAGGGTCTCACATATATACGGGGGCCGGTAAGAAGGGGGAGGGTGAAAAGAAAGAAAAGAAAAAAAAAAAGCCTTACCATCCTTATACTGCGGGCTGTCGGGGCCCGAGTTCGACATCACGACCCTTACGAGCTCTTGGTTGATATGCAAGAGCCGGGTGACCGAGTCAAGAAGCGCCTGGTGCTTGATGTTCACAAACTGCGCGCTGGACTCGGACCGATCCAGCCTGTAGCTGAGCTCGTGCACGACTCGCTCCAGGTTGACGAGCCTCGGGTCAGCGCCGTCTGGTACGGGCGCCATGGGCTCGGCGGGCGTCCCAGGCTGTGACGACGGTGGTGGCGGCTTCTGCGGATGGTGCGTGAGGTTGTGGCGCGAGGCGCGGCGCTTGATCTCTCGCAGGCCGACCAGGTCGCCCCTCTTGAAGTTGTTCTGCCCGTGCTTGAACTCCCATAACGGGTGCTCTGAGCTTCCATTGTGGAACACGTCGCTCACTGCCAAGCCATCCAGTCAGTCAGTCAGTCAGTCAGTCAGTCAGTCAGCTGCTGCTGTGCGCCCCGTGCGCGCGAGAGCCTTTTGGTGATACTTACCCTTGTGGAAGCCATACATGTTAAGCTGCCGGACGAACGATGAGATGTTGGTATGCTTGAAATATTGCCTGGCAAGCCTATATCAGCCCGTCTGCCTCGTTATATCTCCCTCTGTCTCTCTGTCTCTGTCTCTGTCTCTCTCTCTCTATCCCTCTTTCAAGGATTACCCTGAGCAGTTTGCACATACGCAAGCACCTTGGAGAACTCGTTGCTGGGCGACATGACGAAGCTCTCCTCGGATGGGGACCACGAGATGAGGTGTGCTATGGTGGCGTCCTCGAGCATACTATGTGTACAACAACAGGTCAGCAACTTGAGACAGTTCCTTTTTTTTTCTTTTTTTCTTCTCTCTCTTCTCTCCTGGGGGCCCCGCGGGGGGGGGGGGGCAACAGGAGAATGGGGAACCGAGGTCGGGCTGCTCACTTGTAGAGCTTGTGTATAAAGGCAGTCTGCACGATCTTGGGCCCCTGGACCGCGGGGGCAGCAGGCGGCGGCGCGGCCATGGTCATGGCATTGGCGGGCACGAGGGCGTTATTGGTATTATTGTTTCTCATTTGATCAGATGCGCCGTTGGTGTCTAGGCCGGGGCTCTTGGTGGCGGCAGACGGAGGAGCAGACGAGCGGGTGGGAGTCGTGATGTCCATGGGATCGGGGTCTGGCGGGCCAGACATCTGGATGGTCGGGGTGAGGATGGGGACGGTACGCGGGGCCATCGGGTCGTCTTTGCTAAGCCCATCGCTCAGGGGCGTCCTGTGTGGGCTTCTCTCCATCACCTGTGCCATCTGTACCCGCACGCGAGGCAGCGCCGTCAGCATTGCCACAATAGATCTCTATCTGATCGGGGCGCGGAGGTAGGAGGAGGAACAAGGAAGTAGATCGACGATCTGGGGGAGAATAGGCCACCAGACGACACGAGCGACAACGAGCGAGGAGGAGGAGGGGGGGGTTGGGCAGGGACTGGGAGCCTATGACTGAGGGACAGGAGAGGGGGAGAAGGAAAGAGAGGGAGGGGAGAGGAGAGAGAGAGATTGGGTGTGGGGGGGGGGGGGAGCTGGGCTTCGGATGGCTTCCAGAAGGGGAGGAGGAGGTGGATGAGGAGGAGGGAAAAGGTTGCAGGCCTCTCTACACACCGCATTGCTCCTCTCGCGGGGGTGGACTGGACTGGACTGGACTGGGGGATTGGTCGTAGCAGCAGCAGCAACAGCAGCAGTAAGGCCTCGTCCCAGAGGGGGGTTGTCTTCCTTTGTTCGCGCAAGGGCGGCGTTCCAGCTTGCGATGTCCCGTCTGTGCCAGGAGCTTGATCCCAGAAACCGGTTCGAGAGAGGGGGAGAGACGTGGGTCGTACTCCCAATAGGGGCCCTTTTTTTCTCTCGAGTATCGAAGCTTTCCAAAGAAACTAAGGGCGGCAGGCTTGTGATATGCCACCCTGTCTTGGGGCTTGTAGGTTGGATATTGAATAGGGATCTCGCTACGGTGAGCGGAGATGGGGGTTGGGCGGAGCGGTGGATGTTCGCCGACCAGATCACAAATGTCGGTCGAGCCTCTTTCTCTCGGGTACCGATGCGGCGGTGCAGCCAACCAACCCTCGTTCAGCCTGTACAGTAGAGAGTCTCTCGGGTCCCGCAACACCCCCAATAAAATAAAATAAAAGAGAGATAAAAGGAAAAGAAATTAAAACAGAAAAAAAAGAAAAAAAGAAACAGGTAATAAATCAAAAAACCACCCCAGACTTTTTTCCCCTCTTTTTTGGGAGAGACTTATAAATTCACTATCCAATTGGATCTGGCCTATGTTGTGACCCGTTGCTGTGATTTTTGTTGTTGTATATGCGAAGACATTAGTGCAAGAGAAGAGCTTAGGGAGAGGTTGTGTCGTGTTGATGATAAGTCTTGGCTGGAGGACCAGAGCAGGAAGAGGAGGAAGAGGGGGGGGGGTGGGAAGAGAAGAAAGAAAGAAAAAAGGAGCTGGGCAATTTAGAAAGGCATGGACAACAGCACCCGAAAAGGCCCGCTTAAGGTCCACTAGGGGAAAAGAGAGAGAGAGAGAGGGGGGGGGGAAGAGTAATGGGGGAAGGAAGAGGAAGGGGAAGGGGGGGATTGCTACAAGGTAATCGGGTACTGTACTACTACTACTATGGTATCTATCTACAGACACATCTTGTACTATGTACCAGTGGGCAATAGGCGGGCATAGGTGGGTTCAGGTGGACAAGAGGTGGGCACCTCTGGTGGGGTGGGGGCTGCTGTAAGCTCCACCTGGGCGCGCTGGGGGGAAGGGGGGAAGGGGGGCCTGCACGCAGCCCTGCAGCCCAGGAGCTTAGCCTAGAGCCCAGACCCAGGAGCTAGGGTGCAGTGTGGGTATGGCCCGTCAGGTTGTCAGTGAGCAGTACAATTTGTACCCGAGTACTTCTACGTTTCTACGTACCACCACCACCACCACCACCACACTTTATCCAGAAACCCTCTCAAGTACATAGTAATTATGTATGATGATGGTTAATCTATGGTAATGGTACCTCCTCCCCCTTTCCCCCATGCATGCATGCCAGTAGCCTCTGTTTTGCAACACCTGAACAAGGAGGAACACACAGGAACAGGTATATATACTTTTTTTCCCTTTCTTTCTTTCTTTCTTTCTTCTTCTTTCTTCTCTACCTTGGATGGGGATTTTTTGGGAATGCATATCTTTCAGGGGGGGAAGGCACATTAGAGAGGGCATGGAAACAGATCCTACGACCTGACCTAACCTTAGCGTGTCCCTTTCACTGGCAGGAAAGGGCGAGGGCCACTCTGCACTTTACATCATCTCTTCTCTCTTTTGAGACCAGCCATAAAGAAATGGAATATGTCCTCTCCCATCTGAGCCCTGCTGTCGACAAGAGGCAACTGATCAACCTGAAGGGGGCTTTCGTGTCAGCTACTAATTCATCACCACCAATTACAATAATACAGTAAGACAAAACCATACCGGGTGACCGCCCCCGAAGGTGCTTCCTCTGCCGATCCAGATCCCCCTCCATCCCCCCCCCCCCCACCCAGAGCGCGTGTCGACGGCAAGATGATAAGGTTTCGCCAGTCCCAAACAGGACAGCAGCGCCATCCGGATTTCTCAATTGGGGCCCCAAGAACCGCACTACCATTCCAGCCGTACTACCATAGTAGTATTATACCACACGTTGTATACAGTAGTAGTAGTAGTAGTAGTAGTAGTGGTAGTCGTAGCAGTAGTAGTAGCAGTAGCAGTAGTAGTAGTAGTACCATCCATAGTACTAGCTACTTTCTGACCTCCCTTCCCCCCCCCCTTCCCTCTCCAAAAAAATACTTCTTTCTATGATCCAACCCTCACACTTCAGCCCTGCATCCTGCCGGGCTCCTGAGGCCTTCCTGACCACCGTCCACACCCACGGAGGAGACCTCCCTTCTCGAATCCAGACCAATCCGGCGAGGGGCCGGGGGGGGACGGACACTCATCAGGCCGACCGTGATCTGCAAGCTCGGATGTACGTGCCCGCAACGGTTCTGACAAATAACCTGCAGCAAAAGACAAGTACTACTTACCACCCCCAACTCTGGTTACTGGACGGAATACACTCCGCTCCTCTCTTTTCTTTTTTCTGAGCAAGAGTTGATGTGTTAGGTTCTCTGTCCATCTCACCTCTGCTACGGAGCGCGAGGTCTCGAAGGATGGGATGAGGAGGCAGGCAGTGTGTCACGACCGAGCCGGAAAGAAAAAAATACTAACTCTTGTTCCTCCAGCTCCCCTCCTCCTCCTCCTCCTCCTCCTCCTACTGTCGTGTACAGACAGAGTTACTCTCATGCAGCACCAGATGCTTCAGTCTCCAACCAGAATTGTTGATCAAGCCACCCAGGTACGACCAACATGACGCTAGATAATGACAGCAGGAGATTCCAAAGTTTCGCCCGTAGAATGAGACGAGGGACCGTTCTTTTTTTTTTCTTCTTTCCTTTCTCCAGAGTAAGGTAGGGGTGGAGGACATTCTCTCTAGATCCCCCGGACTCATGTGAACAAGGGTCAACATCTGGCGATCTCGATGTTGCTCTGCAACTATTGGAAAAAGAAGAAGAGAGGGAGGAGAGAGGGGTTGATAAGGCACACAGCTGCTTTCCTCCTCTCTCAGCTCCAAAGTACACTGCAGATACCGAGGTTCAGCCCTCGCTTCCAGCCCAACCAACCCCCCCCCCCCCCCAACTCGCCCACCAACCAACCAAACAGAGCCCCTCCCCCTCCCCCTTCCCCTCCCCCGGGGTTTTGACAAGCTTTCAGGCCCAACGCCCACTTCGTCTCTTTGGCCGAGGACGTGATTGCGTAAGCAATGGGGACAGAGAGAAGACGACACACCCGGGATCACTCCCGAGTGAAACTCTTTTGAAAGCCCGTTGGCCATGTCGTGCAGCTTCTTTCTGATGGCGTTGTTGGGCTGATGATGAGGAGTAGAAGAGCATTGAACCGACAAGACTATGAAGTTCCTCCAACCTGTTTCTTCAGCGACCTTCGTCCCCCGCCCCGCCCCTTTGCTGACATACAGGGAATAGATAGTCCTGAGAAACTGTTACTATCCTTATACGACATGTCAGGATGTACATTGACCTGGTGGTCTCTGCATGCACATATCCTCGAGAGAGGGGAAAGAAGAAGACAAACAATCCTTGGCGCCTTTTGTGGCTGAACGGTTTGTGCGCACGTGTCCTAGTTTCGGGATGGATGATCTCCCCTGACACACCGTTGCATGCTGGCGCAAAAGGTCTAAAAGAGAGAGAGAGGGGGGGGGGGGGGGAAGAAAGTTGCAACAAGCGAGCGAAGGCTCTAGGCGGGCGAGGTTTCATCTCATTTACTTACCTGTCAACGTGCACAACAGTCAGCAGCACCACCGGCCACAGGGTTCAAGCCTTTTTTTCTCTTTCTTCTTCTTCCCTATGTGTCCCCGTGTCGTCAGCCGAGAGAGGGGGGGGGGGGAGAAGGAGGGGTTTGCAGAGAGAGAGAGAGAGAGAGAGTTGTGTGATGTGTGACGCCTCACTTTTGTTGTGCTATGACTTATCCCCAGCTCACAGAACAAACTCTCGAAATTCAACCCCGCTGTAGTGCGTGCAGGTACAGATATGAATGTGACACTGACAACGGTCTGCTTCTCACATCACCTATCCTTTGTAATCCATCATCCCTTTTCTATTTGTCGGCTCTCAAAGCAACCACTTCTCATCCGCCCTCTCTCCTAGGGGGACCCCTTGACAACCCGCAATAGGCGGCGCCCCATCTTCCCCCCGTCCGGGACTCGAGGGCATCCTCCCGTGGTTGCCGTGCTGATCTGCCGCTGCGGGACGATCCCGCAGAGAACCCAAACCCAGCTGAGGATTGAACCCTCTCTCTCTCTCTCTCTTTAAACCACCCGAGTTATGTATCATTGCCATCTACAGGCCATGATGGTTTAACCCTTTTTTTTGGGGGGGGGGGGGAGCCCTTATAAAAAAGCTTTCTGGCGGCTGGTTGTTGGGCACCGAGATACAAGGCTGGAGGCTTGGTGGCGTTCTCTCGAGGCTTTTTTTTTTTTTTTTTTTGGTGTGTGTGTGTGCGCGCAAAGTTCACACCGAGGGGTGGCTTTTTTTTTATAAGTCCCCCCCCCCCATCTAACAATCATTCGCCAACTTTTTTTTTATACCGATTCCTAAAACTGTGCCAATAGAGGCACCTTTTTTCTTTCTTTTTTCTTTTTCCTTTCCCCAAAACGAAGAAAAGAAATGGGAAAGAGCGAGAAGAAGAAGGGGAAAGATCACATGTGGCCAAAGGACGCAGGCGACCGCTAATCCAACCTCGTTCCAACGAAGGAATAATTAGGCCTAAGAAAGACCGAGTTGCCTTTTTACCCTTTGGGTATCTCATTCGAGCCAGAGGAGCGCCCCTCCGGCGGTGTGGCATGCTGCTTGTTTCTGTTCGGGTCAATCCCAAGGGGGTTCTTGTTCAAGAATCTGGATAGGCCACGGGTATTGAGACCGTGCGTGGGAGGTGAGGTGGTCCCCGAGACATCTTGTACCTGACGGCATGGTTTCGAGGGCTTGGAGAAACAAGCACCGAGATTGTGTCGGTAGAATGGTTTTCGTCCTCGCCGACGATAAATAAAACAGAAAGAATTTTGCTACTCCAAATGTCTTTCCCAACATTATCCAACGTGTCTTGCGCAGCCAAAGCCACACTCCTCCTCCTCCTCCTCCTCCTCCTCACTCGAACTCGTCCATCCCGTTCACCCGTCTCTCGCCCACCTCGCGTATCTTCTCCCCCAGGATTGTCCGCCCATATCTCTCCGCCACCTTGCCCGCCGCCTCGATCATCCGGCCCGTGCGGTCGCGCATGAGCTCCACCATCTCGAGCGCGCGCATCCCCCGCTCCTCGCCCTCGCGGCATTCGCCCGCCAGCAGCTGCAGGAGCGTCTTGTCCATCTCCACCTCCAGCCTGGCCAGCGCCGACCGCTGCGCGTGCGTGCCCGACGTCGCCTCCACGAGGTCCGCCATCTGTGCCGCCTGGATCCCGCGGAGCATGAACTGCTGCTCGAGCTTGCGGGACTCCGAGGTGCCCGACTCGTCGACGTCCATGTCACCATCAGATTCCTCCTCGGCGGCGGCGGCGGCGGTGGTGGTGGTCTTGCGCTGCGGCTTGGGCGCGGCGGAGCTGAGCGGGATGGAGAACTCGAACTCGGAGAGGAGGGGACGGGGGAAGTAGGGGTACTGGTCGCCACCCTTGAGGATGATACAGTGGAATTTGTTGTCTGCCACCGCGACCGGGTAATAGCTCTCCTGCCTGCGCCCAGAGGCGAGGCGAGGCAAGAGCTTTGTGTCGAGGAGTGGGATCCACGATGCACGGGACGGTCGGCGCCAGTGGAGCAGAGTCAAGAGGGTACCGGTGCTGTCGTAGATGCATGGGTCCTGCTGAAACTTTAGTATCTCTGGTGTTGCAAAATGTCTGAGGGTCTTGCAGCGCGAGGATCGGGCTTACCCCATTGTCCGAGAAGAAGACACTCTTGACGGTGACGCCCTCGGGCAGGGCGACCAGGTCTGCGTTCTGGCAGATCTCGTCCCGCTTCACATTCTCGATGCTGTAGAGCAGCTTCGTCCGGCCATCTGCACCACAGGGCCCGTTGCCGACCGTCAGCACGTAGTCTCGCCAGCTGGCACAGCTGACCATGGGCGTGATCTTTGGCCTATACACCCGGTAAGGCAAGCCAAAGAGCGTGTACACACGGACATAGTCCGCAGATGTTGTCACCGTGATGAAGGATTCGCCCAGGGACATGGCGAGGACGGCCTCTCCCTTTGGCAGCTCCGTCCTCCAGTCACTGCGCTGTGTCCAGGTCTCGTGCGGCCGGTAGAATATGGATGCCGGCGTGTCCTCCTTGTCATCTTGCGTCGGCGGACAGGAAAACAATGTCCCGTTCTCATTGAGGCAGGCCTTGTCGTAGTTGAATGTGTCTGTGAAATGAAAGTCCCGGTGGAACTCGTGGTCGTAGAATTCCACCGTCACTGTGTTGTGCGAATCTTGATCGACCGTCCACACGAAACCGATCAAGTTCAGGCACAGATACTTCCTGTTGCCTCGCCAAGGGGTCGAGCCCGGTTGGAATGCTTCATGATACTGAGGCCGTAAGAGATTGGCACGCTTGTTTGGGTGATCGCCGAAGAGGTCGTCATCATCGGCGGGTCGCTTCTGGCCCAGAGTATAGCCAGCACCGTCATCGTCCACGACGAACCCGTCGTCTTCTTCTCCGAGACCATCGTCGAGGAGCGAGTCCAGATCATCCGTCAGCTCCGTGCGTGCTACCGGCGGGCGCGGTTTCAAGCCGTTGGCCAGCGGCCTACGAACGTTTGCCGAGACTTCTGACAAGGGGTCGTGGATGAAAGGCGCCGGCTGCTTTGGCATCTTGAGCAGTATAGAGAACTGATCCGAGATGAAGTCGGGGCAGATGTAGACTTCGCCTGCTGTTGTGGTGAAGGACAACAGGTTGTTGGTGGGATGCCACGCGAGATCCATCACGTCGGCGTACTCGTACCTCGCGATGATGGACTGATCCTTGGTCTGCCAGACGAGGATCTTTTTGTCCTTGGCCGCTGTTGCCAGCATGGCCCCGTTCGGCGACCAGGCAATGGCCGTGATATCTCCCTCATGTCCATTCTTGAAACTCCGCTGGTTCTCCCAGTCATCCTTGGAGACGACCTGGATATCTCTGATGGGTGTTGGCGCGGCAAATGCCCTCCCATCCGGGTGCCAGGCGACCACGGAGGAGGATTCGGAGTCCGTCTCGACCGCCCCGATCACACCGTCGACCTTCCTGATTAGCTCGGGTCCCTCGGGTGCGGTCATCGAGTAGATGTAGAGGACACCATCCGTGCAGGACAGGGTCAGCAGACTGCCTCTGGGGTCGAAGGCAACGTGTTTCGTGGGTCTGTTGTGCTCCTTGAGGATGAACAGCTTCGAGGTGTCCTCCGTGCCGACGACCTTGACGGTCAGCTCATCGCTGGCGACAGCACAGAGCCTCCCGTCTGGAGACAAGGCCACGTCGCGGACAGGCAGGTTGCAGCGCGTGAGGAACCGCTCGAATGTGTGCGTCTCGAGCGAGTAGAGGCTGACGGTGCCGTCTTCGGAGCCGACGATGAAGAAGTCGTTGTTAGCGACAACGCTGAGGTTCTGCTCCTGGCAATCGTCGATATTGATGGGCTCCCCGTCGTATCCCGTCTTGTACAGACGAATGGTGTTGTTGGATCCCACCGTCACCAGTTTCGTTCCATTTGGCGTATACGCGCAGTGTGTCGACCCCTGCAGATGGGCTGGGCGGCCGCGTACTTTCTGCCCAGCTGTGGCCATGGTGGTGACGATTTCGGTCTCAGTCACAGGCCGTTTCGTGTTCAATATGATATTGGATAGAGTCCTCAGAAAGTAATGATTTCTTGGGGCGGGGAGTTGACGTGATTCTTGGTAAGTGGTGATAATCCGCGTCGAGTTTGGGAGACGCGTCTTTGCCTGAACTCGACGCGACAGTTTGCGGCGGGGCCAATTAAGCTACAGGGGATCCACGTCGCGCACGACAGGGGCTCAACCCACTGAAGGCAGTAAAATTGTTGCCTACTTTAGCGGGAAGTCGAGGGCCAGCGAGTCAATGGCCCCCACTATCGCCAGGCACCCTCTGTCTAGATAGCCTCACCCAGCCAGCTGTCTTTTCTGCAGCGCATCAATCCAGTCATTTCCATACATATCATACCATTTTCAACCCTTTTTTTTTTCTCTCTTTCCTTTCCCGCCATTCCTGATTAGTGATCTCCAAGGACCTTTTCCTATGAGCTGCAACTATATCTTCCCTCTGCAGCCCACCTGATTCTCATTATTCTCTCGGACTCAAAAAGCTCTTTGCACCCTCAAAGGATTGCAGTGGCAGTTCTCTTTATCTTGGAGCTGCCACCTCGTCAGGCACCAGAAATACATAAGGCGACCACTCCCCAACAACAGCCTGACGATAGAGTCTGCCTCACTGGGCTTGTAAGGATACGGCTATTCAGTTCACAGACGGAACCTCGCAAGATGAACTCCTCAGACCCACGGCACTTCTTCGAGTCGGAGTGAGTACACCAGGCACCCTGACAAACCAGCGGCTGGGACAGCTTTCTGAACTGATTTCTGTGCAAAGCGCAGCTCAGAGCAACAGGGAGAGGCGTGATGCCAAATCAAAAAACAAGCATGGCACGCCTATCGCTCTCAGGTCAAAGATAGCAGCGGCAGCTCTGGACCCGAACTCGCCGTCCGACAGCGTCTTCATTGCCGAGTCTGCTGGCTCCGTGAGGAGAATCAACGTTGATGTACGCAGAATCCCAATCCCGTAGAGACAAGTCTTATATACTCACCATGACACTCTCTCTAACTTGGGCTCCAGACTGAGGACACCAACATAGCCTATCGCGGGCCATCCGCTCCTGTCACTTGCGTTGTGGTAGGCGGTCCGCACAATGAGACCGTATTTGCCGGGTCTTGGGATAAGAACGTCTGGTCCTGGAACATTGAGACGCGGCGGCCTGGAATTAAATTTGTTGGTCATTCGGACTTTGTGAAGGCTGTCGCCTGCGCCAAGATCAGCGAGAAGCATGTGCTTATCAGTGGCGGCGCCGACAAGAAGATTATTGTCTGGAATATTGCTACTGGATCCCGCCTTCACAGCTTGCAGGACCCCGTGACGAGCATGCTCGCTGTGCAGTCCCTGGCCATCGACCCCATCATGAGCTCAGGCGATGAGGTCGTCGTCGTCAGCGCTGGGAGTGACCCACATCTTCGGAGGTGGAAGGTCCGGCTGAGCGGCTGGGAGCAGCTCCTCGACGCGGCGCCGACAGCACCCAATGTAGAGAGGAGGGTGCTCTCTGTGCACGAGACGGGAGTGTACAAGGTCTTGTTCGACCGAGCTGGCGATGAGGTCGATCTGTGGACTGCCAGCGCGGACGGGACTGCTAGGTGCCTGTCCCGCGGCAGGGCTTTCACGACTGAAGACTGCCTAGAACATGGAGAGCACGTCCGCGCCGTGGCGGTGACGGAACAGTGGGTCATCACTGCCGGGAGGGACGAGGACTTGAAATGCTGGGACCGAACGTCTGGGGCGTTGTATTGCGCCCTAGAGGGCCACTACGACGAAGTGACGGATCTGGTCGTCCTCGAGAGGGGCAAGGGGCGTGATGAGAGGCTTGTGAGCGTCAGCATTGATGGCACAGTACGAGTCTGGCCGCTGGACAAGGCAGGGCTCGACGCCGCTGTGGAAGAGCAAGGCAAGCCCTCAACCAATGGAACTGGCATTGAGCCTGTCGGTGCAGAGGAGCCCAGCGGCATGCTCACTGCCGAGGAGGAAGCCGAACTGGCCGAGCTGATGGACGACTAGCTCGAAGGAGCGCGTTCAGCTGGCTGTCTTCCCAACCCTCGAAACATGAGGAAGGCCCCAATAGCAGACCTCACTCCTCCCATGCCTGTTTTCCCACCCACCCACCTCCGTTGGGCATCAACCAAGCTTCATCCGCCCGCGAAGCCCACGAAGATAATTCCAGCGGATCCGCCCAGCTGGTAAACTTGGTCGCAGTAGCTGGATCCTTTCAGGCCCTCAACGTGCTGAAAAGCCCGAAGAGGAATGGACTCGGCCTCTGGAGTTAGGACGGAAATATGCTAATCAACCAAGACCAACTGAAAAGTACCATTGCTCAGAGAACGAATGGTCTGCGTGAAGAACTGTTCCCCTATTTTCTGACCATCGCCGGCCGGCCGGAAGTGGACCTCGCTATTGCCGCTGGATTCAAGAGGGTATCGCTATGTCTAGCCCTGCTAACAGTGACACATGACATGGCATACCTTCATGGCCAGTCTTGCCAGTCCTGCCAGTGAACACGCGCCAGATGACTTGTCAGGAGAGACAGACGGCAGCATCAGAGTGCAAGAGGGCACACATAAGACCCATATCGTCACATCGTTTCAATAACACGGCACAGGATATTACAGACTTGCTTCTGACGGAACTACGGCATTAGCTGGCGCAATACTATGCCCAGGACAACGCAGGGGGAGTGCATGCAGGCAGCTCATTGCATCGCGCGGAACCTCATTAGAGTTTTACTGATCAACAAACGTCTGAACTTGTGCTCATCATCATCTCCACGAGACTCAGCTATACCACGACAATGGAATCAACTCGAGGCCTGGATGGCCAGGAGCTGTGAGGGAAGCCCAAAGGATTCTTCTTGGCCAGGTACCAGTGGATCCCCCTGCTGGGGTCTGTCTGGGGTGGGATCAGCAGTGGGGACCCCCGGATGTAAGCCTTCGTGGACCTCCTACATAAAATACTATGGAAATGTAATCAACTGCAACCTACTGTGTGGCACAGGCTACCAACTCTCATCAAGCCCTTCAGCCGCCTTGCATGGCTCTATCATTACAAGTCGTTTCAGCCCATGCAATGGCAGTCAACCAGGTGGACGGAGCCGCATTAGCGCAGCATGTGGCGTTGCGGCGGCGATCCTGCGTCTTGAGTGGTGTGAAACAAAATCTCTCTCTGTGGCCTCTCGACACTCGACACGAACACGAAGGAAAAGGAATAACACAGCGGACCACGCGACCCTGGGATCACACACACACACACACACACACACACGTTGGCTGCCCAAAGGTCATCACGGAACGATTACTGTCCATCGAGGGTGTCTTTTCCCCCAGCCTTCGGGTCGAGGCAGTCATTGATTGGCCGACGTGATGCAGGAATTACGGGTCGATACATGTCGAACAACTGATCGTCGCCTCGTCCTACCATTGTTGGCTCAACGTTACTCTTCCTTCCGATCACAACTCGCGTACCCTGTCGGCTGTTCTCGTCGACTTTCGCGAACATGCTTCGGTCGTCGGGTTCGAGTCGTATCCTTGACCAGGGGCGTTGGCCTTCCGCGCCTTGGCCCTTCTCGCCCGCGTCTTCGCCCGCGATTGGTAACACGTCCGTCAGGAGGCAAGCCACAAGTGTCGAGAAGGCTTACCTGTCACTGGGCCTCCACGAGCCAGGCTAGTATTTGCCGGCTGGCTGGGAGGCTGCAGCAGCGGCATCTTGAGAACTAATGTAGTGCTCCCAAGGTCCGCCGCTGGCCGAGCCGATACCTGTATCAGCTCGCTTACAGACTTTTTTTCCCCTTCTCCCCCCTTCTCACCGATTGAGCACCGCCCTTACAGTATCGAGGCATGCATCAAGTACGACTACTGGTCGGGGACGTGTCAGAACGAACTACTGCATGGCGCTGGGTGATTTTAGTATAATCGTTCGATGCGAGTACGCGCGAGAGTATCTTACCAAGTTAACCCTGTGCCTGGGCGGCTTGTGACTCGAGAAGAGCCTTTCTGGAAAAGTCTATCACTCTCACGTTCCTAGATTGGGACCTGGAGCAAACGGTGCCGCTGAATCAGCGCAGAGACGCTTGGATTTATGCAGCTCTTGGAGTGAGCCAGCCAGCCAGCCAGCCAGCGAGCCAGCCAGCCATGCATCTCCGAGGTGCTCAGATGCTTGCTCTGTCTTGCTCATTGGCCACAGAAGGATGACGAGCGCTATCCAAAGTCCATAACCCCGGATGCTGCCGAGTGTCGTATTGGGAGGACTGGGCCGCTAGATTGATCTCGACGACGGGTGCCAGCTCGTCGGGAAGCGCATGGCGTTAGTCTGGGCGCATCGTCCAACACCTTTTGGTTTCTCCGTGGCGCCTACAGGTCTAGGTAGAACCAACGAAGTATGGCTATTCATTGCCCAGCTCTCTCCTCCTCTCTGGTCTGCGTCGGATCGCCGCTCGCTATCTGTCGCACACCCCCAAGATCCAGAGCTGTCCCGAAGTGGCCCAAAGGAAAGTCAGGTAGGACGGACGATAATTTCTCGCCCGTTAATTCTTTCTCGTCGAAACTCTCTCTCTCTCTCTCTCTCTTCCCCTTTCCCCCCTTCCCTCTCGGGGTCTTGTCTCGACCTTTGGTCATCATCTCCCACATTTAACTATCTTCAGCCAGAGTTAATATCCGAGCTTTGGCGTTGCTTTTTCCTCGTCTTCGGCTTTCAGTGATCCATCGCGGCAGAGCATTTGGTGCGCCCATCATCAAACCTTGCTTGCTCTATCTGTATTACAAACCACGGTGCTTTCAGTAGATCGACACATTTTTACCTTTTTCTCGCTCTCTGACCATATGTTGTTACGGAACCTGCGGGGCAAAGCAAGGGAATCTGGAAGAACCTCTATGCACGACAGAACATAGGACTAGATGACGTCTTTCGATACGTTCGGTCCCCTCCCTTGCTTCTGAGATATAACAACAACCAGGGGAGAAAAAAAAATTATCGGCGGCACGAATCGACCACGAGCACTGAGGGGTGGAACACATGACACCAGCTCCGGGCGCCGTGACGATCATGGAGGCTGTGGGACAGCAACGCCATGGAAGTCTGGTTGCTTTCGAAGGCCCGGCTGACATTGTGTCAACACAACTTGGACTTCTTCCGACATGCTCGCAAGTCCTGATCCTACCCGGTGTGCAGCACTACATGACAGGAGACAGCAACTCCAATACCCGTTTCAGCGCTCGATCCTACGTCAAAGACGTCCATGAAGCAGCCCTGGCACGTCGCGACGTTGCTCTGCAGTTCCTCAACGAACCAGGCAGGGACAATAAGAGGCTGGTGTTCCTCCACGGGGGTACTGCTGGCGCGGTGGCACAGTGTATCTCGGTCATCAACGAGCGACAAACATTCGGGGAAATCCACAGGGCGGAGTCGATATTCAGGGACATTGTGAGAGATGGCATCAAGGGCCTGGACTTGGAAGAGAAGCAAGTGAACCAGGAAGCCCTGGATCTGCTGGACAGCGAGTGCGACAGGGAGGCTCTGTTGCGCGAAGAGAATGATGATGATGAGGACCCCATCACCAGGGCAATGAGGGCCGCCGATGTCCTCTACCAGGAGACCGAGTCACTCCAACCGGTCGACTGCTACGTCAGGGCACGACCGCGGAGCTTGAGCCTACCGATGCTTGCTTTCTCGGACGACCTAGGCGAAGACTCACCATTTTTCGTCTTCGGACCGCCACCAGATGAGGAAGACAACGTCCTCTCCGACATGGACGAGGAGGGACTAGCTACCAGCCAGCCCAGAGAGGAAGACATGGGACAACACCGAGCGCAGCAGCAGCAGCAGCAGCAGCAGACTACATCGAGAGACCAGCAAGGAGCTCCGAGGTTAAAAGTCTCGGTGCCCAACCGGCCTGCAAGCTCTGCGGTCGAGTCTAGTACCAACGAACGCAGCGTTGAGAGTCGATCGGCCGCTCGTCCTCTCTCGCTGGCTACCGACAACTTCATGTCGCCTCCAGCCACACCGGATGGCGTGGTCTATGGCGAGGCGAGACTCGTCCAGATGCAAGCCTCCAAATCGCACCAGTCGACCAGGAAAACACGATCACTAGATGACCTGGCGCTGGACCAGACAATTCACCGCAGGGCCGCCACCATAGGCATGTCACCTCAGAAGAACAACGCATCGCCACTGGACAGTCTTGAGGCCAAGAGCCGGCACTGGTCGATCGTGGAAGACCCTTACTCCAGCAACAACCTCCTCCACCTCCCCGACGTTCAGTTTGTCAAGGCACACACGACTACGATTCGAAAATCCCCGACCTTTGCCGAAGGCCTGCCCAAACCTCCGAGGGAGGCTTATGCTCACCAGGGGGCTGATGAACAGCAGGACGAGCCCGATGGAATTATGCAGCCTGTGCTGCCGCTGCATGAGGATCTCGTCATCCACTTCACCGGCGAGGGCTCTGATTACGTCCTAGACTCCGTCATCCACCTATTCAGAGACGACACCTCCTACCCACGGACAGTCACATCGCCCTACTCCTTCAGGACGATGGACGAGGATTCATATCCGTCCACACCCCGGACGGTGGACTTCTTTGACCTGGAGGACAACCAGATTGGGTTGTCTCCAGTAGCTGAGGTGCCCTCTTCCGACGAGGCATCAGACTATGCCCCATCTGCAGCTCGTGGGCACAACGACGTCCGCACTTCCAGCGCAGCATTACAACCATTAAAACCACCGCCGCCTCCGCCGCCGCCTCTAGACACCCAGCAGCAGCCCTCGACTCCGGCGCAGACCCCAACATCTCCAGTCGCCAGACAGGCAAACACAAGGTTCCATGACTTGTCCACCAACGGTCGTCTCAATGCTGTTGCGATGCAAAACGCGCTGCGGGTGGTTCTGGACGTGTACTTTCCTTCCCGTCGGGAGGGCGGGCAACATCAGTTCAGCTTGCCCTCGCTCTCTGACGCCGAGCGGCTGTGGAAGCCCATGTTTGAGGAATCTGAGATGACAGGGAACAACAAGTCGAGCGCGAGGACGGCCGATCTGATCCTCGCCATAGGGTGTCAGAGAGGTGTGAGGAGGGAGTTGTTCTCAGCACTCACGGGACAGGTTGAGAAGCTGGGCTCGAGGTCGAATGGGATGTCTCGCAGTGGCCGTCTGGATATCAGGTATGATACCACCACCCCTGGCTATGATGAAGAAGAAGGAAGAAGGTTTCTTTCCCACTGATGACAATGGACTCTACTACAGGTACTTGATAGCCAACGCCATGCATTCCATCACCACGCAACACCTGATCGACCCAACGCACCACAAACTCTTGGACCATCCCTATCTCCTGGCCTGTCTCCTGGCCCCTCAGCTGGAGACATATCTCGCGACCAACATCATGACCCGCTTCCTCCTCCTTGAATACCCAGCAGAGCTCCTCGCCACCGTCCTTGCGCTACAGGAGCTCATCGGTTCAGACATGCTCAGGGTGGCAGGCATCATCGACGCCGAGGCCTCGTCCCCATCCAGCGCAGAGCTGCCCTCCTCCCCCTTGCCGCTGGACACCGCCCACATCTCCTCCAGACCCGCGTCCTCGTCCAAGACCTCCTCCTCGGAAGACCCCACGCCGACCATAGAAAAGACCCTGGACGCACTCCTGCTCCCAGGGTCACCTTTCTTCCCCGACTTCCGAGCAGCAGCAGCATTAGCACCACCACCACCACCAGCAGCAGCAGCAGCAGTGGCAGCACAGCCGGTCTTGCCCTTCCCAGCGCCCAGGAACCGCCAGTCCTTTTCCCGGGCAGACTACCTCCTACCCTCCACCGCCACGGAGGCCGAGATCGCCTCTTTCATCTCGGCCATTCTGAAAGCCCTCGTCGAGATTGATTCCTTCTATATGCCCGACATGGCACGGGCTGCTGCTGCTGCTGCTGCTTCTGCTACCAGACCTGCTGCAGTCGGGATGGCGGCCAGAGGCGCACGACCCCTGCCGAGCGTGGTGGGCAGGTTCACAGCCCCGCCCGCCTCGCCGCCGCTCTCCCCCAGCAGCGACGTCGTCGCTGTTGCCCGCAGGTCCCCTACACTCCTGCCATCGCTACCCGCCCCTCCCATCCCGCCGATCCCGCCCCTCCCGGCGAGGGACAGCTCGCCCTCCCGCGGCAGCATCCGCTCGGCACGAAGCCGCCTGGGTCTACTGGGGCTGGGCCACATCGCGACACAGGGGCCGCGGTCCCTCGCTGACGACGACGGCGGCGGCGGCGGCGGTGGTGGTGGTGGTAGGAGTCACGGGATGGTCGGGACGCCGAGCCTGTACGCGGTCAGCGTGGCGACGGAGGCCGAGGAGAGGGAGGGGGAGTTTTATGATGACGAGGAGAGGCGGCTGATGCCCATGTATATGCGTACTAGCGAGCTGCGCAAGGGGAATAGCAGGAAGGCGCTGAAGTGGCTTGGGCTGGCGTAGGTCCTGTGGAAGAAAAAGAAGAAGAGGAAAAGGAAGGGGGAAAAGGGGGGAAGTTCTGGTGTGTTATTCTGGATAAGACGAAATGTGTGTTTGAACTTTGTGTTTTTCTTGGGAGCCTGGCTTGTGTGCATGTGCCTGCACTGCATCGATTCTTTTTTCCTTTCCTTTTCTTCTTTGTTTTTCTTTCCTTCTTTTTTCTAATGATTATTTTGATAACGGTGGATTTTCATAATGATGCTAATGACAACGACCATCGCATGTCCCCCTTTTGACCTGGAGGCAGTGGAGGGAGAAGGAAAAAGCTTTCATGAGATAATAATTTAGATGGATAGGAACAAAGCCAGGAGGCAGATAGATGCCTTTTCTCTCTCTCTCTCTCTCTTCTCTTCTCTTTCTCGGCATTTAGCAACAAATATGTTCATTATGTAGATATACTCTGGGTAATGAGAATGACTCTGTTTTAAGAAGAAATCCACAGCGTTGTAGTTCCTTGTATTGTGTATTCTACCCCCAAAATAAAAAAATGAAAAATGAAAAAGCACTGAGAGAAAAAGACAAGGAAAGGAAGACAAGGCAACAACACAAATACACACACTCCCTTACTCTGCACCAACAACTAAGCAACCACATCAGAGAAGTCGATAACCAAGACTAAGCCTGGACTGGATGCCCCCCCCCTGCCCTCTTCTCAAGGAAGACCTCAACGCAGCTGGTTGGTTACCTACCAGTCACAATCTCTGACTAATATATCTAATCACAAGGCAGAATGCACCGCGCTCAGCACAGTCCCTCAAGGATTGTTTGTTTCTTGGTATCTTCATAAAGTCTTACTGGCCAACCGATTGACAACATAAATCAGAAGTCACTCGAGGTATATACACACTATACTAAACCTTTTGCAAAACCTCTAATCACGAGGGAGGGGTATGTACTTATTCTTTCAACTGCAACCCAGACTGCTGCTCATGGGATTTACGAGTTGACTCTTGAGATGCCTTTTGTCGACCAAGACGAGGTGGAAATGCCTAGATACAATACACGAGTCGGCACTTTTCCAGCAGCAAATCAAGTCCAACAATGTGGAAGGGGGGGGGGGGGTTCCATCAGGATGGTGGCTCATTCCAATGGAGATGGAACTTTCACACAGTACTCACTCAGCACAAGTCAAGAAGGCCAAGAAAGGGTTTGATAGACCAGTCGCATTGAGTGTCTTTCCTACCTACGTCCCTAGCCTCGGGGAGAAGAAGAAGGAAAAGAAAGCCCGAAAGAGGAAAGCAATGTTCACCAGAAAACCCGTTAAACAAGGCAGGAAAACCAGGCAGGAGGAGAGGGAAGGAGGGAGAAAAATTCACAAGTGAAAAATCAGAAGGACAAAACAAACTCCAGCAGTGTGTGTGTTATTATGTGGTCTGTGATGACTTGCCATGCCCAGGGAAGAAAAGGCATGGGATCAGCAAAAGGGGATGCCCGTCCATGAGTCCGTTCGTCTCCTGATTGCATCATCAACCGACCCTTTTACCGTCCGTCTTGGGGAAAGGGTGCCAGATGGCGTTCTAGAAGATTAGATGCCCTGCCTGGTCCACCATGACGATGTGTGTGCTGCTGCATCCGAAGTTCCCCTCCCCAATCGGTCCCCTTGATCCGGAAAGTGAAATCCAAAGTGACGGCCACTTCGGTCTATTGCGCAGCAAGAAAACACGCGAGAGAAAGAAAAAGAATTCCCATGTAGATCGCAAAGCCGTGGTCGGAGGCCTTCAACGAGCAAACCCCCCAATGTCCTGTGCGTGCATTACTCATTCCCACAGTTCGTGACGGTCGTGAGCGGAATGGCCTTCGAGTTGACGCCGGGTGGGTTGGTTGGTTGGTTGGTTGGTTGGTTGGTAGTTGTACAAAAAGTTCGAGGCAGGCGGGTAAAAAGGCGTTGTTGGTCAGGGGGAGGGGCTTCTTAGCAGCAGCTGTTGCTGGATCCCGACGAGACACCATGGCCCTGGCCGACCTGGACGGATGGCTTGGTGTTGTTGGTGGCTGTGGTGCCCATGCGCTCCTTGATCTGCCGGGCCATCGTCAAGAAGGCCTGCTCGACATTGCTGGCGTTCTTGGCCGAGGTCTCGAGGAATGGGATTCCCAGGCTGTCAGCGAACTCCTGTTGTTGTTGTTGTTGATTATTTAGCATGCGGTCGGTTTAAGTGGGTCCGATAGAGATAGGCGCTGTGCCCAGCATGTGACGACGTGTGCGCTCTCTCAGCTGCTGCTGCGGCAGTTTGGTGAAGGTCATCTGCCGGGATGGGTGGATGGGTGGATGGGAAGGGGGAGGGGGGGGGGGGTTTGTTCCGTACCTTTGCGACGGTGTACTCGACAACCTTCTTGTCGGCCATATCGCTCTTGTTTCCGACCAGGAGCTTGTTGACACCCTCGGTGGCGTATCTGTCGATCTCCTGGAGCCACTGCTTGACGTTGTTGAACGAGTCCATGTCTGTAACATCGTAGACGACGCAGATGCCGTGGGCGCCACGGTAGTAGGAAGAAGTGATGGTCCGGAATCTCTCCTGGCCGGCAGTATCCCACTGTTCGATGAACCCGTGTGTCAGTTATGGCCTCCCAAAAAAAAACTGACCTCTCGCCTCGTCTTTTGAGGGGGAGGATGGGAGGGGGTTGCCTCACGATCTGCAGCTTCACCGTCTTGCCATCGAGCTCGATCGTCCTGATCTTCTGTCTTGGGCGTCAGTCATCGATGTCGTCACCTCTTTTTGGGGCCCAACAGCACGTACGAAGTCGACACCGATTGTGGAAATGTAGGACTCGGTGTATGTGTCGTCGGCGAATCGCAGGAGCAAGCAGGACTTTCCAACACCGGAGTCACCGATGAGGAGCAGCTTGAAGAGGTAGTCGTATCTAGGAGAAAGAGAAGCGTCAATATAAAGTCGTTCAGTCAGGTGGGAACTCCGAGGGTCGCTTCGTATGCGTGCGGTGTGGACGGCAGGGCTGTAGAAGGAGGCGCTCTAGAAGTCGGTCAGCACGGAGGCGGCTTTCGAGGCAGGATGGCGGGGGGAAGGAAAGGGTAGGGAGGACTGCCACGTACTACTCAGGATTCATCTTGGCTCTTGTTGAAGTGATTGCTTTGGGATCAGAAATGAGGTGTGGAAAGGACGCTGGGATGGTTGGTAGTGCAGAAGAACAACCAGGTCGAAGGCAGAGTGGGTGGTTTGATGGATGGATGGTTCAAGGTGGGAGGTTGGAGGTTGGAGGACGGAAGACGGAGGACGGTAGAGTGTTAGGCAACGTCAGTCGGTTTGGGGTGGTCGCCTTGGGCTTTGGTTTGGGGGGGGGGGTGGGTTAGAGACCTGAGAGGCCCTGAGGCGCAGGCGGGATAAGCCAGCAGACACCGACAGAACAAGGAGGCAACAGGGATGACCAGCTGAAATCACGTGACCCAACAGAAACATGAAGAAGATGGCCTCGACTTTGGGATGAAAGAGAGACAGAGAGCCTCTGATGAATTAGCACTTGGATGCAGGATGAAGTTTGTCAAGTCTGAGTGTTGCCTCAAGCCTTTTACAGATAAAATAAAATCATAGTTGTGTATCATGAAAAATGGCAAACACTTCATGTCATGTTGTGACCATCTGGGGGGGGGGTGAAGGTTCTTCGGGTGAGACTCATTGTAACTATCTGGATCTAGGGGACTTCTTGGGGGGAGGGGGTTTGGGGGGCACAGGCCTCCCAGCGGTTAGTCCTTCTGAGTGTGCACTAGTCATGTAGTATACTTCAAAGCACGAACCAGCCGTGCCAACGTCTCACCATAGTGGTTGAGTCAAGCTGTGTGCAGCTGATTGCTCCGCTTTGTCCAAGTCATACTGCAGAAATGACTTTTTGGCAGATGGACAACTAACTGATGATGTGCACACATGTTATCATCTTATGTTTACAAGTGACAGGGTCTACCAGTCACGCTCAGGGTTGTTGAATGTCCCACGTGGACATTGATTGGATTCCTGCTACAGTAGTGAGGGGTATATCCCAGCAGATGGCTTCTAGAATCAATCAGGGTAAACCTTCTGAAGCCTTGGGCCCTATATTCTTCCCCTGAGAATGTAGCACAGGCCGCTGCTGCTCCGATGCAACATTGCAATGCATGCAGCGTTCATTTAATTTCCACCTGTTTTACCAGGCATACTAAGCCAGTAAATAAATATGGCTGTCAACTTCCAGAATATCGAGATTAAAATGAGTAGTCTTTTGTAAAGAGTTCCCCTAAAGATATTCCCGCGAACTTATAAATACAACTGACTTCTTGCACCTTTTCAGACATTAGAAGCTTCTTCAACACTTCACAAAACTCACCTTGACACACACACACACACACACACAAACACATGCACATTACTATATACAGCATACAGCTTACAACTGTACTATGACTTTTCAAGATCATCCACTCCCAGCGGATCAACTTCTTTGTTCTTGTTTCTATTCTTTTCCATGATTTCCCTGACGATCACTGCACACTGGACGCTGTGGGGAATGCGGGGGAGCCCAGGGGGCCCCCCTGGTCTCCTGTAGGCGGCTTGCCCTGTGGAGCCCTGTAAACCTGCTGGGTTGCTCCAATGATTGGCATCGATATGCCAATTGCTACTGCTTCAGCAGCAAGCTGCTTGGGGATTTTAAGTTTGCATCATCACCTGAGCTCACATTGCAGAAAACCAGCTACCTTTTACTTATTTTCACTCGCTCACCTACACCTCACCTCCCACCTCAAAGTTGCCAGTCCTTAGACATCCTCTGTACTTCTATTATATGACAACTTTTCTTCTTCTCATTCATGTAGTGAACCCAACCCAATGTCCGCTCCTTGCCGAGTCCTGCGGACCTCCTCCTCCAGAGATGCCCTGAGCCGTTCGGCCGGCGCCGGGTCGCGGCGTTCTCTCTTTACGCGTGCGCCGAAGCCCGTCGCAGCAGCAGTGCAGACGAGCTCGGAACCACGGCCCAAGGCCAAAAAGCCTCACAGTACACTGCAAGAGGCGAATCCCCGGAACCTGCCAGAAGTATGGTTCAACCCGACCTTCCCGTACGGCAACGGCAGACCGCCCCTCGGCCAGGGCCCAGACAAGCCACCAGATGAGCGCAAGGTGAAGCTCGGCAAGAGTACGTGCCCTGCCCTGCACCATCACCATCCGAGTCGGAACGAAGAGAAAGACAGGGGAAAGCTAACGAAAAGACACCTGCGCACCCACAAACAGCCCTGCGCGTCCTCCAGGAACGCCTCCCGACGCTCCTCCAGTCCCCCCTCCCGCAGGAGATCCTCGCGCCCAACATCAGCCTCCACCTCTTCCCCTCGACCCACCCGCACCTGCCCACCGTGTCAGGCCGCGTCGCCTACATCGCCGCCCTGTGGACGTCGCCCATCGCCTGGAACCGCCTGCCCATCATAGGCGACGTGAAGCTTGAGATCCTGTCCGAGCGCATGGTGAAAGAGCAAGGGAAACGCGCCGGGTCCGGCGCCGAGCAGCTGGTGGTGCGGTGGCGGACGACGGGGGGCTCGGGGATTGGGTGGAGGCTGCCCTTTCGGGAGTTTTTTCACGTAGGCGACGGGCACGCGGCCGAAGGGTTCACGGGCCTGTTCATCTTTGAGTTTGACGACGAGGGGAGGATCCTCAGCCATACAATCGAGCACGTCCAGTCGGGAGGCGAGTGGGAGAGGGGCGTGGGCGCCAAGTTCGTGGGGCTGACGGACTGGCTGTTTGGGGGTATGCGAGGGGGTCGGGAGGGCTGTCCTGCCTTCGAGATCCAGCGGGACCACCTGCGGCGGCGCAGACGGGATGACTACACGAGGACAGGATGAAATGTGAATGGGGGCGTTCAAAGGAGGGCGGTTTATTGTGTGGAAAATTAACATTTGGGGAGCGACACATGCCACTCATACCTACTTAAGCACTCTTGTATAATAAAAAAACGGGAAAATGGACCCAGCATAGACTTGATATCCGGCGGGGAAAGGAGGGAGGGAAGGAAATAAAAAGCAACTCTTCACTCCAACTCCAGTGTTAGCTCTGTTCGAACATGCTCGGGATATTATTGAATGCTCTGCGCCAAAAATGAACCAGAGATATGCATTAGATCAGATCCTCCAAAAACGCCCGAGACCCAAAGTTGCTCTTCGCTCCAGATATGCAAATCCCCAAAAGTCCAACCCCTTCTCCCCCCCTTTCCCACGCCTTCTATAGATGCTCCCCCACAAAGTCCGCCAACCCATCCTCCCTAACCATCAATATCTGCTTATCCCGCATCCGGCTCGTGACCACACTGGTCCCATTGATCCACCCCCACCAGATCTTCTGCACGATATTCTGGGCCCGTCCGATGCCAAAGTCCAGCGGCATGCCGCCCCGCGCCTCGGCCTGCCGCTTCAGGTCGTCCTCGGTGCTGGTGATGAGAAGCCTCTCGGCGGCGGGGAACCCGTCGAGGACGTGGAACAGGCTGCCAAAGATCTGCTCGGCCTCGACCTCGCCGAGGTGCAGCTCCTCAAAGGCGCAGGCGACGTGGCGCACGCGGCGGGCGTCGGCGCGGGACAAAAAGTACACCATGGGCGCGTTGATGTTGCTGCTGTCGTAGGGCTCCAGCTCGCCCAGGAGCAGCAGGGCGTCGGTGCTAAAGTCGAACCACACGCTGGGGCCGCACGACCGGGGGGCGGCGAGGATCCCCGGTACGCGCCACGAGAAGGCCAGCTCGTAGTGCCGCAGGGCCAGGGCGCGCGTCTCGGCGCAGATGTGGAGGAGCACGGGGGCCCGGCGCAGGTCGCGGCGGCGGGCGAGCTGGGCGCGCTTGGGGGCTACGTCTTGGGCGTCGAAGCAGGCGGCGATCACGATGCGGGGCTGGAGGAGGTGCTCCCAGACCTTGAGGCGGAGCTCGGAGGGCAGTTCAGGAAAGAGAGGGAACGTGGCTGGGGGGGAGGAGGAGGAGGAGGAGGATGACAATGACGAGGGTGAGTCTGGGAACGGGGTGAGGCCGTCATGGCAGACTTGGAACTCCAACCAGAAGGTCTTTTGGTCCTCAAGTGAAGCTTTTCGTCTGCGCGGGCGTAACATGGACATTTTCAGTTTGCTTGTTTTTGTTTTTATTTTTTAAACATTCAGAAAATGTAAATTATTTGAACACAATAAAAATAAAATAAAATAAACAAAACCAAGACCAAATGAGACAAATAAAACAAAACGAAGGAGAAAAGAAAGAAATAGAGAGGAGGTACGAGCGAGAGCCACAAACGAGACAAGTGAGGCGATATCAACATTGAAGATCAACAAGGGTGTGGCCTGTCAGACTCGGTTCTTGTTCCGACTCCGGACGCCAAGACCAACGCATCCGTGGGGCCAAGCCTTTTTGTACCATAGGAAATTACATAGTACAGTACTACACCAGGGCGGTATGGCAGGTACTATGCACTAGTATCCTTTCTTGCCTCCTTCGTCATCCTCTCTACCTCCAAAAAGTGAGAAAGAGAGAGAAAGAAGAAGAAGAAGAAGAAGAAGAAGAAGAAGAAGAAGAAGAAGAAGAAGAAGAAGAAGAAGA